>OZ038492.1:13694924-13747424 GCA_964036315.1 Acanthosepion esculentum | reverse complement strand
TTATGAACAGAAAAGTCACTTCTCGCCACCGGAAAACGTGTTAGGACGTTCGCGATTACGACACTGTGGCCCGTATTTTCACCATTGTAGTTTACGAAGAGCACTTTTTTAATAACAATCCTAATGCCCACTTGTGTGGTTGTACGATGCGATCCACTAAGCCCAGTTCAGCTCGTGGTATTCGTCTACAACATCGTTTTCCTCGTAATTCACACCGTCGACGCCTTTGGGTCGAAGCTATTAATAGAGAAAATTGGACGGCAACGGACAACGATCGCATCTGTGGCCTCCATTTCCATAGTGGCTATCCAATACCGAATGTGGCCAATGTTGACTTTGTACCCAGTCTTTTCCCTTCGCCCACTCTTCAGTCCAAGCATCAGAAAAGGAAATCCTGTAAATAAAAAAAAACAAAACACAATTGCCATTCTCCCTACCAAATAATTCAGATGAGTTTTTTTTATTTTTTTATTTCAAATTTTGTTCAAAATTCAACAAAAAAATTGTCGAATGTGTTTGGGGAGGAATTAATTTTGAGGAAAATGAAAATAGCAACATTCGTTTGTGTTTATTTTGATCACTAAAAAAATCAGCAAAAATGATAAATTATTTTAAAACTTTTTTTTATTTTTTATAGAAATATATATACGCACACACGCACACGTTATCCCCCTGCTTATATTAGTTATATGTACAAGGATGCAGAAAATTTAAATCAACATTTGGGGTAAAAAATAGACCTCCCAGTTAGAGAAAATCTGCTCTGAATTGTAAAATAAAAAATGCAAGGAAACAAGACATTATTTAATTAGATGAATAAGATGTATTGTGGACGCCATCTCCAGGAGGAAAAACAAAGTATTAGATTTATTATATGATTTTTTTTTTTTTTCTTTCCTCAATATAAACCTTCACGTCTTAAAATTGTGTTAATTTGTAGCTGTCAAATATTATTAAATAAAAATTCCATTTACTAATTATAAATGGAAAAAGTTTACAATTTTGCAATCTCATATTTTAATAAAAAACTTTTGAATGTGTAGAAACATGCTGATTTTTGTAAATATGGACATCCATATACAACATTATAAGAAAAAACAATTGTATAATAAAGGTGTTTAGATTGTATTCATCATTTTATTGCAATTATCTTTAGATAAATTTCCCCAAAATCTTGCAGTTGATAAATAACCACCACGTTAAAAAAAATATTTGTTTTAAATTAGGAGTTATTTGTTTCAATTCAGATTAATTAAAGATGAAATCATCTAATTTTTCTCGAATAACATTTCAGGAAACTATATTTGATTTTTGAAAGATATTTTTAATAAAGAGAATTATGTTGTGTTGACAACCATGTCAATGTGAATGATTTTATAGATTTTATTCATAATCAGAAAAATAATTCCAATTAATTTAAATTTGTATTTCCTTATTTGTAGTTGTAAATTTAATCTAGTATCTTGGAATTAAAACTAAAAATTTTATATATTATACAAATTTGCAATTGAAATTTAAATGTATTTTAAGTCCACAATGAATTCATGTGACTTGTTTATACAAAGTAGTGATGTAACCCTTTTTGTATACTCTGTTTGATGATGTAGAAGTAAGTTTTGTTACCTTGTTATGAAATGTATGATTTATTTATTCCTACACTGTGCTTTTCTGATTATTTTTGTGTTGCGATGGTGACCAGGTGTATTCTGAAAGGGTGTAGCAAATCTAAATGGGATAGAGTTAGCCACCACAGGTTTCCCCTGGATTCTTTTTATAAGGATTAATTTTGTGTGACATATCTAACTTAATTTTAAGGGTGTCTTTTGTAGTTTGTTGTGTAGTGATCATTTCACTATTGATATGTTTCATCCGTCCAGTTTAAATAGAATTAAACTTGGTCTATCAAATAGATACCATTTGTTACTGCCGGAATGACAATAAAACGTAGTTGTGGTGTTGATCATGTTAATGAAAACTGCGCTACAGATATAAGCGATTGGATCTCTCGGCAACAAAGACCCAAGGTAGGAAATAATTTAAAAATGTCACTTTTCGGGAAGTTAAAAAAAAATGTTTCAGTTATTTAAAATAACGAACACTTCTTTGGGAAGTTATTTTAATGTTTTTAAAATTACTGGAGAAAGTGAACATTTTATACTTGAAATATTTCAAATACTTTTTTTATGTAGGCACAGCCACTGATTATTTTCGTGTTGCGATGGTGACCAGGTGTATTCTGAAAGGGTGTAGCAAATCAAAACGGGATGGAGTTAGCCACCACAGGTTTCCCCCGGATCCTTTTTATAAGGAAATCTGGATTAATTTTGTGCGACGTACCCGACCTAATTTTAAGGGTCCGTCGTTTTGTAGTTTTTTGTGTAGTGATCATTTCACTATTGATATGTTTCATCCGGCCAGTTTAAATAGAATTAAACTTGGTCTATCAAATAGATACCATTTGTTAAATACTGCCGTACCGACAATACTCCGCCCCAAGGCTAAAAACCGGAATGACGATGATAAAACACGTAGTTGTGGTGATGATCATAATGTCGTTAACGAAAACTGCGCTACGGATGTAAGCGACTGGATCTCTCTGCAACAAAGAGCTCTCACAGATACACAGTTGAACCAGGTAGGATTTTAAAATGTCATATTTCGGTAAGTTAAAAAAAAAAAAAAAAAAAACTAAAACAACACAGATGTTTCAGCAGCCAGTGGGTACGCCATTTAAAAGAACGAATAATTCTTTGGGAACCCGCTTGTCACTTTTAAATATTTTTAAAATGATCGGAGAAAGTGGACATTTTACACTTAGTTTTCTTAATGTTTTAAAAATAATTTTGCGACAATTGAAAAGAGTTATTTGATGAAACACTGAAATTCTCCTATTTGCCGCAGGTTTACTTTTCCTATGAATCCGTGGGTACTGATTTAGTAACAAATTGTATAGGAAAGTTGGATGGCCTATTATTAATTATTACCTGATATTCAATTGTCAAGAATTGCTCATACTGCTAAGTGAACTTTATTTTTTCTGGGCGGAAGTGAAGATTATCTTGCTCAGGATTTCAGAATTTGATTAAAATCTTAAAAAGTTTTTTTCAATTTTATTACTTTTTAATCGTTTTAAGTGCTTGCTTGTTTGTTGGAAATATATTCAGGTAAATTATCCCGTCAACAACTTTACTTTTTCTTTTTCATTATTGTTCTTTTGTTCCTATAGTTTTAATTCCTTCTTTTGTTTAACATTTGATAAAATTTTAAAATGTCATTTTTAGATCGAAGAAAAATATAAATAAATCAAAAGTAACAAAAGCAAAAAATAAAACGGACAAATGTTTAAGTCAAACATACTTTAGTTCTTTAAAGAAAAATTAACTTGAATATTTTAGGGTATAAAACCTGGATTTATGTAGCGACTGCAAAAATTGGCAGACTTATTTATGTAAACAAGTGTAAATGGCTTTGTTTATCATTGAAATATTATTGCTTTCCATTATTAATTACCTCCCTTGATACGCATCAGGTGACCACCAAGAAAATGCATAGATATTTTTCAGTGCCGCTTTAGTGTGTGTCCTATCAAATGTGGTGTAGAAGAAAACACCACATTTGTATCCTACATTATTAAGGCATTGTCCCGATCTTTTTATTGATATATTTAAACTAGGTACCTCCAAAAATCCGGTATACCCAAAGTTTAAAAGTTATTTTTCATAAATAAAAAATCATTTTTGAAGTTTCTCCAAGCTTCAATTGAAAGCTAAAGGATTATTTTCTAATTCCAGAAAAGAAAATACTGTACTGTATTTCAAATAGAAATTATAACGATTTTAATCGATTCTTCTGAAAAACTAATCGAAACGGCCATATTTAACTTTTTTTAGAGAGAAATAAATGTAAACAAAAATAATTTTGGTTTAAAAAAAAAACGCCTAAAAAAACAGATTTCTGAAACGTTACTTTCGTAAAATTAGCAAATTGAAAGTTTAATTAATCTGTTTTAAAACAAACATCACTTACTTACACCATGAAATTTTCTAGACAAGCATTTCTTCACCATGGAGTCTTGGTTTTCTCAAGTATCCATCAATAAATTGATGGCCGCATGTGTTGACAGGTTTAGTATGGCGGACCAGAGCTGATACAATTTTTCGAATTCTAAGTAAGAATCGTTTGCTATTGTTTTTTAAACTACTAAGTAATGTTTAAAATTTAAAATATTTTAAGCAATTATCTAATATAGGTATGTCCAATATTTCGCTAAAAAGTGGTATACCTTGACGACAAAAGGTCCCCAAATTGATAAAACAATTTTTAACGTTTAAATATTTATGTTGTTATTAAAGAGGAAAGACCAAAGTATTTTCTGAATATTTTTTCAGATTTTTTAATCCTTCCTATAAATGTTAAAAATTTTATTAAAAATCTTGTTTTTTTTTTTTTTTTTTTTTTTTTTTTTGAGTCAAAAAATTTCGTAAAATCGAACTTATCGACATTTCTGTCGGAAAGATCATAGTTTGTTAGTTAAAAAATCATGAAAAATCAATTACACCTTTTTCTTTTGTTATCTTAGGAAATTTAGAATGATTAAAGTATACTTAATGTAATTTGAAAGAAACATTACTTACATTTTTAGCAGAAAATTTTTTAAGAGAGATATTTCCCACCAGGGTGGTCTATTTTGACAGGCGTTGATTGATGTACGTCAATATATTCACAACTTACGGTACTGAAATTTATTGTACGGTACCGCCAAAGTGATATAATTCGTTCTAATTTTAAGTGAATCTGGTTAGTAGATTTTTTTTTTTAAAATTCACTTTCAAATTTTTTTAAATTTTTTTTTACCTTACGTTTGAGGAAGAATTCTGCACTGAAAATAACATTTAAATTATGAAAGAAAATCAAATTTTACAAGTAAAAATAAAACAGTAAAAAAAATACATTTTTTTAAATTTCAGTCATGAAATATTTTTCTGAGAATATAAAAATTACATGAAACACCATTAATTGAAACGGGTTAACTTAATGAAATGAGATTTTATTTCTTTTTTATTAAGGCAGATTTTTTTCTATTTATTAATAATTATATGGCAGTAATATGAGTTTTATTTTATTTATTAATAAAATTAACATGCTAATAGCAGCTATGTTGGTTTTGTTTTGACTCGACAAGTATTTTTTAGTTTGAGTAGTAGCGAGCTAACTCCAGAAAATTTAAACTCCAAAAATCGTTTTAATTGATAATTTGTCGTGTGGATAATAATTCCAAAGTAATGTACAATGAATTTGTGCATTCGATTTCAAACTTGAAAATTTGGGTGGACTTCCAAGGGCGTTTTTTTTTTTTTTGTAATTGTAAATAGTCGATATTTTCTTTTATCCCACTATTCGATTATATTTGAATAGAAAAAGAAAAAAATTGAAAATAATACGACGATATTCAGAAAACTTGACAAGCATTGTTTTCTTGTTACAAAGCCATTTCTGAAGTAAAAAAAAAACTTGCTTCTATCAAAGGAAACTACTCATGTGACATTATTTCAACAATGTGCATCCGTACTTTCGTTGTAGACGATTTTAAATACAATTTTGGAATATTAAAAATTATTTTTAAAATAATTATGGTTGTCAGATTTTAATAAGCTTTCAAATTTATGATCTTTAAAAAGTAGAGAACATAATATATCATTTCCATAAGGTTGCAGAAAGAACTTAATGTATAAATATATAACAACCTTTTGTCATATTGTGTATTTAAAATTGAAAAAAAAAAAAGAAAATTAATGTAAAAATTTATTGTTCATCAAAAAATTTTTTTTCTTTCAGATAATAATTACCTTCGTATATATTATTCAGAAAAGCCATTAAAAACTTTCTTAATTAAATATTGTCTTAGTTTTATTGGGTTTTGTATTTTTACAATTGAGGTAAAAGTTTGGACAATTTCGGACATTTTTTTAACAAAAAAATCGATGATTTAGATTTTTCAGAGTTTTGTGCATTTAATTAAAAAAAAAAATTGAGGTTGCAAATAAATTTTTTTTTGTGTTTTCATAAAATTAAGTTCGAGGGGGGTAACAGATATAAAAAAAAAAATATTTATACCATGACTTTCAAAGAGACAAACATTTCTAAAATAAGTTCATTCATTTCTGAATAAGTTCTGAAGTTTTCATTAAAATCCAACAAGTAGTTAATTTTTACAAGAATTTCGAAATTAATGTGTCTTTCAACTGACAAAAAAACAACTAAAAAAAAACGCTAAAAAGGTCAAAATTGGACATACCTAATCTAATATTTTACTGATTTTTTTTTAACTGTAATATTGAAGATGCTTTCTTATAATAATTTAGAAATAAAATACTATAATTTTTATTAATTGTGTAGTTACCTCTATAATATTAGATAATTATGATAAATAATTTTATTAATTACTATATTATCAGTTATTACATTTTTAATTAAATAACAGATATAATATTAATTATATATTATTAATTATTATATTAATATTTATCTTAAATTATTAATAATAATTAATAATAAAAATTATTAATTATTATAGCATCTATCTCACTCAGTTATTACATTTTTACAACTGAAATATATTTTTATTAATCTCAATAATTCACTTTTTAATCTAATAACTGAATAAATAATTGCCGGCAGCTGAAGACCTATATATGTCAAGGGGCTTTTCTCTAGGGGAAGACAAGCCTTGAAACATGTGATCTTTTAACCATAATATCACTTGCGAGACACCATACCAAGAAAAAATCAAATATCTTGACGCACAACAAAAAATAACTTTTATTAAGTTTTATTACGGTTAAAAGTTTTGGTAGCGTTATTTGTATTAAGCTTTTAATTTTCGCTTAGTAAATATAGTCTTCACTTAAAAACCTAAGAACCGACCCCATGTGCTAATTTTAAAACATTTTTTAAAATTGAAGAAAAAAATGAAAAAAAGAAAAATGCAAACAATTGTTGTAAAAAAATTTTATTCATCGAAATTTTTTTTTCTTCAGATAATAATGTTCTTAATGTATATTATTTATAAAAGCAAATAAAAGCCTATCTAATTTGATAATTAGAGAGTTTATTGCAGTTTTTATTTTACGATTTGGAGTAGATTTTTTTAAAAGTTGGCATTAGTTCAGAAAAAAAAAATTAATTATTTAACTTCTCTAAGGAGTCCTGCTTTTATATATATATATAAAAAAAAAAGTTTGCGAACTTTTTGAAATTATATAAAATTTCGTGAAATTACAGATGTTTAAAAAAAATATATTTTTACTAAGATTTTCTAAAAATAAAAATTTCAAAAATAAATTCTTTCATTTTTTAATAAGTCCTGAAAGTTTCATTTAAATTAGACAATTATTTAATTTTTGCAATAATTTCAAAATTAATGGGTTTTCCCCCGAAACTGCTACACTAAAAATTTCGATGACCACAAGTCCTACGGTTTTAACAAAAAAAAAAAACGAGATTTTTTACCCAAATTTAAAACGTGTTAGAAAGAAGAAAAAAATTTTTTCAAATATTTAAAAAATACTTTGTTCTTTCCTCTTAATAATAACATAAACATTTTAATGATGAAACTTTGTTTTTATTAAGTTTTGGACCTGTTATCATTATGCTATACTGATATTTTTTAGCGAATTGTTGGAAGTACCTAGTTTAAACTAAAAGGCATTCATTTAAAGGATTCAAATATCTCATTTTATAATTTTTTTTTTATTTTAATCATTTATTGTATAATTTTCTTTATTTTTTTTCCTAAATTTTATAATGCAACAATAAATGGCATCCCTCCTTCCGTTTTTGCTTTTCCCTTTACGTTAGATAAATTGATCGTAGGACACATGCTAAAGCGGCATTCATTTTTCGTTTATTTCGTTTTGTTAGCATTTATTTCTTTATATCAACAAAAATGTTGATTTCCATGACAAAATTCTGGTGGTTCTCAAGTTTAGAAAAGGCCGGTGTTTGTTCTTTTCGCACATAACCCAAAAGCTAGGTACCTCCACTTTTTCGCAGAAAAAACAGTATAGCATGATGAAAAAGACCCCAAACTCAATAAAAACAAAGATTTATTGTCAAAATGTTTTATTAAGAAGCAAGACCAAAGTATATTATTTTTTTGAAAAAATTTTAAGTACGTTCGAAATTTTGGTTAAAAATCTTTTTGTTTACGTCAGTAATTGGGGTAATAAAAATATCCTAAACACCCTGTTAAGAGCAGTGATTTGGAAATTCTTGCAAACTCAAATAATTCTCAGATTTTAATGAAACTTTCAGGACATTAAGAAATGAATGAAAATATTATTGATTTTTTATATATATATATATATATATATATATTTATACACACACACACGCTACCACTCACTCACTTAATTTCATTAAATTCAATTTTTAGGGTGAACTTCATTTTATTAGTTAAAGCAGGACCCTTTGGAGAATGTAAATCATCAATTTCTTTTTTGTAAAACAGTTAACCTAGGTACTTTCATGAGATTGCTAAAAAAAAAAAAAAAAAAAAAAAAAAAAGAAAGCATAGTCTGGTGAAAAAGACGCCAAACTTGACAAAAACAAAATTTTATCGTCTAAATGTTTGTTATTATTAAGAGGAAAGACTGAAGTATTTTTTTAAATTATTTTTTTTTAAATTTTTCCTTTTTTTTTTTTCTTTTTTTTTTTTTAACTTGTTTCTCTTTGTATCACCTAAACTAATAAAATAGCATTGCGTTTTTTTTTTTTTTTTTTTTATGACACACATTAATATGGAAAATCTTGCAAAAATAAAAACAATTGTCAAATGTTAATGAAACTTTCAGAAACTATTCACATATGATGGAAATTATTATATATTCTTTTTTTAAAGTCATCAAAAAAAAAAAAAAAAAAAAATTATTATCCCCACCCACCTAACTAATTTTATGAAAGCTATAGAAATTCAATCGCATTCAGTTTAGTGATTATATTAGTTAAAAAGCACAAGGCTTTGAGGAAAGCAAATCATGCATTTTCTTAAATTATTAATTGGACCCCCCTTCCCTCTCTGAATTGTAACATACAAAACTCAATAAAACAAAGATATTATTTAATTTCAAATGCTTTTATTTGCTTTTATGAATATGGACAATATTTTCTGAAAGCAAAAAATTTTTTTGGGTGAAAAATGAATTTTTAATACAACTATTTGTTATTTCTTTAATTATATTAGATTTTTACATTTAAGTTGTTAAAATGTTATAAAATTAGTTGAAAGCCGCATTCAGTTTTGTAAATGTCCATATGAGATAGGGCTTTTTTTAGTGCATTGTAAATTGTATTTATCAGAAGACCCACAGTAAGTAAGAAATTTAATTTTGTGTTTATAATACAGCTGTAATTGTAAAGTACAGAAGACCAACAAGAATACAATTAAGTTGCGTTATTTGAGTAAGCATTGTTCTCCGCTGTTAAGGCCTTTATTTTTGCAAAACGTGTGGAGAAGTTAATTTGATTTTTCAGTTTCAACTGAGAAGGGTACCTACAAGTATCAGTATCATCTTATGAAATTTATATGATCTTATTTTTTTATTAATCTCAGTTATGACATTTTTCCATAAATGACGTATCAAAATTAATAATAAAATGAATGGAAATACAAATAACACAGTAAAATGTAATAAATATACATAAAATTATAGTATTCTATGTACATTTCTGATAAAATTTCATAAGAAATGTACCTATAAATTAATTAGATCCCTTTCTTATGAAATTAATCTCACTCCTAGTCTTATTTTAATTTCTTTATAATATATTTTCCATAAAGCATCATAAACATAAAGATGAAAAAAGCTAAGTACAAAAAAAAAGTTAGAGTGCTGAAAGTTTTCCTTAAAAATAATGAGGTAAATAATTTGTTCACTTAAATCTAAATAATTTCACTTCTCTCCTTCCGTAGAAAAACTTATCCTTACGTAAGCTGTCAATACGTGATAAAATTGTCATTCATCACCTGTCAAGTGACACGAAATGTTATGAGCTGCTTTGTTTTATTATCCCACTACATCTTTTCGGTGCAGAAACTAAGTAATGCTTGTTTCAAAATATTTTAAATAAACATAATTTCTGATTCTCTTAAAATAAGTTTTGAAAAAATTGATTGATTTTTAAAAGAATTTCAAACAGATATTTTTTTTTTATATATAAAAATGGAAAAAAATGATTGATATGATTGATTCTGTCAATTTTGCTGACTCAAAAAAAAAAAAAAAGATTTTTAACAAAAAATTTTGATTTGCTAGGAACGATTAGAAAATGTAAAAAAATACCCCCAAAATACTTTGATCTTTCCTTTTAATAATAAACATTTAGACAATAAAGTTTTGTTTTCGTCAAGTTTGGTGTCTTTTCCGTCATGCTATGCGCTTTTTTAGCGATCTCATGAAGATACCTAAATTAACCCATTCACCAAAAATCTACCCTGAATTGTAAAATAAAAAATCCAAGAAAACTATTATTTAATTAGAAAAACCTGTAATTGCTTTTATACATAATATTTATTAAGGACACTATTGTTTTAAGAAGAAATGTTTTTCAATAAATAATGAATTTTTACAAGAATTGTTTTCATTTTTTAAAATTTTAATTAAATAATATATAATATTAAAAAATTCATTTAAAGTTCTGCATTACTTCAAGGCAGTTAGGCGATATTAAATGAAAACTACATTTTCAAATCAAAAATTGAAAAGCTCATAATAGTCGTCCATATCTAGTATTTTTAAAAGAATTATAAAGAAAAACTTTTAGTATAGAAATGTTCCCAATTTCTAACTATGGTAAGCCATAAATATTATCCTTTAAAATGTCACCTTATTTGAGTGTTGTCTGGTGCTCTGCAATTCCTTCACTTTCATTATTCAGTTCTGTTTCATTAACATCTTTGCAAATCATCCCTTCAAAGTTTCAAACTAAGTTTTACTTTTTTAATTACTATTTCACTAAATATTTTTATTTTATATATTATAGTTTGGGTCATAATTCAGTTAAGTAACTTTTTGTTTAAGTTATTAAACTTAAGAACCTACAAATGAAACCCAAATTTCATAAAACATCTTCAAACATAATTAAGTCAATAAAATATTAAATAATTGCTGAAAATATGCTAATTTGTACAAATTACTAGGTGGATAAAAAAAAAAAAAAAAAAATGAAATTTATGTCAATTCTGGTCATCCATCATCACCTTGGAACTCAATAGAGGGAAAAGAAAAAAAGGACCTGCCATTAAAAATGCTTGTATATTACTTTTTTAGGCTATAAGTAAGTAATGTTTGTTTAAAGTCAGATTAATCTAACTTTAAATTTGCTAATTTTACTCAAATAACATGTTACAAATATATTTTATTTTTGGAAGATTTTTAAAACTGATAATTTTGTTTTGTTTGCAAACTTCTTAAGATTAAGAAAATGATTGCTTGTAAGATTTTCTGAAATCAGCTAAGAACTTAAGGTTCCAATCTATATAATTTCTATTTGAAATACAACAGAATAAATTTACTTACTGGAAATAGTAAATTTAATCATTTAGCTTTCAATTAAAGTTAAAATACAATCTTCATGCTTTTTCATTTTAAAAAATTAATTTTAAACCTTAGGTATTGAAAGAGCCTGAACCTACATGTGGCAAACATTGATTTGTCATACTGATAATTATTTAGAATGGCTTGTTTACTTTTTGTCTGTATAAGAAATTTATTGTTGTTAAATAATGAAAATCTCTTTATAAGATAAACATTTTTTTTTTTTTAATAATTATTTGAGATTTTCCAATTTAATTTCAAAATCAGATGTTTTTGTATGTATGTATGTATGTGTGTGTGTATATATATATATATATATATATATATATATATATATATATATATATATAGATTGTGTGTGTGCACATTAATTTAGAAATATCTATCATTTTTGTCTTTTTTATGATGGCACTTTCTCTCCTATTCATCTTTGTCAGGCTGACTTTTATTGATTTTTATGGTGCCGCCACCTCCTCCTTTTCATTCTAGCAACTGCTATTTAGGCTCTGTCAAATCTTTGCCTAACATCATCTTCTGTTCCATCTACCTTCCTAAAACCACACTCCAGTAGCAGAAATATAATGCTGTGCTTTCAGCTGACAATTTTTTTTTTCTTTTAACTAAAGTATATGATTATGAAGTGTGTCATGTTAAATTAGTTACCTCCACAGATTCATGATACCTAAGGTTTAAAATGAATTTTAAAAAATGAAAAATCTTTCTTGAAGTTTTTATTTTAGTTTTAATATTAAGCTAATAGATTACTTTTAATGTTTTGCTTTTTCAGAACTAATTTAAATTGACTGAAAGTTTTCATTTTTGAAATTGCTGAAATTTGCAACATTTTTAGCCATCTGTCATGTAATTGTCTTTATTTAAAAAATCTTCTAAAAGTTAAATATTCTTCTCAAACAATTTTCACTGATTGAAAGTTTAATTTGATTTGAAACAAAAATTTAAGTGTAAAATAATGCAGAAATGCTTCTTTTTTTTTTTTTTTTTTTTCTTCACAGTAATAGCTGTTAATTAAAGGTGTTGGCAGCTTGTATGCCATGAAGGTTTATATAAAGTTTTTCTATGGTAGATATAATGTGAGTACTTTTTTTTTTTTAATGTAATTTTTAAGTACTCGGTAATCTTAAAAATTTAGGAAAATATTATCCATAAACTAATGATTTATTGAATTTTAGATACTTTGGCTTTAAATTTACTATAGCTATAGCTCTTACTTTCTGATAATGTTGTTCAGGAACACCCATATCTACAAAAATTGGCATATTTATTACCCATCCTCCCTAAAAAATTAAATTCTTGCAATATTGGTGTTTGATTTGCAATAAACTTTTCCATATATGATTAGTAAATATAGTTTTTACTATATGTAATGGGAAAAGATTTGAGGGAGGAAAAAAAATTTTTTTTTTTTTATTTTAATTCATAATACATCTTATATGAGCAATTTTTGTGGGATGGGAGGGTTCTAGCTAATGTCTTAGTTTTATGACATTTTACAATTTAAAGCAAATTTTCGGTAACTGGTGTTTCTATTTTACTAAATAAAAAAAATTGATTTAACTTCTCCAAGCAGTTCTACTTTTACCTAATATAAACATTTAGACAAAATTTTTAGCCAAAATTTCGTAAATTCTAAAAAGGATTGAAAAAATATTTAATAATAAATCTTTTGGTCATTTCTCTAATTAATAACAAAGATTTTTTTATTTTTTAGTTTGGGGCATATTTTTCAGTATGGTACACTAATTTTTTTAGCAAATCAATGGCAGTACCTATATTAAATTGCTTATGTCATGTAACACCTGTTGTATTGATTTTATTTATTTTTGTTACCACCTTGCCTCACAAATAAAACCCTCAATCTGAACTTCATAAATTTAAATACAACAATAATATAAAAAAGATTTATTTCATAAAAATATGAAACTAAAACTTGTTAAAGCGAAATCCACTGGCTTACTTTTGAAGATTTTAACACAAACTTCATAATTAAATATTTTGAGTTTGTCTTTCTTTTACATATTTCATTAGTTATTGAGATTATGTTAATATAGTTTTCTTTTTTCATAAGATTTTACAAAAAACAATTTAATCTGAATTGTAGAGTTAGCACTGACGGAACCAAAAAAGAATTGGGCATGTCCTATTCTTCTGATGGAAAACTGGACAGCTGAGTGAAAAGAAAAAAAAATTCATGAAATTCTTTTACTAATCAAAGCTTGGCAGGGGGAATCTGATGAAAAAATTGGAAATATTTGCATTTAACATTTTTATTTTGTGTAAACACTCACTATAAAAATAATTGCTTTTTTATCATAAAAAAAACGATTTTAAAAATGTTCTAAAATTTATCAAATTTTAATAAGACTGAAAAAGAATACAAGCACATGCACACAACTTTTCTATTTATATATTATAAATTTACTTATTTAAAAATATGGTTCCATCACTACACTGGAATTACCATGTTTCCAAAACAAACTAAAAACTTCAAATTCAATTATAGAATTAAATTAAAGTCCCTAGTCCTGTTTCATTTTTATGCGAATTTTGGAATAACTTATTTTGAAATTTACCGAGTTTTATAAGCACATACATTCATAATATTAGTTTCTAAGGACACAGGAAAATTCAATCGTTTTGACAAGGGGTGGTAGGGTATTCATTTTCACTGACAACTATGGTATCAAAATATGAGTTACTTTAGAAAAGAGGTTAGGTTAAGTTAAGGTAGGGTAGTGGTGCCTTTTTTAATGAATGATGACATCCATTCAACACGTCGTCTGATCTTTATCAATGACAAAAAGGTTTTTGTCACTTCTGTTTCGCAGTTAAATTTGTTATTGTATACAAAAAGATTTTGTCCTAAAAGGGTTGTTTGTATAGGGTACATTATATTGAACCACAACTTTAAAATATTATCCCAAATTCTAATTACTAATAGACTATACTTCTTTTAAAACAAATAAATGTAATAGAATTACTTAAATTATTTAAAAATTATTAAATATATATATATATATATATATATATATATATATATATATATATATATATATATATATATATATATATATATATATTTCATTTATCAGGTTTTTTTTTTTTTTTTTTTTTTTACATTATTTAAGGAAAATCTTTGACAATGTTGGCAAAAAATAGCTATTTCATTAAGTAAATTTTTATTTTTTATAAACTTAATAATGTATAGTTTCTCATGTATGCACAAAGGAAATATAAAGGGTATAAGTTATGATTTATTTTTATTTTGAAAATAAAATAGTCTGCTTCTTTTTTTTTTTTTTTTTTTTTTTTTTTTTTTTACAATTAAAATGTAATTTTCACCAAAAATTGAAATAGGTGTCAATGTCTGTGTTTTTCTTAGATTTATGATCAACATTTTGTATGACAATGTTTCCCAGAATTAACTCCAACGTTCTGCATAAAAACAAGAAGAAAAATAATTTACAAAATATAAGATATTTTTTACTTTTCATGGGCCACCATACTTTGTTCTAGATTGAATTGATTTCATTTCTATCTCTTGTGGGAAGTGAATTTGATGGATTGATAGCCACCATATCACATTTTGCTTCAAATAATCTACTTTTTAGTTCTCTGAACTAAAGTTTTTTCTTTTCTTTTTTTTTCCTTTTTTTTTCTTTCCTAATCATAAAACCTCTTCTATTTTTATCCAATTCACCATTTCATTTATTTTATGCGTTTATAAAGTTTTTCAAAATGATTACAACTAAATTCATTTAAATTTTCTGAGGCATTGTATTATGTTGAGTCTCAAAACTTTTTTTGATATTATGTAATGTGAGTTCATAAGGTGGCATAGCAATTTTTTTTTTTTTTTTAATACCCTTTCCAAATTTTGAAAAATGTCATCTATTTCACCTGGAGGAAGACATACAAGTACATCCAAAAAAAGAAAGAAACTTAAATATCCTTATTAAATGAAAAGTAACTTTGTAAATAAATCTTTTAGGTATTTTTAAAATATTGGTACCATTCATCAGCTTTTGATAGACAAAAAATATAAATGATAAATTTAAAAATATCTTTAAAATCCAATATTTTTCCTAGAAATGTTTCAAAGTAGATAATACATTTAAAAAGCAAATTAACTGGATTTTGTAAAAGTGGTGCTTTTTGCTTAAAACAATAATAATGTTTATTTACACTTAGTAGGCTCTGATGCCATCAGTCAACAACAGTAGTTTTCTACTTCCATCCCTGGCTTCAAAAGCATGCAAAAATAAATAAATAAATATAAAATAAAATAAAATAAAAAATCGGAAAACCAGTAGTGCAATAATCAAGAAATTTGCATTTGTTTAAAAATAATGTAGCTTTCAGAATTATTTCCTTTTTGAACTTCCATAGAAAAAATAATCTAAGTTGCTAAAAAATTTGTTTAAAAAAAAAAAATGCATATAAAAGTTGGCTCATTCGAAAATGGTATTAAACATTACATTTTTCGATTCTTCCGTCTTTATCTAATAAATACCTCTTCTTACAAGCACCGACCTAAAGAATTTCAAAATCGCACTGAATATTTAGCATAGTTTGTGTGTGTGTGTGTGTTTTTTCTTTTGTCAATGAATAAAAATGTCTTATTAAATTATGCTAGCTCCAACTCTCTCTCACACACACACATATATATATATATATATATATATATATACACACACACACAATCAATATTAGTTGTAATTGATTATATTTGGGAGGGTTCAGGAACAATTTTCCGTATGTTCACACTTGATATTCCATGAATTTTTTACCCAAATAACCTCTTCAATTCTCTCCCATAGCTAAGGAATTTTTGAAACTCCCTCCAAGTTAAAAAGTATACAAGAAGATATTGTAAGGATGTTCCTAAGGCTGGCCCCTCCACCTCAATACTAATTAAATGACATTCACTATACAATACTTTATTCATTAAGTACTAAAAATTTCGTTTAAATCGTATAATTCGTTGATATTTCGAAAATTTTGAACAGCGTAGTGATTTTCTTTTCTTTTCTTTCATTTCGGAAAATGAAAAAATATTATTTAATTTAAAAGTTACTAAACACTGACTAAATAAACTAAACAAGGAAAAAAATCATCCATTGAGAATATTGGCGGGGTAGTTATAATATTTTTTTTTAAAATAAAAATTATTCACTACCTAATGTCTGCAGTTGTTGATTTTTAGCAGACATTACTTGATAAGCGTTATGATCATGTTTAAAGATGGGCCAATTAAAAATTCCTTTGTTATCAAACTTCCCATCATAATTATTACCTCCCTTGATGTGAATCACGTGATTACTGGTAAGAAAAGGCATGCGCAATTACGACACTGTGGCCCGTATTTTCACCATTGTAGTTTACGAAGAGCACTTTTTCTTTTTTAATAACAATCCTAATGCCCACTTGTGTGGTTGTTGGTTGTACGATGCGAGCCACTAAGGCCAATTCGGCTCGTGGTATTCGTCTACATCGTTTCCCTCGTAATTCACACCGTCGAAGCCTTTGGGTCGAAGCTATTAATAGAGAAAATTGGACGGCAACGGACAACGATCGCATCTGTGGCCTCCATTTCCATAGTGGCTATCCAATACCGAATGTGGCCAATGTTGACTTTGTACCCAGTCTTTTCCCTTCGCCCACTCTTCAATCCAAGCATCAGAAAAGGAAATCTTGTAAAAAAACAATTGCCATTCTCCCTAATTATATTTATTTACCAAATAATTCAGATGTGAGTTTTTATTTATAATTTTGCTCAGCATTCAAAAAAAAAATAAATTGACAAGTGTTTATAGAATGAATATGGGTGGCGTATTAATTTTGCGGAAAGTATTAGCATGAAAATAACTTCATTCGTTTATTTCCTCCGCCAGTATTTTTTTAATGTGTTTTAATCCTAGTAACTAATGTTATATTATTTTCAAAATTTGTCACTTTTGAAAATAATGAACTTGGTGCAAATATTATTTCTCATGACCTAATTTGTTTCCTGTTTAATATAGAAATTTTTTTTATCTAATTATGTGGAGTTCGTATATGTTGCCGGTATGGTTGAGATATTCACAAATTTTCAATTAAAAGAAATATATATATTACAAATTTGTATTTATTACTTCAGTAAATTATGTATTTTGGGTGCACAACGAATTCGTGTGACGTGTATATACAAAGTAGTGACGTCACACTTTTTGCATACGCTGTTTGATGACGTAGAAGTAAGTCTTTATGGCATAGAGTAAGTTTTGTTACCTTGTTCTTAAATGTATGATTTCCTACACTTTGTGCTTTTCTGATTATTTTCGTGTTGCGATGGTGACCAGGTGTATTCTGAAAGGGTGTAGCAAATCAAAACGGGATGGAGTTAGCCACCACAGGTTTCCCCCGGATCCTTTTTATAAGGAAATCTGGATTAATTTTGTGCGACGTACCCGACCTAATTTTAAGGGTCCGTCGTTTTGTAGTTTTTTGTGTAGTGATCATTTCACTATTGATATGTTTCATCCGGCCAGTTTAAATAGAATTAAACTTGGTCTATCAAATAGATACCATTTGTTAAATACTGCCGTACCGACAATACTCCGCCCCAAGGCTAAAAACCGGAATGACGATGATAAAACACGTAGTTGTGGTGATGATCATAATGTCGTTAACGAAAACTGCGCTACGGATGTAAGCGACTGGATCTCTCTGCAACAAAGAGCTCTCACAGATACACAGTTGAACCAGGTAGGATTTTAAAATGTCATATTTCGGTAAGTTAAAAAAAAAAAAAAAAAAAACTAAAACAACACAGATGTTTCAGCAGCCAGTGGGTACGCCATTTAAAAGAACGAATAATTCTTTGGGAACCCGCTTGTCACTTTTAAATATTTTTAAAATGATCGGAGAAAGTGGACATTTTACACTTAGTTTTCTTAATGTTTTAAAAATAATTTTGCGACAATTGAAAAGAGTTATTTGATGAAACACTGAAATTCTCCTATTTGCCGCAGGTTTACTTTTCCTATGAATCCGTGGGTACTGATTTAGTAACAAATTGTATAGGAAAGTTGGATGGCCTATTATTAATTATTACCTGATATTCAATTGTCAAGAATTGCTCATACTGCTAAGTGAACTTTATTTTTTCTGGGCGGAAGTGAAGATTATCTTGCTCAGGATTTCAGAATTTGATTAAAATCTTAAAAAGTTTTTTTCAATTTTATTACTTTTTAATCGTTTTAAGTGCTTGCTTGTTTGTTGGAAATATATTCAGGTAAATTATCCCGTCAACAACTTTACTTTTTCTTTTTCATTATTGTTCTTTTGTTCCTATAGTTTTAATTCCTTCTTTTGTTTAACATTTGATAAAATTTTAAAATGTCATTTTTAGATCGAAGAAAAATATAAATAAATCAAAAGTAACAAAAGCAAAAAATAAAACGGACAAATGTTTAAGTCAAACATACTTTAGTTCTTTAAAGAAAAATTAACTTGAATATTTTAGGGTATAAAACCTGGATTTATGTAGCAACTGCAAAAATTGGCAGGCTTATTTATGTAAACAAGTGTAAATGGCTTTGTTTATCATTGAAATATTATTGCTTTCCATTATTAATTACCTCCCTTGATACGCATCAGGTGACCACCAAGAAAATGCATAGATATTTTTCGTTTATTATGAACTTTGTCATTTGTTAAACATTTTTCTCGATATAAGAATATAAATACTATTTCAAATACGAAGTGCCCTCTGGGTTGTCTCGTGTTTGGAAAAGGCCGTGGTGTTCTCTTCGTATCTTACCCAAAAGGGTCTGATCCTAGGACCTAGGGCAAACAAGACCTCATAACGATAGTGGCTTGTTTACTTTTTGTCTAAGAAATTTGTCAAATAATGAAATCCTCTTTATAATAAGATAAACATTTTTCTTTTATAATACTTATCTTGACATTTTCCAATTTAATTTCAAAATTGGGTGTTTATGTACGTGCCCATTAAAAGGCAAACACGATAGATATTTGTAAATTAATGATGTAACTTTCTCTCCTATTCATCTTTGTCAAGCTGACTTTCATTGATTTTTATGGTTTCCTGCTTGCTAGACCGCCTCCTCCTGCTCCTCCTCTTCATTCTAGCAACTGCTACTTAGGCTCTGTCACATCTTTGCCTTACATCATCTATTCCATCTGCCTTCCTAAAATCACACTCCAGTAGCAGAATTATAATGCCGCTCTTTCAACTGACGTTTTCATTCAAAATATTTTACCTGCTAATTTAAATAACTGGCTTCCTTTTTTAAGATCTGATTAAAAAAACAGTTCCATTTGCAGATTCATAGTGGTTTCTTGGGCGGCAATGAAAAATGTCAATAATGCATTTTTATTTTATTTTTATGTAATTCTGAAGTGATATTAAATTGCTTATGTCGTGTAACACCTGTTTATTGATTTTATTTATTTTTGTTACCGCCTTCCCTCACAAATAAAACCCTCAATCTGAACTTCATAAACTTAAACAACGAAACGGAATTTTGATAGAAATAAAACTAAAACTTGTAGTTGGTAATACAGAATTCACTGGCTTAATTTTTTGAAGATTTTAATACAAACTTCATCTTTAAATATTAGAGTTCATGGATTTTATTATTAAGTCTTTCTTTTACATATTTCATTAGTTATTGACATTGTTTCTAAAGATTTCTCTTCTAATAAGATGTTACGGAAATTTAATCCAAATTATTGTAGAATACTAGTGGGGAATATTTTTTTCCAAACAAATTAGATTTTAATTTTATTAAAATCATTAATTTTTCATTTAGTAAAATTCAAATTGGAATCCCCCCCCCCCAACTACTTTTGTAAACTTTGAAAATTTACTCGTTTCATTTTTACTTATTCTGAAGCAAAGTTTAATGTATACTCGGTCTTTAAGATGATTAATTATAAACTAAATTATAATTTATTATTTTTAGCCTGTTTATTTGAATATATATGCAATTAAAACATTACAGTTTACCCAGAAAATGTTTTGATAATCTTGCATTAAAGTCGGAACGGGGACGCGTACTCGACATGTTCATGTTTAACATTCCAGTTTATCATAGAAAGAGAAGTTATTGCAACCATATTGCATTTTGTTCCAAATAATATACCTTTTAGCTCTGTAAATTAGTTTTTTGAATCATCACTTTTATCTCCTATTTCATTTTGAAGTATGTTTTAAGAACAAAAATACTTTGTTTAATGTGTTATAACTGAATTCATACAAATTCTCAATATTGTGTAAATGTGCATTGATAATGTATCTTCTTTTTTTCTCCTTCCCAGTCTTTTTTGTATTGATGCAAGTTAGATCCATAAAAAGCTGTCCATTTCTGCAATAAGGGTTCAATTCTTTCGCTCTGTTGGAAGATTTGTATATTGCCAAAAATAAATTTATATAGAAACTTTAATTTCGACATTGATCTCTCTCATTTACTCTTCTTATATATTTTTCCCCAATTAGTCAGTGTTTTTAAAATGTTTCCTCTTTACTGTAAAAAATGGAATTGGATGTAGCAACTAACAAATGTAAAAAAATAAATAAAATGGTTCACTTTTGGTTATAATTGGTTCTGCCAAAAACTGTAGCAAACTCATCCATCCAGAATAGGAGCAGCAGATTATCTAATAAGCAAATAGATACTGGGCCTGTGGGCACACCGCCAATTATTCACTCTCTAATGCAGATCTGAATTTTAGGTATTTGATAAGTGCTAAGATGATTGTGTTTAAAGGTGGGCCTATTAAATTTCCTTTGTTATCAAATTCAAACTGTACTGCCTTTCATCATAATTATTACCTCCCTTGATGTGAATCACGTGACTAAGAAAAGGCATGGCAGATTCCGTTGACCTGTCTTTGTAACGCTCTGCTTGTATTTTTTTGCCTCATGAAAAAAAAAAAATGAACACTGTTTCAAAGACAAAATGGTGGTGTGTTGTGCCTGATTGTCGCTCTGATTCACGCAAAAGTCTCACTGTTTATCCATTCATGCGTGGTGTTCGTTTTTTCCCATTCCCTACACAAAAGGATCCATACATGCGACAAATGTGGGTTAAATTAATCAAACGTGAAAATGATTGGGATGGTCCTAAAAGACATCATCGCATTTGTTCAAGGCATTTTGTAGATGGAGAACCTAGCCTGCAAAATCCAGCACCTACCATATTTCCATGGACTCCATCACAGACAATTTTCCCAAAAACTGATTATCGAAATCATAAAAACCGTGTTCTTTATGGTGGTCACAATCCTCCCCTGGAAAGTGATAATTTAAATATTGCTAATTATTCTGCTACAATCCAAAAAAATGATCAGAGCATTGTGTCACAAGTAAGTCTACTACTTATCTTATCCAATTTCCCTTTAACATAAATGTAGTAATTCTCAACACCTACTGGATATTTTATTCAGTAAGATAAGCATGAATGTCATTGCATAAACATCGAATGGCAGTTTCCATTTTAATCGCAACATCAGTTTTTAATCTTTTTTTTTATATACATGCACATTAGTTTACAAATATCTGACTAACATTCTCTTCCTCTCTCTCTCTCTCTCAATAGAACTTTCTTTCTTTCATCTTTCTTTGTTAGGCTGACTTGTATTGATTTTTAGGATCTTTTGCCTCTCCCAGCTACTGCTATTAAACTCGGTCAAATCTTTGCCTAACATCACGTTCTGTTCCATCTGCCTTCCTAAAATCACATTCACTCCAGTAGCAGAAAAATTGCTTCACATTCTACTGAAGAGTTCTTTCAAAATATTTTCTTTTAATTTAAGAAAATAGTTTTTCTTCATATTTGCAAATTTGAAACTTTAATGTCTTAACATTTGCTTTATTTTGGGGATATTAATGATTTAATGCTGAATGTTATATATTTCCTTGAAGAGAGATGATTCAAAATTTGGTCTCCATTTAAAAATATTGCCCCCTTTTTTAAAACTTATGCAATATCCCAATTATAATAGTATAAAAAAAACAAACATTTTATTTTGTTTGTACTGGTTCTTGAAATTTAGCTTCCTCGTTATCTTTACTCACACACATTCTAAAGAAAAATTCATCGGAGTTCAGCTGAATTTCCTAAAGAAACTTACTTAATCCTGGTATAGAAATGAATTGTATCATATGGAAAATTTAAGAAATTTAATACAAAAATAAAATCCATTAGCTTTTATTACCGTTAGTAATGATTTTTATACTGACCGCTTTATCTTAAAAATTTAAATAATTTCTGAATTCCATTAAGTAAATATTATTTGACTTTTTTTTTTTTTTTTTTAAACGTTTTTCTTTGAATAAAATTTTATTTTTACAATATAATTTTATCGAAATTGTAGTATTTGAAATACATACACAAAATTTTCCTTTTAAAAATCCACGAATTAGAATTTAGAATTTTTAGTGAAAAATAAATCGGTGTACTTTTTAATTTTTTTTCTTTTTCCGGCAGTCGCTTCCCCAAAATCTGCTTGTCAATTATTTATTTTTTTAGTCTGAAACTCAATACTACTTAGGATTAGCTATAAACGTGTTACTATCATTTCTATTGTGTTTGTTTGTTTGTTTGTTTTGGAGTGGGGGGTGAATTTTTATGTCCATTATTAAAACATGCTCTCAGTTTATTCAGAAAGTTTTCATACATCCTTGTCCCTTGTCGTTCAAAAGGTGTACGTTTCTTGTTAGAAATCTCTTGCATTAAAGGTCGAATAAAGAGGTGAATTTGATGGATTGGTGGTAATTGAACATTCTCTTGCAACCATTCGCATTTTGCTTCAACGAATAATCTACCTTTCAGTTCTGAGAACTAGTTTGTTTTTTTCTTGTTTTCAGAAAAAACATCGCTTATTTTATCTATTGTCCATTTCATTTTTGTTTTCATGTACAAAAAAGTCTGAAAATTTAAATCTTTTTTATACAAGAAATTTGTCAACCTTTTTATTTTACTTATGATGTAGAACAGTCATGACTAAGTCAACTCCAAAGTTACACTAGTTTCGTTTAAAAATAAAAAAAAAACTTTTTTAAATAATTCAATGTGCTCACTTTAAAAAATAAATCTTAAATTAGATAACACTTGAGTGTATTGTATAGAGACTTTTTTTCATCATCCATTTCAGAAAACTAAACAGTTAAAAATAAAACCAACGTTGCTGAAATACTGTGAATGAACTTGTTTGGAAATTTAGCGAAGTTTTGAACGGTAAAAAAAAAGTAATAAACACTCCTTTCCAACTTTGCTTTTTATTTAAACTTTCATAAACGATGGTGCTGTTTGTGCTTGCTTCAGAAAAAGATGAATGTTTATAACTTTTCGAAATTTTCTACGGCAACAAAATAAAGCAAGTGCCTTTTGTAGTCAATCTGTGTATATTTACGTTGGATAGAAATAGTATTTGATCCCTTCGGGCATTTCCGCTAATTTCCGGCTAAGTTTATCGATGACATCATTTTAGTGCAACACAAAGTCGGCCATGTTTGTAGTTTTGCCAAGTCTTGTGAATAGAAATCTATTTTATATTAGAATATTTAAATTGTTTTATTGTTGAAATTGCAAGCAATTTGTTTGTGTTCGTCTATCATTTATTATTATTCTTCATGGTTCATTGTGTGGCTTATGGGTGTAGTAATCAGACAGGGAGCGGAAGGAGCTTTTTTCGATTCCCGGACAAAGAGACTCGACCGCAGTTACACGCCAAATGGTTATCTCGAGTGAACAGGGCAGAATTTGTACCTTCTAAATACTCTAGTTTGTGTTCGGATCATTTCGAAAAAAACTGTTATGTAAAAGACCCAGATCTGTTGGTGAGTTGGGGCATCAAAGTGAAATTAAGGCTCAAATCGGATGCTCTTCCAACCATCTTCAATTTTAGTCCGAACCGAAGAAGGGGAACCAAAAAACGTTCAAATGAGGTAGGCAAAAAGAGGAGGAAATATTTTAAAGTTTTTGTTCAAACATCAAAATGAAGAATTATTTAAAAATTTGTAAAATGTAAAGCAATCAAGTATATATTTCATTTAATTAAGCAGAACTTTTTAAATTTCTCGAGTGATATTTATTTATTTTTATAAATATTTTAAATTCAAGTAATGATTTTCAATTATTTTCATTTTTTTACATTTTACTGTAATGACAGAATTTTATTCCACTTTTGTCCTAAATTTTAGTTGAAAAGGTTTTGGAAGAATATTTTTTTAATTTAAAAATGAAAAGCTTTCGTCAAAGCTTTCAACTGTTATTCAAATTTTGCACGAGGCTACTTACAACTGGTACCAATTTATATGACACTTTTGTATAATGCGCCAATATCTGAAGTTTATTTTGACAATCACTGATATGCCTAGTGAGGATCAGTCACAAGTTTACTATTTTTTTTTTCTACTCAACCCTCGTATAGTTAGTCCTTAAATAATTATTGTTATTGCAAATACCCACTCATTTGCACTGATGTATTATCTCCCTTGTTTGTGTCACGTGACCAGCGCTAAGTGAAGGCATAACCATTTCCGTTTTCTTAGCGCTTAATTTGCCTTACCACTTTTCTGACATAACTGATCCCCCACCACCACCTTTTTATTTTTTTGTCCACCTGTATTTAATGGTAACCTGTTTCAATCAAGGATGGAAATCGTGCGTAACAAATCCAGATGGTGGTGTGTCGTGCCTCAGTGCCATTCAGACACGCGTAAAAGCATTGTCGTTTACCCGTTTATGCGCGGTGTTCGTTTTTTCCCGTTCCCCACTAAAAAAAAACCGTACATGCGTCACATTTGGACTAAATTAATTCGGCGTGGTGACGATTGGGATGGACCAAAAAAACATCACCGTATATGTTCAAGACATTTTGTTGATGGAGAACCTACACCACAAAACCCAACCCCCTCAATATTCCCTTGGACACCATCACAGACCATCTTTCCAAAAACCGATTACCGAAAACGTAAAAATCGAATTCTTTATGGGGGTCATAATCCTATGACAACAATTGGAACTGATGCAATTTCTATCCCTACAGTCACCACTACCATTGAAAATAGCAATGCCAACCAAATATTTGTGTCGCAAGTAAGTTTGTTTTTCTACACTTGGATGCCTTCCGTGCTGTTTCTGAATAGAAACAGTTTAGGCAGCGTACGGAATCCCAACCCCAAACGTTGTAAGGGGGTGAGTATAGAAATGTTCAGAAAATTAAAGAAAAGTGTTTTATTATTACACTTCTAAGACTTTGCTGCATGCATGAATTTAGTTCTTACTTAAAAAATTTAATGATAGTTACTGTTACATTTTTTACTCTAAGAACTATTGAAGGACGCCTTACCTTGCACATTTTGATAAACGCAAAGTATATTTGTCATTCAGTACAATAAGTACAACATGTCATCAAATCCTCTTCTTTCTTTTTTTTTTTTTTTTTTTTTTTTTTTAATCGATTTACTGCCAAATGTTCATTTGTCTGTCTTACATGAACGTTGTTGGGGAGGGATGGGCACCTGTTTTCGTATCTGTTGACTTGATTACGTTGCCGAAACCGGCAGCTTGTTTCCAGGTCAGGTGTCTTAAACCATGTTATTCAACAACTTATTTTGATTACCTCCCTAATTTTTAACATGCTTCATGTGTGGTTCGAGTGGAACTGACTACTTCTATTGCTGATGTTTTCCCTGTATTTATGAAACAATTTTTGTCATGTTTTAGTTACCTTTTGTAAAATTGAATACTAATAGTCTTAATAAATTTACGTTTAATTAAATCTCAAACGTTGATTGTTTTAGATGCAAGTTCGTAGTTTGTTTGTTTGGGGGTTTTGGCGGTGTTTGTGTGTGTGTGTGCTTTAGAAATTGGCCAATTACAATTGGTTGAGAGAGTCACAGACTTTAGGAGACCAATTCCCTATTCAAATACTTCAAATAATGGCAGTGTCTAGCAGTGCCCATTTTACCATTTGAATATTTGTTAGTGGCGTTGTTTTAAGCGCTCTAACATCCTTACATTTTGTTACAGCATTATTATTAAATTGGTCTCTACAATACTTGACTGTATTCAGTATATTTTTAGTAGTAGTGAAGAAAAGGCGACTCTTCCGTTTTGTGTTGCTTGCCACTATCTTGGTTGTTAGAAAGGGAGGGGGTGCGCTCCTGCTGCTTCCTCATAGCCGCCATCTATGGTTTTGCTTGCGTTACTTATCAACTGAAATGGTTTTAACAGTTTAAGTTGAAAATTAGCGAAATTTATTTCGATTATGTGTTATTACTTCTTTCAATGTAAAGTTAAAAATGCAAATCAATTCTTTTCGATGAATTAATACAGCTTGTCTCCCTTATGTAACTTGTTATAGGGCAACCTCCACAATGTGACGTTTTTTCCTTTAGTTTAAAAAATAATGTTGTTAGAAATAATCTCTTTATTATTACTATAATACATCTAGTTTATTAATTTTTCAACAATTATTCATATTTGTTTTGTATCCTCATGTACGTTTTGTATTTGTACACGATAATAATCTGATGTCTGTCCTATGAACATAATTTTTTTTAGTGTTTAGGACAAACGACCGACCGCTATTGTCTCTAAAACTCGATATTTTCAAGCTGATTACGGTTAATGTAAAATTTGTTAAATACAACTTTATCATCGTATTAGAATGTATTTAAATTAAGTTAAGGGATAAATATGTGTATTGTGAAATGTTGATTTGCTCTAATTTGTCCAATTTTTGACTCGAGATAAAGCAATGAAATCTGGTCTCCTGTAAAAAGTAGAACCGTATATCACTCTTTCTCATTTCATTGAACCATAGGTATTCATAATTTTTATTTTACTTAATCTAATAGTTAAACTAATTAATAATGGTTGCAAATCGTCACTGTAGTTACGGGACGTGTACAAACGACAGTCGTTATCCCCACAGGCCCGAAATGAAAGGAGTTTGGTGGCTACCTTTTCCAAAACCTCGCAGCGACTTAGCTCGATGTGAACGTTGGGTAATGGCTTGTGGCAGACTTAATTTTACTGTGAATAATGTAAAACCATGGACTTATATTTGTAGCCTGCATTTTGTCGGGAGAAATGGACCTACACCGAAGCATCCAGATCCCATTCCGCTATTAGGAAGTTATCAGGTTATTTATTTTTAAATATTTTGTGCTCATTCTCTTTACAGGAGATTATTTTTCTAATTGCAAGAATCCTTTCAAAATTAATGCATTTTTTGTGTTTGAAAATGATGAGTAATCTTAAAATTACATAAGACAACTGAAATTAACTCTTTTTTTTTTCTGTTGTGTAAAGTGCGCGGAAATCTTACAAATTTAAAATTCATTTTGTCATTTCAAATTCCATGTTGAAAAATTTAATATTTTTCACTTATTGATGTACTTGTTATGTTTATTTTTAGGCATGGATTATGTTGCCCGTCTTTGTTTAGCTATTTGTAGTAGTAGTAGTAGCAGCAGCAACCATAGTCGTCATCAAATGACGAAGACAAAGAAGCTATTTTCAATCTCTCCAACTAAATATTGTACCGTTGTTTTTCTATTGCTAAGCAGCTAAATCCTTCTGCCTATCATTTAGCAGCTGTTTTAATAGCCAGCTTAGGACTATCAGCCTTCTCATTGGTTGCTGATGCGTCACGTGACATCCCCAGTGTCGGTCAATAGTCCACTGTTCCCCATGGGAATAAGTATATGCCATGCACAAGATGGCCGTCAACTTATAGCAAGACGAACGGGAAATAAGTAAAAGAAAATAGTCAATACCAAAGCTGTTTAGTGACTATATTTCGATTTTTCTTTTTTTTTAAAAATAACAGCACATTCTCCTGTAAATAAATAGTTCTTTAATTGTACTATTTTTATTACAACTATAAACCGGCAGACTCCAGATATTTCTCTCGCACAGTGCTATTTTTCCCTGGGCATGGCAGATTTAAATTGCACTTCATGAAAGTATTTCGATGTGGTTAAATATATTTCAGTTATGTTATTGACATGTATTATTTACTTTCCGCGATAGTTTGTCTGATTAGTTACATCTGTTGTTATCGTTGTTGTTAAGTGATATAGTGCAAATATGGCGTCGAATAGTTCATCTGACGTAAACCCAGGCCAACAGAAGCCGTTGCAGACGGGGGCACCGCATCTGCCTAATGCTAACGGCACTGTGGTGGAACTTATAGATTTAGAAGAATCTATACGCACACAGAACATTATTAAAAGTGCTGTCAAGATTTTAAAAGACTATTGTCGATCGCAACACACTTCGCTTTCCGCTTTAGAGAGAAAACCTGCTCTTGAATTATGCAGCTTCCTCCGCAAATTCTACACCGAAGTGAGACAGGTTAGCGGCAAGCTGTACGCGAGGAAATCTATGATTACCCTCCGTTATGGGTTGCAACGTCATTTCAAGAAGATGTCTCGTTTGGATATAATCACAGACGAACAATTTAAGGAGGCCAATGAAGTGTTTAGCATAATTTTAGTCAAATTAAAGGCGATGGGAAAAGATGCTATAAAAAGAAAGAATCCTATCACTGAAGAAGATATGCAAAAAATTATGGCCTCTTCTGCACTGGATCAGAGTACACCCCGTGGTTTACAAAACAAAGTTTTTATCGACTTGATGCTTCATTTATGTAACAGGGGTAGGGATAATCTGCGAGAGATTACAAAAGTCGACTTCCGTGTCGAGGTGTCAGCCCAGGGTTTAGAATATGTGACTCTTCGTACAGAAGACGGGTCCGAAACTGGCGATGGGGAGATGCGTATGTACGAAATCCCTGGCAGTAAATGGTGTCCACTAGCTTCCTTTAAAAAGTATGTGAAACTCTTGAATCCCATGTGCGATGCTTTCTGGCAACGAGGGAAGCAAAATGTAGGTAAAGATGAAATTATTTGGTATGACAATATGCCGGTTGGAAAGAACACGCTTGGTACTCGAATGAGAGAAATCTCTCGAGAAGTTGGTTGTTCACAGACTTATACGAATCATTGTCTAAGAACCACAAGTGTATCCACTCTGCGTATCTACAACATGGATTTACCAAAACAATCTCGGAATAGAGTAGCTTTCGACATGCATAAGTGGTATGATTACAAAAAGAAAAATAACATACAGGTTGGTCTTTTCATTTTTACAATATTGGAATGATCGTCAATTTGTGTTTCTCACACTTTTTGTGAAAAAAAATGTTTGTTCAAATACAATCCGATATTTGTTTTATCTACAGTATTTTTTTTCTTAAGGTTTCTGGGTTAAAACCTAATTTGTGAAGTTTTAGTTAAGATTGTATTATTTTTTATGGTTATATAAATGATGGGAAAGCCCCTCCCCCCCTATTTAACAAAACTTGTTAAAAAATTGACGATTGTAAAAAGTTTTAAAGAAAACAACAGTAACACATTTTTATCATATGTGTTTCTTTGCCGTTTTACAATAGGCGTAGTATTATAATTGCTATTCTGGAGTGTTCGGTAATTCGGTTTGGCGTAAGGTTTTCCGTATTTAAGTTGGAGCAGGATACAAATCTTTCGAAAGAGCAATATTGTTTCGAACAAACACAGTTCGACTATCTGATTTATCTCATCCTTGTTATGAATGATTGTTGTATGTCTCCTGACAACACTACTCTATGTGGGAGCGACCTTTTCCTTTATTATTTTTCTTCTTTCTCTCCTTTACTGCTACTGCTGAGTCGATCATTTCATGTCGGAGAAGACTGACAGACGGCCAGATACAATTGCAGTAGCAGTAGCAGTTAACACTGTCTTTGCCTTGATAGGAGGAGAGTATAAACATTAACGCTAACAACGTTCGACGCCATCTTAAAACAATTCGGATTATTAGTTTTTTGTTTTTCTTTCCTTTCCTTATTTCTCCTCTTCATACGTTTCGGTTTTTTCTCTTTCTCTTGATATATAAACAAATATTGCTATAGACAGTCATTTTCCGCTTTGCTACTAAATACCGTCAGTAATTGCTTGCAGATCCTTGTAATGGTTTTTGTTCGTAAATTCAAAGGGCCACGTTCAGAAGAGAGGGTTGACTGTCCAGTCAGATCGTGCCTTGTTACTATCAGCAAATTTCGAAACCTGCCCAAGCATCTGCAGACAAAGCACAAATTTTGTGAACCTATTATAAAATCAATTATTAATCAAATTCGGAATTGTGTTGCCGGTGTTGAAGATTTCTGCGAGCGCAATTTACCAAAAAATGAGTCATCTTGCAATATTCAGGGTAAAATCCCGCCAATAATTGATCTCTGCAGAAGGAAGAATTTATTTGATGACCAATCAACCATTCTGAAAGTGACCACCTCTACAACTACTTCTACTAATGATTCTCGTTCGCCTACTTATGGAAATTTCCCGGCCGATTGTTCAACTCGAATAGTTTCATCATTTTCTCACCCTCGCGTGGCCGACCAACAACAACAACAACGAGAATTCTGTCGTCGGGTAAGTCGTGAAAGAAAGGATATCGTCATGTGCAAAACCAATTTCTCATCGTCAAGTTTATCACAAGAAGAACAGAAAAAGTACAGTGCCGACGACTTTTCTCTTTCTATGCGTAATTCTTGAAGAACAAGACGTATAGTCTATTTATTATCTTTTTAATTACCCTAGATTATGTGGCTCTATTAAAGAAATAAGCAAAGCTAATATTAATTTTCCATTTTTATGTAGTGCTTCTATCATATTGGAAATGCTATCATATAGTAGTTCTTCAACTGCAGTAAAACTGCATTCATCTGTTCGTTGGCCTCCCTCCAGTCTACGTGTCTCTCACTCATTCTGTCTGTTTTAGCAAGTGACCTAGTGGATGCGACTATTAATCACATGAAATGGACAACAGAAATACTGTTAATATTACTACTACTACTAATCGCAGTAACCAACGTTGGGGAAAGTCACCTCCTCATCTTCTCAGTCGAAAAGCATTGCTCAGCAGTGTCGCTGGCGGCAACTATAAAAAAGATGATAAACATAATGATACTGGATCTTTGTCCCACCGGGTCGCCGTATCCAAGGTTGGTGTTTCCTCATTTCGAACCGACACTGTGGTCCGGTACACGAAAAGCACATTAAGTTCACTGAATCAGTTGCAGAAAACCTACCCGTGGCTGTTAGTCCAACTGCGGCCAAACCAAAATCCACTGGCCAGTTGTGCTGTCTGCCAGAAGTATTGGTTTTCTAGTACAAGATCGTCTCTGAAGAATCCGTGGGTCCAGGGCAATGTTGATCTAGGCTCCTGTCATAGGAAGAGTAAACTGCTCCTTCATGAAAAGTCTGAACTTCATTCCAAGTGTGTAGCTCAGAGTTTAAAGGTAAGTAGATTCGTTTTTACAACGAATCTTGGGAGACGGGACATGATGAATTAAATGAAAACGTTAAATAAAATCCTGAGAGCACTTCATGTTTCGATTTCATTCCACGCTCGCTAATATTTTATTTTTTTTAATGCCGATCGACTTTTTTTTTCTTTTTTCTTTCTTTCTTTATTTTTGTCCGCGCTCCTCTTGGGGTTGTTTGTTGTTAGCATCTTTGTGACCTGTATCTTGACTCGTTAATAAGACGTGTAATAATAAAAATAATACTTTTCAGTTAAGGAAAAGGAGATAGACCTCAAGTTTGAAGCTGGTATTTTGATTTTGACAAAGCAATCTTAATGACGTAATTTATAACACTTTATTTATTTATTTATTTTTTTTGTAATAACAATTATGGTATTTTAATCTTGAAAAGAAAAAGTAATTTGACTTTATTATTATTATTATTTGGTAAACATTACCGACATTTTTTTCTTTTCTATTGTCTCTAATTACCGGTCGCTGTGCATTATTTTTCTATAGTTTTTTTTTTTTTTTACAGGCGCAAAAAATAGGTATTTTAGAATTCTATTTACATCCGTCTCTTAACTATTATGCCTTTTTTTTTTTTTTTTTTTTTCTTTTAAGTAGTCAACTGGCCAATGAGTGTAAAGTAAGGGCGGAATTGATCATGCGCATTCGGTCAATAAGGGAGACGGGTGCAGTAGTAAAAAAAAAAAAAAAAAAAAAAAAATTACCCAAAAATAAACTTCTTCCTTTTTACGCGCTTGTGTTCGGTTGCATTGAATGTAGCCATTAATGAGGTCCGAGTTGTTTACTGCCACAATCAGACGTAAAATATAAACTCGTTAATTGGGAAATGTTATAAGTATGATTGTTTGATGTCTTCGCTTACTTCCCTTGGTTTTCTCTTTATCCTTGTCGACCAACAGATGGCGTAGTTTGATAGTTTTTAAAATACTTCTTAAATTAGCTAGCCAACAACTATTTATTACAGCCTCACATTCTTTAACTCATGATTATTAATAATTCTGTATTTTTGTCATATGCTTGCAAGTCAAGATGGTCCATTGTTTATTTTTCTATATCCGACTTATAGTAAATTTATTTTTGTTCAAAATGTAATGTTGAAGTCCAGACTCAAAAATTCCGCAAAAATAACTAAAAGCTAGAAGGGCAAAATTGGTTAACAATGTAAATATTTCCTTAAATCAAAATGTTTGCTTTTTTTCCTCCCAAGTCGGAAATTGCTCAGGTGAAATAGTATAAAGTTGATAGTTTTCTAAAATACATTTTTTAAAAAAAAATTTTTTTGTCAAAATCTTTAAGATTTTTTAAACTATTTATTCATTTGTGAATAAATCCTGAAAGTTTCATTAAAATTTGACAATTATCTAACTTGTGTAAAAGTTTTCAAATTAGTGTTTTTGTTTTTTCAGGCACTCAAATTTTTCCATATTAATTTATGGTCACTCGCTGAATCAAAAAAAAAAATTAAGCTTCTAAAAAGGATTTTAAAAAAATATAAATTAATAGTATTAATTTTACATTTGTTCCCTCACCCACACACACTTATTTAATTTTATGAAATTTTGGTAAATTCGTTTGTTTTTTTTAACTTAATGTTCATATTGGTTATTAGTGCTTATACTGTTCACACTCATCCCTGGTCTTGGGTTTCTGATTCCTTAACTACTTCAACTCTATATTCTAAATGCTTGTCCTTATGCTAATACACCTCCATAATGTCTTAAAGTGTGTGTGTGTGTGACTTAGAATAAAGAAAGACAGTTCTTTTTGTTTATAGAGGGGTTAATCTTCCAATAAATTAGTCTATTGCTTCTTTGATGGTAAATATAGTTAATATTTAAAAGGGTAAATATTTTACTTGTATATATTAAAAGGATGCTGATCAATTTCAAAAGAAAATCATTTGGTCTTTATTTACAATTGTAGAACATGACAAGTTCCTAAACTTTATCATAAAGCTAATAATGATAGAATTGAACAGTGAAATATGGCATAGAAAATTTAAAAGAAAGGCCAGATGACTTTTTATCCATTTTGTTTTACTTAATTTCTTGGCAACTACATAAAATTTTTGATGTTGAAAAAAAAGCAGTAATTTGAAAATAAATGTGTAAAGATTTTGAAATTCTACAGAATTCACTTTTTTTTTTCTTTTCTTTTTTTTTTTTTTAAATTTGTGTGTAGGATTATGTTCAAGTTTTGACAGAAAAATAGCTTAAACAGTTGTAGGGTTATATATATATATATATATATAATATATATATATAATATATATATATAATCTATAATCTTTTTTGTAGAAAATATCTTTCATAATCTAAAGTTAGATAATTTTGAATTTTATAAATGTTTGGTATTTTTCCTTATATTGCAGAAGGTATAAAAAATTCATCTGTATAATGGATGCACTATTGAAGATAAATGAAAGAATTGATAATTTTGTTTGTTGCTTAATGATATACAGAATATTGTTTGGTCTAAATATCAGGCCAACAACAGATTGTCTACTAATGAATTTAAAATTTGGAAATTACAATGTTTAATGCATCTTCTTTTGGCCTCTGTTAATAGGCTGGACCATCAAATCAAGGTTACTCTGGTAAACCAGAAAACAGCCGCAGGAAGAAAATAGCTACTGCAACAGTCTCTTCTGAGACTGTCCTGATTCCTGATGACTCTCCTCCACAGCCAACTGCTCCCAAATTGCAAAAGAAACAGCTTGATGATAGAAGATTTGATGAAAGACGTTTTGATGAGCAACGTTTTCAGGAAAGGCGATTTGAAAACAGACGCTTTGAAGAGAGAAGGTCAGTTCTTTTTCTTCTCCATTCAACAGCATTTCTAAGCTTCATTGGTTAATTTTCACTTGTACGTTGTTGCAGCAATAAACTAAAGCAGCATTTATATGATTGAAACTCTTTGCTTTCCTTTAGTATATTTTACTAAGTCTTGCAATTCTTTGTCAATTTTGAGCTGTGATTGTTGAGATAATGTCAGTTATCTTTTTCATTGTAGAAGAAATTGAGGTGATTATTGTAAAAATGTAAAAAAAAAAAATCTTTTTTTTTTCTTCATGTTTCTCTAGGCAAATGGCTGCAGCCCAATCAGCACAGGTGGCTGCTCCATCTCTGCAGGTTCCTTCACAAATGCAGGTGCAACAACACTTGCAGGTTTCAGCCCCACCTCCTGCCCCTGTCCAAACAGTGCCAAGGCAAGTGCAAGTGTTGGCACCCCCAGTCCAAGTCACAGTGGCTAAGCCAAAGCCTGTAGAAAAGCCTCGACCCCGGGAAAAACGAATATTTGTTGTCGCAGATCATCAACGTTGTGTCATGTCTAATCTGGCCTCTCTCTGGAAAAGTGGAAAGTTGTGTGATGCAGGTATAGGCAATGGATCATCAACTGTCATGGTAAGTTGGTTGCCTTTGTTTTGGGCAGGCACCTACTTCTTACTGTACCCTCCCCCCAAACAAAAAAAACCCGAAGGTTGTGTAGAAGTAAATAATTTGCTGAGTGAAGAGATTGTACTGTTAACTTTGCCTTATTTGATGTGTGTGTATGTATGTATGTATATATATATATATATATATATATATATATATATATATATATATATAATTTGTACATATTCCGTTTTTGATCTTATGCCAAAATACTTCCATATTGTCATCAAGAAATTGTGTTTTTCTAGGTATCATCTTATTTAAATATTGTCCACTTGGTGAGAGAAATAATTTTTTTGTCTTGTATGTTTTCCAGGTGCACAAGGTTGTCCTTTCTGCTGTGTGCCCAAAACTGCTTTCAGTGTTCAGTACGGACATTTTGTCACACAAATTCCTGCAAGTGAATTTCCCAGAGGAAGTTAGCACGGAAGCATTAAATGCATTTGCTGAATACATGTACAATGGCATTTTAGATTTAGACCGTGACATTTTGGAACAACTAAAGATCATTGCCAAGAGACTGGATATGAAAGAATTTGAACAGTTGTGCGATAGCCATCTTCCAAACCACATGCACCAAACCGCTTCTGCTGCTGTTGCTTCCTTCTCTAACGTTCCCTTGATTCAAACGACCATGCCAATTCCTCCCATGACGTCATCTCTTCCTTCGCTCGGTTCCACCATCTCCACCTCCATGCACTCTGCCCCATCTATCACTACTCAGGTCATTGATGTCAAGCAAGAAATCTCCGAAGCCGAACTGGCCCAAGTCAAGAAGGATACAGCTGCAGTATTTGGCCAAGAATCAGAGGTGTCCTCACTGGCTCCAAACAAGTCTGGAAATGCTGCTGGCTTTGTCATTAGCCCTAGCATAAAAACGGAACCGGTTGGACCAGAAGACGATAAATATGGCCACTTGAGTAGTAGCAGCAGTAATCAAGCTTTCACGTCAACTGCCTCATCTTCATCAGTTATCCCGACAGCAGCATCCACATCAATAGCATCAGTTCCAGCATCATCTACAGAATTTGCCATTCCTTTCTCAGAAGCAACAGATGTGAAATCTACCAGATTAAAAGTCACTCACTCTTATGACCCTCCTCTTGTATCAGACTTGTCACCTGTTTCTTGCATTGTTGAAACGGTGTGTTCCCAATCCAGTCCCATGAATGAAGACTCTTCCAAACCATTAAATAGGCTGGCTGTCTCGACAACATCTGATGGCCTGAGCACATCAACTGGTAATGAAGCTGTTTATCCTGTAGGACTATTTACGGCAGGGGGAGACAACTTACCTCTGTTAACGACACAAACTGTAGGTGTTAAAACTATTGATTTGTACAAAACAGATTTAACTTGATGTCTGTGAACTTAGAGGTTTTAAAGAGAAAAATTCTGTTAAAAAAAAAAAATAAATATACATATATATATATATGGATTAATGTGTATTTTTGTATTAAAATCTTCAAATACAAATTCTTGTTTTCTTTCTTTTTGTTTTTGTTTTCCTATCACTGCATTTCATTGTTTCTTGCATTGTAATTTGTACTAAAGTATGGTAGATATTCAAGACATCAAATTTAGATTCAATCAGAAATATTTCTTTCTCTCTAATTATGACTTTGTATCCAATTAAATCCTGTTATACAGTGTGTGACAAAAATATCTTGCACATAATGGTAAAACATTAGCCAGATGAAGACACTGTCTTATCATGCAGAATGTATTCCTGCTACACCCTGTATAAAATTTGTAGAGAAAACTTTTCCTAAATGAATCTACATTTTATTTAAGAAAATTCTCCTGCCAGCCTGCAAACTCCAATCTTTTGGACCTTCTGTCAATTTTCATCTCACTAATGTATTAGTTGTATATTCTGAAGTCAATAGCTTGATAAAAACTTTTTTACAGTTTAAAAAAATTTTGATTGAATTTTTCTCCTTAAAGACGTTTTGCCATACTTGTTTCTAATTTTATTTATTATTTTTAAGATCAGATTTCATCTTGTCGGACCTTAGCATAAGTTAAGTAAAGTAGTCTGAATTTTGGGACAAGCTAGTTGAAATGAGATTAGATTTCTTCCTTCTCCAAAATTTTATCCTGAATTTAATATTTGCTCTATTAGGATTCTTTTAAAGGCTAATTTGATTGTAACTTGTTTTTAAAAAAAAAAAAAAAAAAAAAAAAAAAAAAAAAATTTCAGTATCCCAGATGTAATAATGCCTTATTTTTATTTTAAAATTTCATCTTTCAAACATAATAGGCTCTAAATGTTTAAATAAATGTAGATGAAAACTTTCTCTTTCTCTAAAATGGAAATCATTTTATTTTTTATTAGTCTCTTTCTTTCCCTGTGTTCAATGCCTAAGTAAAATACCTTCCTACTCCAGCTGTATTTATAGTTTTGTCTGTAGATTTCCTCTTATTAAATAATTATCTTTTAAAAATAATAATCTTTCAGTTTCTTCCCCTTTCCAAAATGGTGGGTGCATTCATACTGAAAAAAAAATGTACTTTATATGTCCTGTGTCAATGTGTATCTGTGTAAAACTACATTTGTCTAAATTGTTGCCAAAAATAAGTTCAAATTTGAGTTAAAGAAAATGTAGGCAGTAAGGATGATAGCAAAGAAAATGTATCTTTTGTGTGGAGGTGGGGGGGGGTGCAGGTTAATAATGACCTGTATCTCTAGCTTTTTTTTTTTTTTTTTTTTTAAGTGTGAAATATTGTTTGGCATTATATTAAAAGTTCAACCCCCGTGCCTTTACTTTTGTATTTCTGTCATAGGTGGCTAGAAAATGTACAAACATGTGAACGAATTTTAGATGTCATCAGATTTCTTAAAATAACAAAAATGTCCCCAGACCAAGTCCTTCTCTGTGGTGCTGTCAAATGTGAATGACATTTTACTTCCTGTGAAACTGCAGATTTTTGTGTCTTGTTTCGAAAGACCTTGAACTGTTTCTGATAAAATATAGCGATAAACTGTTGCATCCTTTCCTTGCAGATGACCTTTTTAGCATGATCCTGAAACTGTTAAGATTTGTAAAGGAAGATCACACAAAAAAGACAATTACCTTTTCCAAACAATGAATTTGTAAGAATTTTGTCAAACCCCAAAATGCTGCAAAGATCAAGTATGGATTTCTGTCAGGTAGAGCTATGCAGAATTGCAACAATGTTCATCACCATTGAGAATTCTGGCAAAGTCTCCCCTTAGATACCCTCTTCTAAGGTCACTTGCATGACTAAACCCTGGGTCCATTTGTTTGGGGGTGGGGAGTCACAGAAGATAGTCTAAAAATGTCTTTCCTACATAATGGACAAAAAACAAATCAGCAGGTCTGATTGTGATGACATCATCAGTCAATGCAAAAGAGTTCAAGTATTTCAGCAAGCATAAAGATCAGTTTCCACTGACAATATGAAACCGCAGACTCTGATTGCACAGTGCATTGTCACTGGCTATTTGGCCACAGTTGGAGGTGCTGGTAATATTCCCCATGACTAAGGTTCTTCTCTGCAGTTCTTCCCATGCCAGAACAACATACAACCAATACCTTGAGGCTGAGAAGAAGAAAAAGCAGCTGCACAAAAATGTAAATCCATGCTTATGAAAATTTAAGAACTGAAGATCAAAAAGTTGAAAAGCTTGAAAGTTGTACACAAGATTTGCTCAAGTCAGGTGAGCAGACTAAGAACTTATCACAAAGTCCAATGCCATGCAAAGGACAAGTCCACAGAGATATCAAAATTGGAAGAGGAGCTGAATGTTAACTTGAGGAACTGAAAAAAATGTCATTGTGTTCTGTACCATGCACAACAAAAGCTGTGGGTAGTAGGTTTGTGAAAGTTTTTATTTGTAGTTCTGTTCATTAAAGCCATTATACTTCACAGGAAATGTGCAGCAGTCAAGAATTTTTGACATAAGCCACAAGTAGTTTAGATAGCTGAAATGTGTAGCAGTAAGAATTAAAGTGTAATTCAAAATTTTCAAGTGTTATAGAACTCCAAACTAGAATGCTACACAAAATGTGTAACATAAGCAGGTCTGAATCCAGTTGTCTTAGCTTTCAACACTTTGATTTCTTCATTGCTTTTAACTGATCCATGTGACATGAATTATTAACTGTAACTTTTCTTTGACCATCTCATCTGTCAAACTATTAAGAGAAATCACTGTGGGGGGTTTAATTGAGGAACATTCACTTTTTTACACAGATCAGTGGGGGCCTTGGGTTTTAGTTATAGCCAGGCTTGTAATATCACAAGAGGCTTCCAGGCAAATAAAAGGATTTATTTTTCTTTGCTAAAAATAATTTGATTCATACAAAAAAAAAAAAAAACTTGTGTTTTCCGTTTATTCTGGGAATGGCAATGTCTTGTAAAATTACAGCTATTTTCTGAGTGATTAATGTCTCTCACTTTGGGCTTAAACTATAAAAAAATGACTTTTGGGTCAAAGAAATTGGCAATTTTGTAATTAAATCAATCTTTTCACAAGTGTGAAATTTATAGCAAAATAAATCTCATCTGTCAAACTATTAAAAAAGAAATCAAAGCATGTTTTGTTTTTTAAATTGATGAGCATTTACTTTGTGTACACATGTCAGTTTCAATCCTTGAAAATTCTTAACCTAGCACTGAAAAAGTCCGTTTTTTTTTTTTTTTTTTGCTTATTGCAGGTCTTCATATTGATTGCCATTTTGGTTCGGCAATACAGACAAATGTAATTGCATACATCACTAATTGCTTAATTTTATATTTGGTCACTTTCAGTGAACAACATTTCATGGATTGTTGCTGATTTTCAATAATCTTCCGGGTTTCCCCAAGCAGAGAGAGAAAAAAAAAATGTAATTCCCTGGAGAGCTCACAAAATATTCAATAATTTTAACCTCTTCACCCAATTCTATGTTTGGTATATTTTTGGAAATTTTACCGGATTTCTAGGTAACTGAAATTTAAATTCATTTTGGAAATTACCCGACATCCTCGTTCTTGAGGATGACTGATGTTGGTAAAAACTCTTCAGATAGGTATGCTTCCAAAATCTGAAACCAGCGAACATATATTTTTTTTTTTTTTTTTTTTTTTTTTTTTTTTGACTAATTGTAAGTTACAACCATTATTCTAAATCAGTTAATTGCAGAAATAAATATTTAGTGAGTTTTGGACTGTAAGTTAAAAAAAGCACAACAAATGCTTCTGGGTTGAACTAAAAATGTGCAACAATAATGAAAATATTTAATTTTAAAATTTTCAAAGCCACTTTCAGCATTGTAAGATCTTATGTCCTTGTTTTATTTACCTTCTCAGGCTGTGTACTATTTTGTTTGACATGAGGATCAAATACTGGCTAAGTAGCAAGTTGGGTACTACATTTAAAAGGTCAGTGTGTCATAAAATTTTTATTTGTAGCCGAACTTAATCCAGTGCATTTTAAAAGGGCCCCACCAAAGTTATAAAAGGAGGAATTCCAAATGAAATAGTCCTTGACTTTCAAAAATAGCTCAGTTTCTCAATTGCAAGGAAAACTTTCAACCAGATCACTGATCTACAGTAGGCTTTCTTTTATCATTATGATGATAGTATGCCAGTAAAATGACACTGGGATACAAATATATTAAGTTTAATGTCCTCCTCCTAATGACACCCAGTCTGATAAGGTTATATAAAGCTCATGCCTTACAACCTGATATGGTAATGGATTTTAATACAACCCTGCAGGTGGGGCCCAGTTTGCTCAGACAGTCTGATGTTTCTAAGTGCGGATATCACACCAAGTTGTCTTGGATACCTCATCCCTCTTTCTTTTTTTTTTAAACACTCTTTCGCTCATGAACAAATGTACAATGTGTCAGCCTCTAGGTGACATTCCCAATTGGTTAAAGTCAGGCAAATGACAGGCAGATTTGTCGTACTGAATAGGATATTTGTCTTCATTCACCAAGGCAAAATCTGGGCATGTTAACATCTGTTAGGAGCCATGACTGGTATAGTTTCTTTCTTTCTCATCCATTTTTTTTTTTTTTATAATTGCAACATTCTTTACATATGTAACAAATCTCAAGTAGGGGGCATGCTATCTGGAAGCTGAGAGAGATCCTGGTTGGGAGTGTTACTGTAACATCTAATTTTCACCATCTCCTTCAAAGTAGTCTCTTATCTGCTTGTAGAATACTGGGTTAGAAAGCAGAATTAAAAGTTACTATTTTGATTTCATTACTCAACCTTTAAGTAAAATATTTTCTATTTTTAAAAGAACTTTTTAATGCTCCCCCCTCTCTCTCATTTAAGTTTAATGTTTTGGTAGAAAACATCTTTTCTGGGATAATGATATCAAAGTTCATATGACTTAAGGAGGATAAAGAGTTCTAGTAAAAATTAAAACATTGATATGCATCTGCTATTAAGCCTGATTTGTGCTGATGCTGTTAAAGTTTGATATCTTTGGGATGACACAAGACCAATTGGGAGTAGGAAGATAGTGTTGCACCAGCCCTTGTGTGAAGTTTCCATAGTTTCATAAATAAATCAAGAAGCAGTGTCTTGTTGAAATTTTTTTTTTAACTATAAATTTTGTTAAATGGCCAGATTTTCAATCAACCTTTATCAAAGGGATTGTTTTATATGAAAGATGAAATACTGAAACTAATACTAAAAATAGTAACATTCTGAAAAATAATCATCCTCTTTTTATTAAAATTAAATGGGGAAAGTCAAACAATAGGCTGACTTGAGTAATACCTGGTAATTTTAGCAACTACAGAAAGTGTTTTTTGTTTACAGGGTGATGGTGGTTTCAGAATAGATGAAAAGATCTTCAAATGACACAGTGACTGTTAAGATTGCAAAACAATCATTTGAAACGTTAATCCAAACAGGATTAATGAATGAGATGTTGACCAATTGGTGGATACCAAACCTGGTTAATGTTGTAAAGTAACACAAATGGTCATTTCTAATACATAAAGTTGCTTAATCCTAAACTAATCTCACTGAAGTTCATCTAGTATAACCAGATGGGCATGTGAAATATATATATATATCTCACACGCACACACACACACCAAGAAAGAACTTGGTATAAGAGGAAAGTACTCTCCTTGCTAATTGAAAAAAATGGCTTACAGGTATATCACGAAACACCAGTTCTTACACAATCAGTGAAATTAAGCAACATCAGGGCTGGTCATTACTTAGGATGGGTGACCATGTATGGGTGGTATAATGGATAACAGCTCAGAATTGGAAAATGGAGAGCCAAGTTCCGATTCCATTCGCATTTGTTTATGTACAACTATCCTTAGGAAGTTATTAATCCACCTTGTCTTCTCCCCAGCTATGAGTTAAATAGTAGGACTTGTATCAGTAAATCCTTACCACCACCACCACCCCAAAAAATTCTTACCATCTAAAATACTTTTATGGCATCAAATAATCTGCAAAAGGTTGATAAACAAGTGATAAATTTAGTAAATTGTTGGGGGAAAACCAAAGACTAACATTGCCCAGCTATGGAAGTTTTGTCTTGAAAATCCCATTTCTACTAGCATCACTTCATATTGATTGAATTAATCTTTCACAGGTAAACAAAACTTGGGGGCACCTAGTGAGGATCAGAATTATTGCAATAATGGTGTACTTAACATTGCTAATTTTAGTTTAGTTTCGGACTGGACCAAGTGGTGAAAATTCACTGAAGAACAAACCTATTAAACATTTTTCACAAACTAAATTGGCTGACTGACATGAGTCATTGTAGATAGACAATTAATTTGTCATTACCATTGATAATCAGGAGTCCTGCATTACAATTCATTCATATAGTTTCTTTTTGTCTCTAATAACATTACACTGGTCATCAGTGAAGTCTTGAGATGAAAGAATTCATGGCTGAAACACTCCAGCACTGGCTGACTCTACTACTGTTAAATTCTGTCAAAGTTTTAAATTAGTAATATTCTATACTGATGGCCCAGTATATGCTATACACTTCTTCTCATATGCAGGGTGCAATGGGTAAATTGTAGCCATTTTATATTTTTAATTTTGCACATTCACATTTACTTTTATTTTGTCGACTGCACGGTATAGTAGGGTCAGTTGGGCACCATCTGTGAGAAAAAAAGCACCATGATGCAATTCCCTCTGCCAGAATTTTAGAAACGGCTTGTTGTACTGCTTGGCATTTATGCCAGAATCTCCAACACGCACGAACCTTTCAAAGTGTTTGGGTGTCAATCTGATAGTGCAGCGGATTCAGAAAGAGTTGGATGATGATGATGATGATGTTTGGCATGTTGGTGATGTTATGCCTCCATTCATCTTGCCACAGGAGCTCAGACTCAACACAAAGGACTACATCAAGTGCCTTGAGGAAGTAGTATTGCCCTCGGTTAAGAAGATGGTAGCTAGAAGACCCTAGGTCTGGCAAGAGGACTCTGCACCATGCCACACAAGCAGGAGAATCCAATCCTACCTGTCAAACAATTTCTGCTACCACATCACCTCTTAAATCTGGCCACCTAACTCCCCAGACTGCAACCCTCTTGATTATTATATGTGGGGCACAGTTGAGCAAGAGACTAACAAAACTCCTTGTAATATCAAAGATGAACTGAAGGCAAGGATTATGGCAACACTCACCAACTTAAACAAGGAAACCATCCAGAAGAGTTGCAGGAGATTCACAAGTCATCTTCATGGTTGAAGCCCATTTATTGAATAAATTTTCTCTTTAGTATTTCAAGATATTTTTGTGTAATTTTGGTAAATATATCTGTTAAAATGAGAGATGTCATTTTCATTTTTGCATAATTTAGATAATTTATCCATCGCACTTTATATACTACTATTATGTGTTGTGTTCTTGCACGACATGGCTCTCCACAACTTCCTATCGTTTGTGGCTCTTAGCAGTTGTTTTATTACTATCCTTCCCATCCTCTGTTCTGACATCAATTTTTACACAAGCTTGTGAGATAGGTTATTTGCTTTTTTCCTCTATCTTTCAATGTCCTGTGAGTGTCAATTTCTCCAAACATTCTTTCCTCATTATGTGTCTCTTTCTGATTTGAAGTATAAGTGTCCCTATTGTTTCCATTTTCCTTAAAACTTTGTCATTACTCACAAGTTTAGTCAATCTTATTCTCAGCTTCCTTCTGTAGAACCACGTCTCTGTTGTCTTGTGTCTTCTTTTCATCTGTGAGAAAATTATGCTTTTCTTTACTGCCTTATAGGAGGATGGATATTACATATGTTTTATGAACAGATCCAATACATATATATATATATATATATATATATATATATATATATATTATAGGTATTTTTAATGGGGAATATATTTTTATATTTGTACTATCATATTTTACTTGCTTCTCCATTAGTTAGCATATGTATTATGCTCTGTCCTTACGTGAGATAAGTAATTTGATTGCAAGGTAGGCCTACAGCCACATCACATTGAAACATTGGTTCCCGTGCAATCACCAAAGTTAAGCAACATAGGACATGGTCTGTACCTAGATGGGTGACTTGGGGAATACCAGGTACAGTAAGCATGGATGTGTGGGTGGTGCAATGATTAATGGCTCAGAATTGATAATTGGAGAGCTGAGTTCCAATTCCCACTGTTCGTTATATTTGCTTACACACAAATAACCTTTGGAAAGGTATGAATACACTTCTCTCCCCCAGCTTAGTTAATTAGTAAGACTTGTATCACTGAAAGCATTAATATCTTTAAAAAAATGATTACAATCTAAAATATTTTCTGGCTTTAAATGACCTGCAAAGAGGGTTGATAAGCCATAGAAAATGAATCGGTCATGATTTTGAGGAAAGACAAAAGAAGACGTATCAGAGATATTGTTTTAGTGAGAAAAAGAAAGCATATGTAATAATATGAAAGAAGACAGGGGGAGACAATAATATGTTTAATGTCTGCTTCAATGAAATGGAAAAGTTGTCAATTATTAGTCTTTTCATTTGTACCCTCTTCTTTAATGACTTGCATTCATACTTATGGTCGTTATTGCAATATTTGGTTAGGGAACTCATAAGGAGCTTATTCAATCATTAAATTAACAATAATATTTCATCAAAATAGAAAATAATGAGATTTTCAGGAAAACTCTTGGTAATATGATTTTTTTTTTTCTTTTGTATAATCATTGCTTTTGGGCTCTTAAAATTGTCTGCTTCCAAAAATGATTTAAACAATATGTGACAAATTTCACTTAATATATAGCACTCTGCATCCTTTATAAATATTACTTCTCCTTTTACTGTATATAGAATCCCCTTAAAATATAGTGTTTTTTATATATTAGTTCTATATATTTGAAATTGCAGTAGCCTGGCTCTCAATTTCAGCCAAAATTGTCTTAGGTGTTGCTATAGAAGGATATGAGTAAACAACCAAGATTGTCAGAAATAGTCACCTACAGAGTGCTAAAGGTTAAAGAATTCACATTTGCAGTGACTATGCAGTCATTGATTCATTTTGTTTGCATTATTTTTTTAATGCTAACAATAATTTTATTTATTTACTTTTTATTTCATTGTGAAAAGGTGCAAAGGAGTTTGGTGATCAGCATACTACTGGCACCCTGATGGTAATGTTCACTGGATATAAGATCAAGTTTCTCTCTAAAAATGAGCAAATATTACCTTTTGCAATGTCGAAGTAACCTACATAACAAATTTGTGTAAATGAATAGCAGAGAATCGACTGGGAGAAATGGTAAGAGTACAAAAATTTCCTAGACCTACAAAGGATAGGAAACTGTGGAGAGCCATGATTGCCCACATCCTGATGGTGCATGACACATTAAAGAAGAAAAATATCAGGTTCTGATTTTTAAACTTTGTAGGTGAAAGGGTTGGGTTTAGCCTCTGGCCATTAATTAAGAATTATCATTTGAATTTTTCCCAGCCTGGGCTTGTTCATACAATCAGAAATTTACCAGCTGTTTCCTCCAATCAGCTATCCCTATATCTGTTAGGCTTATCACACTTTAAGAACCCTGGGCTGGATCATTACATAAAGAAATTCTATTTCTCAACTTATCTTTAAAAATTACCAAATATTATCTTTTCAATTGGCTTTCTTTTCTGGCTGGTCCTTAGGAGATGTTTTTGTTAACTTCCACTTTAAGGCAGTACCATCAATTGTCAGCCCAGCTTTTTCCAGATGGCCTCTGTAGTAATATCTTTCCCTAACACAACAAAGTCACTTTCTTCAAGCCATCTTTGCTTAAAAAATAAACTTTGAAAATTAAAAGCAATCTTACTTCTTTCTTTCAGTTTGTCTATCATTCCATTCTTTAATACTTTTCATCTTGTTCTAAGTTATATTCTAATTTTAACCCTTTCTTTCCATTTGCCAATGTCACACTGTCCTATTCATTCTCTTGGTAATGTTTGTTTAAAATTTTCATAACAACAAAAATGTGTCAGACTATTTAAATGCCACATGGTATTTAGTTGTTGGATTGTTTATATACAAGTTTATAAAAAATATTTGAACCAACTACAATGTAATATTTATCATTTTATAAAGAAATAAATATGAAAACAATTTTTTTTATTCAGAAATTTATAAAAATTTACAAAATTATAAAAAATGTGAACCAAATATTCATTATTCCCAATTTTATGAAGAAATAAATATGAAAAAATAAAGACATAACGATTTTCGATTTTGGAAAAATGCATTGTTGGGGAATTTCATTTATTTGCTTTTGTGACATAAAGTCACTAAAATAGGTTGAGAGCATCTCTTTCTCTGAACTAAATATTCTTTTAATTTTAAATTTGAGGTATGAGCACCAACAATCAATATTCTGGGCATTTATCTCCCTATTCATTGGGTGGACAAGATTTTCCTTGTGTATAATTACTATTAATGTATTTAAATTGATTAGAGATACTTGAAGTTAGATCACCATTATAAAAAGAAGAGAAAATTGTAAAATTAAAAAGGTAATCTTAGATGCAAAATAATTTGAGAAGAAAACATATAATGTCTAGAAAAATCATATGGCAAATAAATCTTTATAAAAAGGTAAATAATAAATATTGCAATATAATTGCTTCACATATTTTTATAATATTGTAAAAATATAAAACTAATCTTGTAAATAAGCAATTTAACGACTAAATAATGTGTAACATTTTTGTTGTTATCAAAATTCTAAACAGCTTTTTAAAACATGAAACATTACCAAGGGAGTACACACTCAAAATCTAAATGCATTAAGAGAAAAAACGTACTTTTAACAGACATTTTTTTTTCTAGTCTTAAGATTAAACCGTTTTTGTATGTAATTTTCACTTTTATTCTTGAATTTATCTTATTCAAGGAAATAATTTTTTTCAAGACATTAACATCAGCCATTATCAAGTACAGAAAGCAGAATGTTTTTTAACTGCGTCCAGAACTTTCTCTTCTGATCAGAAAATGCAGTGTAAGGGAAACAACTGCGAAAATCTAATAATTTCATAGCGATTTGCTTTTCTTTTTCTTTTTATTCATTAAGTGGATTTTTTATTTTTCTGAAGTTATTGATTTCTTTTTTGTTTATACAACGACCAAATAAAATGAGTTTATTTAAAGAGTTATCATAAGAACAGGCATTAATAGAGTAGCCATTGTATTTTGTTTCATTCAGACTAATTTCATTTACTTTTATTATTTATTTTTTGCTATTATTATTATTATTATTAATTTAATGCAATTTTTCAGTCGCTGTACCTTGCAGCCTCCCTTCAAATAATTAATGGAATATTTTACAATTCATTGATAAGTTAACTGTTGCAGAAGGATTAATAAACAAGAACTAATATTTTTTTATATTAATGTTCAATTTGTACATGGCCAAGGAGCCACTCAAGCTAGAGAGGTACTGAGTAAGAGCTAAGAGGTACAGTATTATGTGGGGAAGATAATGGTTATCCCTAGACTTGAGCAGATTAAGATTGTAGTGATTGCAAATCTCAAATTTCAATTATGAATTCATTGATTTTGACAATTTTTTAATTTTTTTCCTCTAAAATACTCTTTACTTACAATTGAAATTGCTAGAAATAGTTTTAGTGGCCAACACATTTTTTCTTTTATAGAAAATTACTTTGAGAAATGGAGCTACAAATTTTTCTAAAAGTAATCTGCCTTCTGAGGAAAATTTCTGCAAGTTGTATAATACCCTGAGATTTTAAATTGGATGTCATCTTCTTCAAAACCCCACCCACCATATTTACAATGATGGAATTAGACACCCAGTAATTGGTGTTGGGGTGAAGAAAATAGCTCAACTTCACTGGAGATTTTTTAACTATTTTATTTTGGGAGATGAGGTGGAGTGGGGTTTATAAGTCATCAAACGATAATATACAGGTCATAATATAAACGGCCACTCAAGACATAGGCTTACTGATTGTGAGGAGGAAGGTGAAAGTATGAGAACATTATGAAAATAAGTAAGATAGATAAGAGCATTATCAAGATAAGTAAGATAGATATTGGTTGATGCTGGACTTAAAGAGACCAAGATTGAAGCTGTTGTGGAAGCCTTTTCTTGAGAGTTTGTTCTACAAAGTAAGAGTTCTGGGGAAAAAGCAGAACTTGTTTTTTATCAAAGGAACATGAAGGGGATGATTTGACACCGTGAACTCAGCATGGTGGGTCCAAACTGTGAACTGATGGCACTAAGGAGTGTAACTTGTCCGAATATCAGCTATAGTAACAGTGACATAGTAGAGAAAGGCTGGCAATGTTTTGTCTGTTGGATAAGTCAAGTATCTTGATTCTAACACTTAAAAATGCATTTTACAATTTTTCTTTTCATTGTCTCTCCAGTTGGTTCTGTGTTAATTAAATTTTAAAAAAATGTCTCTCTCTCTCACATCTAAATCTCTTTCAATGCTAATGCAATAACATTAGTTTACTAAATCTATCAAATCTGCATTAGTTGTCTTATACACTGACAATGAAAATGTGTCATAATAGGAGATGAATTACTATGAATGCTAGTGAATTTTAATTAAAACATTTATGATACATTTTGGGTTAGAATATTAAATGTCAGAGTTCGCATAATTATACTCTACAGCAGGAATTGACAAACTTGCAGAGCAGGAAAAGATTGCACAAATGGATAAGAATAAAAAATAGTTTTTATGTTTATTTATACTTTAATTATACTAAAAATTACAAAAATAATATTTTAACTGAGATTAAAAAGAAATTAAAACTTAATTGCCAAAAATGTAAATAAATAAACACATAAAATAATAATAATAAAATAAAAACTTAAATAATATTTCATATATAATGATAAAGAAAAGTAAATAATTAATAATACAAGTAAATAATAAATAGATATAAATAAGTAAATGTAGGGTAAAAAATAAATAAATGAATTTAAACAAAATAAAAATGATTAAAACAAACTTGAAATTTTTTCTTATCTAATTTTCATCCCAAAAGTAAGTTAAACTTCTTGTCAGTGGAACAAATTAAATGTCATTTCTTTACAGAACCAACTCAACACTCCAGACCTACTTATACATTTAACTACTCTTAGGTTTCATATGTTGACAGAAAAACCAAAGAATAAATTTCAAGAAAATAATTTGGTCATATTTTATTGATATTAAAAGGTCTTGTGTATATTGGGAAACAAAATTTTTCAGGTATTTATATGAAGACAAACTCAACACAAGTCCTGTCACCAATATATTACCCTAATTAATTTAATGTAATTAGGAAATTGCAAAAGTTTCCAGGACATAAGTTTGGGAATAAAAAGGGTCTTTGAAATGTTCTCAGTTCTTTCTAGTTTGTACAATCAGATGATTCTAGTTGACAATATTTGGTTTCATTTTCAGCCAAGAAAATGAATTGACTTCAAATAATTTGTAGCTGATAACACAGAAACTATCATATACTTACAAGGCAGTAAGCTACTTATTGTATTACAGTCTAATTTAGTTTTTTCCCTAATAGGAACTCAAATGGAATTGAGGAGGGGAAAAATGAAGCCCAGTTCTTCAGTCCTTCGCAAAGTGAGGGTGGGTGGGTAAAAATCTCTCTCTCTCTCTCTCTCTCTCTCTCTCTCTCTCTCTCTCTCTCTCTCTCTCTCTCTCTCTCTCTCTGTGTGTGTGTGTGTGTGTGTGTGTGTGTGTGTGTGTGTGTGTGTGTGACATAGTTTTCTGAATGCAAATTAGAAATATTGTGAACCATGATTCATTTAGTTTGTTTTTTATTTCCCAGCACATCAACCTTTTATTCATGCATTAAATTTACTGGTTTTTATATATATATATTATATATATATATATATATATATATCTCAAGAACAGTAATGGGGAAATTTTATGGCAACGTGGAGAAAGTTTACTTGTGTCAAGCTTCATCCTTTTTGACTTCATCAGACTAATTTTGTTATGTTGGTAGGGCTGCACATGGCGGTGGGGAGGGGGGCGGTTTATGAATTTTAGAATTTTTCCTTTTCAGCTGAATTCATTTAGAGTCTTTTCTTTTTTCTTTTCATCACTTTCATATGTAGGTTTTCCACACAGTGATATTAGAAGATCTGCCAAGTAAAAAAGAATAAAATTAATTATATACTGTACTAAATTTAATACAAGCAACCTAGTCATCCAAAACGATTCTTCTCCGTCAACTAGCATCTTACAAAAGACCAACATTGCAACATCAATTTAAATGTCCTATGGGAGATTGCATATCTGATAATAATCTCAATACATATGTTGGTTTTGCAATGACAATGTTGACAAGGCAGCTTACATTTCATAGTTCAATTTCAGAACATTTAAAGGAACACGCATTTCCACATTCACAGTTTAGACACACATTAGTTGAAAATACATAGTCATTCATAAAAAGTAATAACAAGCAAAAACATAAAATTCTGGAAGCCCTTTATATGAGAGAATTGTGGCCAAAAATAAACAAAGTCAAGTATGAGTAGAGCAACAAAATTCTTAAATGTTTGTAGCAGTAAAGCTTTATATAAATATATTAAATTAAAATATAGTTAAAAAGCCTTTCCTTTCTTTTATTTTTAACAAAATTATAGAAGTTACTTCCCTTGCATAGGAGAAAAAGAACATTTTGAATTTGAAATACTGTAGTGTAAAGTTTGTAAACGAACAGAGGAAATATTTTGAAGTTAAGTAGCTACTGTATCAACATCCACAGATATTTTAACGCCATGAACATGTCCTCAGATGAAATTGAAAGAACTTGGGAAAATAAAAATTACTTGAAAGACAATTTTGGAGTTTTTCTTCAATTTTCTACAGCCACTAAGAAATTAATTCATGGGCTTGAAAGTATTAACATAAAAATAAATAGGTATAATAGGTCTAAATTATTTAACCAAATATTCTGCATATATATATATATATATATATATGTGGATGACAAAAAATTGTCTCCTGAAAAAATTAATTTCGGTTGAGCTCTTTGGTTTGATGTGTGAGTTTGTAAACAGTGACTATTTAAGCTAATATTGCACGACTCTTCGGCAGAATTGAGTCACTGTCAGTCACTGTGTGTTTATCCAAATCTAAAAATAAACACGCTAAAATTCACCTTCATACCTGCCGTGTGCCGACGGCTTAGTGATAGGAGTTCCGACTGATGCAAATTCAGTCGGGTAGCTAGAGGCAACCGGACGTCTAGCCACACTGATGAGCTGTGAAACAGTGAAACAGTCTGTCTGTGGATGACAAATATATATATATATATACATATATATATATATATATATATATATATATATACTTCACCACATCAAGAAAGCTACTAAATCTTTTGCATGGCTGGAGAAGTGGGTGTGGTCTGACAGAAACATCACACTTAACATCAAGGTAAAAGTTTATGAGTCATGTGTTTTGACTGTCCTTTTGTACTCTTCAGAAACATGGACAACATACAGACATAATATTACGACCCTTGAAGGAGTACACCAAAAGTTCCTCAAAAGAATTATGAATATTTCATGGCA
>OZ038492.1:13644924-13689924 GCA_964036315.1 Acanthosepion esculentum | reverse complement strand
TCTGTCACCAATATATTGGCCAAATTAACTTATTTTAATTAGAAAATTGGTAAGTTTCCCAGCACTATATTCTACCTAAGGTCAAGGATATATTAAAAAGTGTCTGCATTTTTCTCAGATCATTCTCTGTCATACAATTTGTCAATTATAGTTTACAAATTGTAGCAAAAATTCAGGAATTAGGAAAACTAAACATTATCTTTCTCTTCAAAGAAAAAAAAATCATCAAGATTCCTTAGAAGTAATATCTCTTGGTTTGGTGACCTTTCCAAGCCTTGAAGGACATCATATCGGGGGGACGAGTGGAGGTGAATATTGCACACCCATTCTGTTGAAGGATCAGCTTATCAGGGTTGTGAGCTTTGCTTGATTTATCAGGTGTGAATTACCCCCCACCACCACCCACCGGGTAATCAGCTCTCATTGGCACAGACCTCAAGGTGAGAAGGGCAGTCTTTCCCAATTGCAACCAAGGTAGCAATGGCTTCGAGGAAATGACTGAGCAGGTCTTCCATCTAATTTGGGATTATGTTGACAAGCTCACAGTATACATTGAACCTACACTCATATTGTGTACATGGGTGATAACATATTGCCTATGTGCCCTGGGGATTAAAGTGGTTCCCATCCTTTTTTTGGCCATGCCCCACCTAAGCATCTCTAAAATTCTGATGCCAAACCCCTCCCCATGTGACATATAATTCTTATTATTTAAAAAGTGAACACCTAAACTTTCCTTAAGAACTTGAGACTAACATATATATATATATATATATATATATATATATATATATATTATGAAATGGACAATATAAACAGTATTAAATAACATTTACCAGGCTGAATGTCTGAGAAATTTTCATAGAAAATATTCGTCCTCGACAGGATTATAAACAGAGCATTTACTTAAATACTTGTATCTATAAAAAGAATGTTAAACGTAAAAATGTCTTTAAATAATTGTCGGACTTTGTCCATTTCATAATGTGTGACGTCATTTGTTTACATTTGATATGCGATGAGCAGATATGAATGTACGTGAGAGATTCATGGAAGATTGAAGTTTATAAGCAGTAAATTCGACCTTGCCAACCGAACGACCCTTAGTGGCCGAAACGGTTAAGGCACATCAGGCTATATGACGGTTCCGTATAGTTTACAGGTTCGAATCCTGTCGGAGGATGAATATTTTCTATGAAAATTTCTCAGACATTCAGGCCGGTAAATGTTATTTAATACTGTTTATTATAAAACAGAGCATTTACTTAAATACTTGTATCTATAAAAAGAATGTTAAACATAGAAATGTCTTTAAATATATATATATATATATATATATATATATATATATTAAAAAGAAGAAAGAAACTGCAAACATTTTTGGTTGTAATGTGGATTTTAAAAAAATATCATGTTTTATTTTCCATAATTCTGCTACATAGGTTTCCAGTCTCACGACCGTCATCAGGTGAAGGGTGGAGATTTCTGGCCAGTTCAAGAAAGACGTTTGGATCACTAACACAAAAAAAGAGAATGTCTCATATTGAGAATATTTAACATTGAAAAGCACAAAGAAAAAAATTAATTATTTTTAATAATATATGGAAATCTCCACCCTTTGCCTGATGATGGTCGCAAGACCCGAAACGTGTGTAGCCAAATTATGGAGAATAAAACCTATTTTTTTTTAAATCTATATTACAACCAAAAACGTTTGCGGTTTCTCTCTTCTTTTTAATATACACACTTTTCTCTCGTTGGAACTACTATGACCTCTTCCTTTTACAGATATATATATATATATATATATATATATATATATATATATATATATATACTAGCAGGGATATCTGGCATTGCTTGTAAGAAATAGGTTTTATTGCTATGTTGAAATTCAATAACATGTTGATTCATTGTTTTGATAATCAATCTGATGCCATTGCAAAGACTCAGGTGTCTAGATTTCTCAAGAATATGACTGGAGATCTCCCTTTTTCTGCATGAGATTGTCAAGTGCCATGCCAGATGCTTGGAGGGAATTATGTACAAATTTATTTTTTTTTTAACAGAAAATAATTATAGGATGGACATTCCACTATTTATTAAAGTAAATAAATATTGTCTATGTATTTTATCAAATTAACACCAGTAATTATTTTTCTTTAAATCAGAAAATAATTACTACAATTAAAATAATTTATTTGGTTTCATATTGCTTTTTAAAAAAGGTATTTTATGCTTAAATTGATTTTTCTCAGTAGAGACAGAGATTGATTTCATAAAAAAATATTGTTAATTGAATATTGAATATATATATATATAAAAGTTGTAAACTGTCCTTCATGTCCTGTCTACAATAACAAAAATTATATACAATATAAAAATATAAATATTTTTGAAAGCAAAAATATTTTTGGAAAATTTAAATTTAGTAAAATTTTTATTAATAATAAAAAATCAATAAAAAGAATATTTATGAAAGTATAAATAATTTTTGGAAAATTAAATTAAATATTTTAGTAAAATTTTTATGATCCCCACCCCAGCAAGTTTAAAATGATTATGTATATTTAGAATAATTTCTTTGTGTTTGCATTTTAAAAATTTAATATTTAAACTTTCAAAAAATAGTAATTTCAATAAGATGGTAAAAGAGATTTCTCTATATTAAATTAATGTGGCAAAGGTCATATTCAAACAATTCAAAAGAAATGGTTTTAAAAATAAAATTATAATCTGATATAAATATTTGCCAAAGCATAAATAGTTTTTAGGAAATTAATTTAAATAATTTAGTAAAAATTTTATTAATAAAAAACAATTCAACAAAACCTGACTGAATATTTTTTATTTCTGAATGAGATTGTGAATTTGCATTCTAGGCGTTTTGTAGGGAATTGAGTAATGTACAAATCTTAATATGTTTTTAATCAGTAAATGATTATTAGATGGGCATTCCACTATTTCATAAAATAAATATATTGTATATCAAATTAACACCAGTATTATAAATTAAATGATTTTAATATTTCCCTCCACTCAAGCCCCACCCAGAATATATTATCAGCTTATTGTAAAATTATATGTAAGCATGATGAATGAAATATTTACTTAACATCTCTGCAATATTTAATGGTAAGTCTCCATCTTCCTTAGATTCAATTATAAAAAGTTATAAAACAATTCAATTTAAAAGAAAATTAATCAACGTTAATGAAATTTCAAATGGTGGTTAAGAATACAGTCTCACTTCAAATTACTATCAATTAAGTACCGTAGATCATGATTATAAAAAGGAATTATTTAAAACTATATTTTCCATAAAGATATATTTAAGTTTAAAGCTTCAGAGTACAAAATATTCTTAGTTTTTCCCTCTTGGGCCAGAATGAAAAGACCAACAGAGTTTTTAAATCTTGAAAGACCAAAACATAAAGCTGACCATATGAAAAGACAGGATCTGCTAGATTCAGTCCAACAACTTTCAATAACTGTCCCTGAGATTTGTTTATTGTCAGGCAGGAAACTGGAGTCTTTCAAATTCAAATGGCGAGTCTGTTGGTCTCATAGGTATTCTGGGGATGAGGCAATTAACTCCAGTATATCTTCCTGATATAATTGTTGCTTCCAAAACCTGGGGCATCATACTTTTGATGGTAAGACTTGTGCCTTTTTATGGTTTGGGTGGCTCAAGGTTACGAAGCAGCATGATTGGTACACCAAGCGTCAGTAAAAGATTATGTAGAACAATCTCTGTTGGTTCAAGACTATTGAGAAACTCAGCTGAATAATAGATAATTTGGTCCCGAGATGTGATATTATCAATTGACTTATAGGATCTTTCCTCTCCAGCTAAGATGTCATCAACTGACTTATAGGATCTTTCCTCTCCAGCTAAGATGTCATCAACTGACTTATAGGATCTTTCCTCTCCAGCTAAGATGTCATCAACTGACTTATAGGATCTTCCCTCTCCAGCTAAGATGTCATCAACTGACTTATAGGATCTTCCCTCTCCAGCTAAGATGTCATCAACTGACTTATAGGATCTTTCCTCTCCAGCTAAGTTGTCATCAACTGACTTATAGGATCTTCCCTCTCCAGCTAAGATGTCATCAACTGACTTATAGGATCTTTCCTCTCCAGCTAAGATGTCATCAACTGACTTATAGGATCTTTCCTCTCCAGCTAAGATGTCATCAACTGACTTATAGGATCTTTCCTCTCCAGCTAAGATGTCATCAACTGACTTATAGGATCTTCCCTCTCCAGCTAAGATGTCATCAACTGACTTATAGGATCTTCCCTCTCCAGCTAAGATGTCATCAACTGACTTATAGGATCTTTCCTCTCCAGCTAAGATATTCACAAGCCTTATGTTCATTGCTTTGACAGAAACATTTTTGGGGCTAAAAGTGCTTGATTACACAGACATTTGGAAACCATTATGAAAATCAGGTCTTCTTCTGTTTGAATGGTTTGAAAGGGTAACTGCATTTGCTTATGAGAGTCCTTTTCCAGAAGTCCATTCCCCATATTTAGAAACTGAGTGGCAAATTTGCCATCAGCATTATCAATATTTAAGTGCAGGCATTGATCTGATCAACTCTAGTTCCTCAAGTAATAACAAGAAGGCTTTGTCTGAAGTTCCCTAGCAACATCCAAAGTCACTCCTCCCATTATTTTTGTGTTGTTTGTTAAATCCTTCAGTGTCTGATCCAAGACTTCGATTGCTTGTTTCTGGCTCATGGTTGCTTCATCCCAAATGATTAGTTTATAGGTTTGAAGGAGCTTGAACTTTGATGATTTTTTTTAAATATTACACAAAGGATTTTTCCGTCGTGTAAGATCTAGGGGCAAACAAAACATGAAGTGTGCAGTTCTCTCTCCATCTAGAAACGTTGCTGCAATCCCACTTCATGTTACTGCAAGGGCAATATTCTTTTTCTTGCAAAATTTTGGAAGCAGCAAGTTTATCAGAAAAGTCTTACTGGTGCCACCTGGAGCATCAATAAAAAATGTTACTCCTTTGTCATTTTCCATGCCGTTTAAGATACAATAGTAAGCATTCTTTTAATCATCCACCAGTCAAGATTCATTTTCAATGATGAACTGATTCAAAATATGGATATCATAATTGCTCTCCCGATATATTTCAGGGTGTAACTCCATTCTTTCAATCAGGCTCTGGCATCCCACTATTAGTCAAGGTATTATTAAGAGCCTGGAATTGACAGGAAAGATAACTGAGAGATATAAATTTCTGACCAGAATTCAGTATTTTCATTTTTGGCTTGATTCTGGAAGTTCTCAGACATGTTGTTTTCGAACTGATTTCAGAGAAGATAAGGTTGATCAATGTCACAGGTTGTGAGCGTAATTGCAAACAACTGTCTGATCTGACTGACTACGCAAGAAACTGCTGCTCCTTCAAGAGTTTTCATCCAATGTTCATCATTTTTTAAACAGACATGTAATCCACATGCTTCTTGGTATGTTGTAGACACTCTACATTGAAAGCACTGGAGATCCTTAAATAATGTTTGTCTTCGAACAGTGTGAAGAAGTAACTGCAGGTAAAAACAATCCCTGTTACTGGGGTGGACAGTATAAACATGCCCAATAGCGTTAGATGCCTTGACTTCATGTCCTTGAACAGTTTGCCCCTGCTTTCATCAAGCCCATGTTTTTTGCTTAGTCCAGGTGTAGTAGATTGAAACCTCTATGTAAATGAGAGATTTTGCAAAAACATCCTGTTGGCAGAGTTTGAAAAAGGCAGGGTAGTCTCGCATTGTGCCTGTGCTAAATTATGAGCTGTCTCTTCAGTGAAGTATACTCGCTGTCCATTTTCTAGATGGACAGCTAGGTTTACTACTGTTGGATATCGTTGGTGTATGTCAAATCCAAAGATCCTCCAAATAGCTTCGTTCTCAAAATGTAACGTCCTCTCTGATAAAGTTTTACCCTCATCGCCAATAGCAAAAGTAGATATGTTGCTACCCTTGTTGACATATTTGGTGATGTATTTGATGGATTTCACAGAGCTGCAGTACTCCAGATTAATGTGTGACTTTAGAATTTTACATAACATTTTATTATATGTCACTACCCATTGATTATCCAAGGATAATTTGCTGTCCTTGAACTCTCAAAGTTGTTGATTTGTCTTCATCCTCTGGTTTTTGCCTGAGTTTCCTGAAGATAAGCCATTGGATATCTTTTGATGCATTTTTTTCTTGCGTACGGGTTGGATCTGGATTGATGACTCCACATGGACCATGGATCAATTAAGTCTTAATGGTTTCAAAGAGATCTAGATTGTCATCTTTAACAGGAAGATCAGGTGAAAGGATTTTAGCAACATTTTCACCTCTTATTTTTAGTTTGCACCAAGTCAGGATGTAACAGTGAGGAAGTCCTTTCTTTTGTCATTCAATCCTTGTCATCCAGGCATTAAGCTTACCAAAGATTCTTCCTTCTTTGAGAAGCCAAAGGAGTTTCTTTTGCTTTTCATGGAACACTTGAGCAATTATATCATGACGATTGTTCATTTGAAATTTCAGGCCACATTGGATTACAAGTAAATGTAAAATTCATTGGTGTGTATATATTGGGGTCCTCCTGTATAGCGTGAAGGCAAGATGATTTACTGTCCAATATTCTTGTAGGCACCATCAGAATGGATGCAATCTTGAAGGTCTATGTAATCATCTATCCTTAATTTATTTGATTTCTTTGTATGAAGCCCAAGATTTCTGTTTCTATTTTGCATATATATCTACGATTAATTGGCTGGTCACTTCTTTCAAACGCAAGATTTGATCAAAATTATCCTGCACCATGAAATGAAAAGAATAGAAGTTTTTACAACTTACTGATCGACCAGTGTCTTGTCTTGTTTCTGTTTTCTTCAAAAGCTGGAAATGATATCCATCATGACCATTCCAGAATATGAGTGGATATTGGAGGGAATCATAAGCTCTTTGAGGGTCAGAAATATGCTGCAAATGTCCGTTTCTTAGTTGCAAAATAATGTCACAGCGTTCATGTTGTCCATCCACCATCAGAAATGCAATTTCGTCCGTGAAAGGTTCATCGTTGTATTTAATTTCATGTCCTCTCGCTGACGACATTTATCTGCTCCGAGGATCAATTTTTTAATTTTTTTATGCTCTTGTGCATATTTAAAAAACACCAACGTATTTTCTGGTGTTGGTGAAACATTTCCTGCAACTGCATGACTATGTCTAATTCCAATCCACTGAGATGTGTGCATCTTTGTTGTGCTTTTGACTGATTACCACCCATAAAATCTATCTGCACCAATTTATAGGATTGTTGGGTAGTGGAAGATCACCCATCAAATGATAACACTGCCCTTGGATTTTATATGTTGTTAAGAATCCAAAGTCTGTCATATTTTTATCTGCTCCAAAAGATGTCATCTGAAAAGCAGAATTGTATTTCAGGTATCTTCTGAAGTGTTTTGCTGCTGGAGTATTCTTCGATTAATAGATACTTGAGCAATTCTGGAGGATGTTGGTAGATTGATTTTGCCTCCTAAGCAACATAGACCAAGTGATTCTGCTGGCCATTTCTTTGCTCCACAATATTTACAAAGGTTTTTCATTTTCCCAATTCTTATTTTGGGATCACTCTTGTAATCTTTTTGGAGATCATAAACTTCCATAAGCCAATTAATATTTATTAAAACTCTTGCATGATCTCTAATTATGGAGATGTATGTTCAATCAGAATTTCTTCTAATTTGCTGTTCTCTTGAAGCAGCAAATTCGATTCCTTTTATGAGTTGTTAACTAATCTTCCTAAACATAGAGTGAACTTGATCTGACCATTTTCTCATATAGGAATAGATTTTACCAGACATTTAATTATTAAAAATGAAAAGGGGAGAAATAAGATGTATATTTTGATCTTCACCTGCATGAATGTAAGAGAAATTCATATTGAACTTTTGAAGGAAATGAGTGCTCGAGAGATTGTGCTTGCCTTTATAAGATTCTCTAACATTTATAGAATTCCCAATCATATTTATTTTGACAATGCCAAGTTGTTTATCACTGGATGCAAGATGATTAATCAATTTCTTAACTCTAAAAATTTTTTAGACAGGTTTTCTAACGTTAACATTAAGCACCTCACGATACCGTTATATTCAGCTTGGATGTGCAGTACATAGGAACGCATGACCAGAATTGTCAGTGTCTTTATAAAAGCATAGGAAGATCTCAAAAGGAGTATTTTGAATTACTGACTCTATTCTTTCAGATATACAAAGGGCAATAAATTCCCAGCTACTTACTTATTGCTGTTCTTCTGATTCAGGTTTGGAAATAATTATCCCCTTTTTATATCCACTTTCTGAAGAGGATTTGCTGTTAAACATGGATGATGAAAATATTGTGTCTGAACACTCTCAAAGGGAAGACATAATTACATCTCTAGAGATAAAGGATTATTTAAATATTGTGGTATAATGAACATCTTAAGTTTAAGAGAGCAATGTAAGAATTTACATCAAACCAAGAAAATATTATTCAGGCAAAAGATGTTGTGATTATAAAGAATCCATGTAAGCCTCACCCTTATTGGCAATTAGCTAGAGTGATTAAACTTATATCAGGTGATGACAAAAATGTTCATTCAGTTATAAAGAGGAGGACATGACATCTTCATCCTTTGGAATTATCTGTAAAGCATAATTTTAATCCGGTTAATTTGGTATCTGAAAATGAACCTCTGCCCTGCCAATCAATAAGGGCTACTGATCCTACTAGAAAATCTAAAAGGTTAGCTAAGATGAAAAATAAAAAAAATCTGACCATAAATTTGGTATTAGGCTTTTCACAACAAATTTGTGAATTAATACAGGAACGAACCGTTTTCTTTAAGCCAGAATTAATATTTATAAATTAAGTAGAAGGGAAATATATCTAGTGTTTAAATATTGTCACTAGCACAAAAATGTAAAACATTGTTCTAACAATGTAAATGAATATGCCTTTTAATTTTAACAATTGTAAAATGTTTCCAGTTTTGTTGGTAGTGTGGAAATAAATAAAAATTTTGTGCAAATGACCAAAATAAAATTTGTAAAAAAAAAAAAAAAAAAAAAAAAACTATGAAAAAAAAGTTTTTGTGTGCTTTTGTAATATTGTAGTGATATTCCAAGCTACGCTTGGATGTGGCACAAGGCACTAGCTTTTGTAATATTGTACATGTAATTCTCTTTTCATTTTTATGTATTCAATAAATTGGCCGTATTTCTCTTTTTTTAAACTCAGCTTATTTTTTTTCTGTCTTTGTCGTGTGCTTTGGCTTTAACATCGTTACCACAAACATTTGTTTGGATGATATGCTTTTTTTTTGTAGGGTTTTTTTTTACCTTACAAAAAATCCTATAATGGGCCTGTCAAGTATCCAGTTTCAAATTGTCTTGCAGCAGCAGTTTTATTCTGATTAGCAAGCTAACAGGTTTGTCAAATGGCCTCAATTTCTTTTGAAATTTTTTTTAACTCCTGGCCTCTGAAGAACTTCCATATGACGATTTTTTTTCTTATGCATTTCTTGCTTTTACTTTTAATTAAAGTGAGTGCTAGAGAATGAATGAATTTTAGTGGTTGCTGGATCGTTATAACTTTGTTATTGTTCTAAACCCAAATGGTGGGACATTCACTCACATCATAGTAGTAGAAAGTACGCTTTTGTTTATGAAGAAAAAATGGGAAAATAAATGTACACAATAACAGAAAAAGCCTGGCAAATTGTATGCTAATTTCATACAACAATTTACTGCATAGTATTACAAACCATAACACACAGAGCAGTTACACATGTTAACTGCTTGAGTGTCCTTGCTGAAGAGACTGAATTTAACATCTTTTGGTGGGGTGTTTTTATTTCTGGCAGGAACAGTTTTGTTGCATGCTGGAAGTAATTTTATTTTTTTTATTTATTTGAAACAAAGTTTAAATGTTATTGTTTTATTTCATTTTATTTATTTATATTGTAATAATAATGATAATAAAAAAACAAAATGCATGTATTTAAAGTAAACCTGTTATTAAAAATAGGTAATTGAACATTTGCCAATTAAAAATATGGGAGATGACTTATATGTTCATGGAATATCTGATTTTATTAAAATTACTGCCCCCCCCCCCTATCTATGGGAATTTATTCTGTTGTGTTTTTACAATTTTTGTTTAAAATATTTGAATAAATATTAAACTTTTTTCAAATAATTATATTTAATATTCTTTTAACGTAAAAAAAAAAAAAAAGAATATTAAAACAACAAAGTAATGTTTCAATATTCATTTTTTTAAAGTTATGCTTTTATTTACTATATATATATATATATATATATATATATATATATATATATATATATATATATAAATAAATTCAAGAGAATAGAAATTTTAAAAATACATATGTATTTCGAAATTATCAGCATTATTCCTGTTTATTTTTACTTTTTAATTCTGAGAATTTTCAAACACTTGCATAGCTAAAAATGCATTCTAATGCAATTATTACATATTTTTAGTTTTAAAATATCTTTGCAAATACAAATTATACAATAATTCTTTTGCAAAAAGGTGGGTTGGGTGATACTGAATCTGTGTGTGTGTGTGTATATATATATATATATATATATATTTGTTGTTAATTATTGTAGTTTTTTAGTTTTAACCACACACACACAAACTGCATTTTATATATTTATAGATATATAGTACATACATACATACATACATACAAATATTTTTATGGTATACACTGTATGTGCTAACTCACACAAACGCTCATACTTACAGAATCACTAGAGAAAAGATTCACTGTCAATAACTCATTCTTAAATTGCCCCTCATAAAAATCAAATTCTCCATGGGGCATGTACTCGACATTGAGAACTATGGGGTTAAACAGTTTTTCTGATGCCGCTTGCTTTGGCTATAATGGTGGTATGAAAGGAATCTACAAGAATCACTGATTACTTTTACATGCCTAATGTTTTTTTTGGGAATAATTGAGGGGGTCATAATTTTTTTATTTTTATTTTTTTTTTACAATAAACCAGAGGAGGGGGGGGGCACTTAATAAAAATAGAGGTGTTGGAAAAACATTTAAAGAGGTCAAAAAGTACAAAATTAGTAAACAAAGTAGCCTTAATAAGCTGGAGGAAGTTAAGAAATAAAATAAAAATGAAATACCTCCCAAACTTCTGTTAGGTACCTAGGAGTGCTTTAAGCAGAGACTTAAAGAAAGTTAAGATCAGATCTGATAGAAAAGCTTTCAGCCAAAGTTTGGTGTTTGACTATCTTTTCAAATGGCTGTGTGTCATGGCATAGAAAAATTCTTGTTACCCTGTACAGAATTTGGTGAGTTACTAATGAGATATTTTGTTGCTATAGTACAGGGTTTCTCAACCAGGGGCGAATTCTGCCATATTGAGAATTTCTTTTAGCATTACTTTTTCAGGTTTTTATTCACAGAATGTTATTAATTGAATTCCAATCCCATGGTATTCTATTAAACTTTTTGTTTACTGAAATATGCTTCAGTTTATTTATTTAATAATTAGTTATGAATTAAAACAAATTACTGAACAAGTATTTAAGCTTAAAAATCTATCAACATTTTCTATTGATATTAAATTTTTGAAGCTCCTCTATAAAAATAATTCATGTCAAAGTATATATACTAATATGGAAAAGAATGAAGATTTTCAATAATGTATGCATATTATTTGGAATGCACCTTTTGAGTTGGGCAATCTTGGAAAGCTGGGGGTGAATGATATCCTGACTGCCAGTGAAAAGGGCACATTGGATAAAAAATGTTGAGAATCCCTACTATAAAGACGAGGAATAATTAGATTTCATCTTGAGAAACAGCAAAAATGAAGAAATAGAAGCAAAATAATTTCATTTAATAATGAAAAGGCTCAAGAACACAACCAAAACCTTTCATGTTTGCTCAAAATCCCATAAGGAAAAATATTTCCATTTTAAGGGTTGATATTTGTATCAGCATACACACACAAGTCTTTCACTGGTCACACTTTTTAGTTGTACTCATCTAGAACCAATTTGGATCTCTTTCTGTCTTCAGAATCATCTTAGTTCTGATAAGGAATTTGATGATATTTTAGAAGCATTCTTTTGAAATGTGGATGCATGTATTGGTTGGCTGCATCACCACGGGCAAAGGGGGCTCTATGGGACTGAGATCTTCTGGATTGGGGGAGGCCATTTTAATACAGGTAAGCCTTTTGCTATGTTCCATCAATCAATCTGACATTATTTTTTATATGTAACCTGTTGCATTGTCCTGTTGGAAGTGGTCACCAAACGATGGGTGCACTGTAGTTATAAATTAGAAGATGTAGTCATTTGTGATGCCTTAGGTAAAACAGCCAGAAAAAGAAAAAAAAAAGGAAAAGAAAAGAAAAATGAAAGAGAAGAAATAACAAAGAAAAGAAGAAATTGCAAACATATACAAAAGAAAAAATGAGGAAAATACAACTCCATTGTGTTTGAGTATTAACTGGGGGGGGGGGGGGGGGTAATCATTAAGATCACTTGGAACCATAAAATGAAATAACCAAAATGGAAATGTAGGCATATAAAGTAGTATCCAGCTGGGATATGTTGAAGCTCTGATGGAGTTTACCAGGGGGAAGAAAAAAGAGGGTAGTGGTGCTAAAAGGACCACCCCGGGAAAAGCCTCACTGATATCACCTTCCAGTGCACTGGAAAGCGTATATATTGTAAAACCTGTTGAAATTGGACAGCAAATGTTCATTTAATTAATGCTTGTTGGAAAATCCAATCTTATCGATTTCTACCCACAGCCAATTAATCAGGGTTAAACGGGTTTTGGTAAATTGAAATTTTCAAAAGGAAAAATAAAAGAAAGAGAAAAGAAAAAGACAGCAAAAAAGAAAGAAAGTAAAAAATAAAATATTTCGTTATTTTAATACAAAAATAAAAATTCTTCATTATATATTATAAAATGTCAGTTGGCAAAGAAAATACATGTGGAGTAAATTCTTGGGCAAACCACTCTTCCATAAATACTTCACCTGACCAGAAAGTAGCAGGTGAATGCTGTTAGTCCTAATATCAACATGGTTGGGGCTGTACACATGCAGGTAGAGATTTCTTTTTACTAAGCTTAGCTTAGTGGCACAGACAGTTTTTTTTTTTTTAAATCTTTCTTTCAATAATCTAAGTTCATCGAGGTCAAGTTAAATCTGTTTTATACAAGTCAATATTTTTCACATCAACAGTTTCTGTCGTTAACAGAGGCAAGTTGTCTCCCCCCGCTGTAAAAAGTCCCACAGGATAAATAGCTTCATTACCAGTTGATGTGGTTGAGCCATCAGTTGAAGTTGTGAAGGAAGACAACCAACTTAAGGGTTTAGAAGAGTCTACATTCATGTGATTAGATTGGGAACACACCGTTTCAACAATGCGAGAAACAGGTGACAAGTCTGAAACAAGAGGAGGGTCATAAGAGTGAGTGACTTTTAATCTGGTAGATTTCACATCTGTTGCTTCTGAGAAAGGAATGGCAAATTCTGTAGATGATGCTGGAACTGATGCTATTGATGTGGATGCTGCTGTCGGGATAACTGATGAAGATGAGGCAGTTGACGTGAAAGCTTGATTACTGCTGCTACTACTCAAGTGGCCATATTTATCGTCTTCTGGTCCAACCGGTTCCGTTTTTATGCTAGGGCTAATGACAAAGCCAGCAGCATTTCCAGACTTGTTTGGAGCCAGTGAGGACACCTCTGATTCTTGGCCAAATACTGCAGCTGTATCCTTCTTGACTTGGGCCAGTTCGGCTTCGGAGATTTCTTGCTTGACATCAATGACCTGAGTAGTGATAGATGGGGCAGAGTGCATGGAGGTGGAGATGGTGGAACCGAGCGAAGGAAGAGATGACGTCATGGGAGGAATTGGCATGGTCGTTTGAATCAAGGGAACGTTAGAGAAGGAAGCAACAGCAGCAGAAGCGGTTTGGTGCATGTGGTTTGGAAGATGGCTATCGCACAACTGTTCAAATTCTTTCATATCCAGTCTCTTGGCAATGATCTTTAGTTGTTCCAAAATGTCACGGTCTAAATCTAAAATGCCATTGTACATGTATTCAGCAAATGCATTTAATGCTTCCGTGCTAACTTCCTCTGGGAAATTCACCTGCAGGAATTTGTGTGACAAAATGTCCGTACTGAACACTGAAAGCAGTTTTGGGCACACAGCAGAAAGGACAACCTTGTGCACCTGGAAAACATACAAGACAAAAAAATTATTTCTCTCACCAAGTGGACAATATTTAAATAAGATGATACCTAGAAAAACACAATTTCTTGATGACAATATGGAAGTATTTTGGCATAAGATCAAAAACGGAATATGTACAAATTATATATATATATATATATATATACATATATACATATACACACACACACACACACAAGTCAAATAAGGCAAAGTTAACAGTACAATCTCTTCACTCAGCAAATTATTTACTTCTACACAACCTTCGGGTTTTTTTTTAGGGGGCGGGGGGGTACAGTAAGAAGTAGGTGCCTGCCCAAAACAAAGGCAACCAACTTACCATGACAGTTGATGATCCATTGCCTATACCTGCATCACACAACTTTCCACTTTTCCAGAGAGAGGCCAGATTAGACATGACACAACGTTGATGATCTGCGACAACAAATATTCGTTTTTCCCGAGGTCGAGGCTTTTCTACAGGCTTTGGCTTAGCCACTGTGACTTGGACTGGGGGTGCCAACACTTGCACTTGCCTTGGGGCTGGTTGGGCAGACATCATAGGAGATTGTGTAGAAGCCATTTGTCTAAAAATAGAAACAATATACCATCATTTCAACTATATATATATAAAAAATCTGAAGTTATCCTCTTTAAAAATATTTGATACTAATTATTAACTAGCTGTTTAGAGTAAATGATATCACAGGTAGGATTTATTAAATAAATACATCAAAAACTTATTCCAATCAAGTCATCCTAATGCAATTTTAATATTGTCATTTGTTCAAAAGTGATTAAAGCCAAAAAATGCAAGACTCTTCGGTAAATCGAATTGAGTTCTCTCAGTCACTGTGTGTTTATCTAAAAATAAATACGCTTAAATTCATCTTCTTCTCTGCCGTGCGCCAACGGCTTCAGGGTAAAATTTCCGAGTGATGCGAATTCAGCCGGTTTTCGATTCTAGCCAGAGGCAACCGGACGTCTAGCCACGCTGATGAGCTGTGATACAGCGAAACAGGGTTTGTGGATGACAATATATATGCTCCTGAAAAATTCATTTCGGTTGAGCTCTCTGGGGAGGATGTGTGGGTTTGTAAACAGTGACTATTACGGCTAATAATGCAAGACTCTTCGGTTAATCGAATCGAGTTCTCTCAGTCACTGTGTGTTTATCTAAAAATAAATACACTTAAATTCACCTTCTCTGCCGTGCGTCAACGGCTTCAGGGTAAAATTTCCGACTGACGTGAATTCAGCCGGTTTTCGATTCTAGCCAGAGGCAACCGGATGTCTAGCCACGCTGATGAGCTGTGATACAGCGAAACAGTCTGTATGTGGATGAATAATATATATATATACACACACAGGATATATTTCATATCTGCTCAGTTTCATATCCAAAGGTAAACAAAGTAATTTCTAGAGAAGTAACGGACTGATTTCTTTTTTTTCTTAAATCACTTAAACATTATTTTTAGTGGATACTCATATTTGAGTAGATGCTCTGTTTATTTTATTAAATGGTATATTTATTTATTTATTCTCATCTATCAGCCATAATATTAGCAAAATCTTATTAAAGAAAATATATGCCCTCCAGCAGGATCTGAACTTGCATATTATTCTTTAAGATTTCTTGAACAAAAATACATAAATATATCATTTAATAAATAAACGGAGTATCCATTAAAAATAACATTTAAGTGAGATGTATGTATGCAGTGTGTAAATTGAAGCCATTTTGTATTTTTAATTTTGCACATTGTTTTTGTTGACTACACCGTATTGTAGGGTCAGTTGGGTTGGGTACCATCTCTGGGAAAAGGATCACCATAACACAATTCACTCCGGCAGAAATTTACAAACAGCATGCTGTCCTGCTTGCCATTTGTGCCGGAAGCTCCAATACAAACATTTCAGAGTGTTTGGGCGTCAATCTGAGAACAGTGCAGAGGATTCGGAAAAAGTTGAATGAGTCTAATGGTGATTATGAAGGTGTTTGGCGTGACCATTAGTGATGGTGATGTTATGCTTCCATTCATCTTCTCACAGGACCTCAGACTCAACACAGAGGCCTATATCAAGTGCCTTGAGGAGGTAGTGCTGCCCTGGGTCAAGAGAGTGGCTGCTGGAAGACCCTATGCCTAGCAACAGGAGAACACAGTCATGGCTGTCAGATAATTTCTGTGACAGCATCACCACTTACATCTGGCCACTTAACTTCCCAAACTACAACCTCCTTGATTATTATGTGTGAGGCTCAGTTGAGCGAGAGACCAACAAAACGCCTAACACCAAAGATGACCTGAAGGCAAGGATTATGGCAGCATTCACAAGTAGGGGAAGAAATTTTCTGTGATTATGGAATTGTTAATCTTAAACGGAATGTGGGCTTTTAATGTAATTTTCAATAATAAATCACAAATTGTTTGATTTTTTTTTCCAGATATTTTTTTTAATTCTTCAAAACTGTCTCTCCAATTTTGTTAAGTGTTTTACTTAGGTATGTTCAAAACTTTGCTACAAAAGAGCATACCCTGATGAAAAAAGCTCCCAAACTTGATTAAACAATTTTTTTTTATCATCTAAATGTTTGCTATTATTAAGAGGAAAGACCAAAGCATTTTTTTTAATATTTTAAAACACATCTGAAATTTTTCTAAACATCTGAAATTTTAGCTAAATATCTTGTTTTTTTGAATCATCAAAATTCTCATAAAATCAGTCATTTCAGCCATTATCGACAGTTTTGTAAACAAAAGTGAAATTTTCCATTTAAAAATCTTGTAAAATTCAATTATACTTTTCCCAAAAGTTATTTTAGGAAAATTTAAGTATACTTAATGTAATTTGAAACAAACATTACTTAATTTTTTTTAGTAAAAAAAAATTTAGATGGAAATAAGAGAAGCATGTTTAACAGTGGTGATTGGTTTTGGAGGTGTGAATTGACATTTACGCCAATGTATCGACAGTTAATGTTAGGACAATTTATCGGATGGAAGGGTAGAAGTGACACTATTTTTTAATTTTTAAGTGAACTAGCTTATTCAACTATAAAGTAATTCTTAAAAATTAAATACTTTCAAAAGTCTAGTATTTATCAATTTCTTTTAGGTACTTTTTTTTTTAACGAAGATATGCCTAAAGCCTGCACTGTTTTTATCCCTAAAATTGAACCTAAAACAGAAAAATTAATAATTGCAGTATATCTTTCACTGAAAAGAAAATATTTAGTGAAATATGTTTAAAAAAAAAAAAAAAAAAATTTACCACAAATTTCTAAAACAAACATTTCTAAAATAATTTCATTCATTTTAAATAAGTTCTTAAAGTTTCATTAAAATCCAACAATTTGATTTTTGCAAGAATTTCCAAATTAATGTTTTTCAATAGAAAAAAAAAAAAAAAAAAAAAAAGAATTTCAACAAAAATTTCAAATATGCTAGAAAAGAATAAAAATTAGAAAAAAAAAATACTTTGGTCTTTCCTCTTATTAATAACAAACTTTTTCACAATGAAACTTTGCTTTTATTAAGTTTGGGGCATTTTTTCATCATGCTATGCTGCTTTTTTTTGTGAATTATTGAACATACCTTATTTTAATAAATAACAATAACATAACATAACATAACATAACATAACATAACATAGTTATTTCCTTAAAATTTGTTTTAACAAATTTTTGTAGTTATTTTCCTTATAAAACCTGAAAAATAATTAAGAGCAAAAATGTTTACAGAAAAAAAAAAAGAAAAGTGGGTTGTCGAATTTCTGAGAATATGTTGGCTGGTCTATTTTTAATTATATTTTTAAACTTTTCTAAGAAACTGAGATGAAAGTCAGAAGGTCACGGTTCGGTTGTGGCCACTGAGATCCATTGCTAAAGTGGAAATGGAAGACAGACATTAGTTAATGTCAAAATTGAAGTGGAGAGGGAGACAAAGATCAAACCAATAAGTTTAACAAATTCATTTCCTTTAAGGCCTCACACAATTTACAAGTAAAAGATTCTAAACAACTTGTTTTATGAATATGAAAGTAAAGTAAATGCTATCACGTGCCTACCATACAATTTAGAAATAAAGAAAAAATTCTCCAAAAACACCATTCTATGGTACAACTGGCTTGTCTAAGCTTACCGCCACAGTGATTTTCCCAAATTAATAATTGCATCATCTTTAGTGTTTCACTATTGTAAACAAATTTAAATTGAACAAAAAAAAAAAAAAATCATTTAATAATATTCACTATCAATGATTATTTTTTCATATTTTGTAATTGGTTTAGACCAGTTGTATGAATAAGCAACAAATTGCCAAAATGACTGAATAAAGTTAATATAGTGAATAAACATCTAAAGTTGGGTTTGCTCCTCTAAAGAGAGAGAGAGAGAGAGAGAAAAAAAGATGACCCCAGTATCTAAAATTTGTGCTAAGGCCAGAGTAGAGCAATTTCCTGATAACTTTTATGCAGAAGAAAATATGTTATTTTGCATAGTGTTGACACAATCAAATCAAAAACTCATTTGACAAAAAAGTCTTAAAAAAACAAAAAAACTGTCCGCTCAACTGAAACAGAAGACAATCACAATTTTGTTGAAATGTAAAGAGGTATGAGATAATTTTGTCCTTGATTTTTTGAAAATGGGCACTTTGACATTCCTCTACACATGATTGACAAAAGGCCATTCATATTAAAACATTGTAAAGAAGATGGTTGTGCTATTCCAAGTGTCAATTGTGTTAGGCAACTTCATCTACCAAATTGTTTGCTTGTCACTTTGCTGCTCTGAAAGCCAAGCTTGCTAATCAATCAGTCAGCATCATAACAGATGAAACAGCTGACTATCGTGACCACAGCATTTTGAATGTAATTGCAAGCATTCATGGGGAGTCATTTCTCATTGATGTTGTAACCTTGGGAGAATGCAGTCATTAAACTGTAAGTCAGGCATGCATCCGAGCTGTAACTCTTGTGGATATTGCATTTGAGGATATTATTGCTTTTGTAACAGATTTTGCAGGCTACTGCAAAAAAAAATCTCATAAGGAAATGTTGTCAAGTGTCTTTGTTAACTGTTGCCATGTGTTGAGCTTAGCACACATTTTAAATCTTGTTGGTGAAGTATTTTCACACTGGTCAGCATTTAACAATGTTACCCAGCTCAGCCTTTCTTAAAAAAGGCCTAGTCAGAAAAAGTGATACTTAAAATGGCTTGAAGGTTCCTTGCCTAAGGAACAAGTGAAACTACCCCCTGTACCAGTGACAACCAGATAGAATTCCTGGTTTAATGTGGCCAAATATCACTCATCCTTTGTACAGTTTTATGAAGGATTCTTTAAGCAAGAAAAGAGTCATGGCCTTGAAGTAGATAGGATTCTAGAATTAGTAGATGATGGTTGACTAAGAACTGCACTTGTTTAATAACAGATTTGACAAACTTAGAAGAAACTATGTCTCCACTTGAATGTGTTGTATATGACATGGAGGATGTAAAATAGTATTTGCATACTGGTATATCAAACTCGACATTTGGTCTAGAAACTGATTGTTTTCTGCTTGAACTAGAAAACACAAAGAGGAAGAGAATTATCCAAGATTTTTTCAGTACATCTTTTTTGAAAATGAATAAATACCTGGATACCCACCCTGTAGGTAACTTTTACAAGGCAGTTCACCTGTTTGATCCTAGACAGCCTACCCTGTATAGGTCATGATCTAGACAGTTTTGCAGCCATTAAGGATTTGCAATGTCTTTCTACTGATCTTTTTGAAGAATTCCAAGTGTGTGTGAATTACCAAGATGATTTACCAAATCCTTTTAATTTCCCATCATTTTGGAATGCAAATAAGAGCAGATTTACTCTTCTGGAAAAGATTGCCAATAAAGTCATATGGATGCCTGTTACCAGCATAGATGCAGAATGTTCATTTCCTCAGTATAAACATTTACTAAATAAACAATGTGAAAGTCTTACCCCTGAGAACACCGAGCAACTCACAGTGTATTACAATGGAGATTTAGGGAAGAGATTTGAAGATTAAATATTTCCCAAATTAAAAAATTAGCAATTCTAAATTTGAGTAGTATTTCAACTCGGGATAAGTTGTTTTATTTAAATTTTGAATTAATACGTCTAATTTGTTTTTTGATATTTTGTTACAAAGATTCAATTATTATGGTTTAATTACACTTTTGTAAAATTTTAGTCAAAATGTTTTACTTTATTCAGAAATGTATTATTAAGATTTAAAAAAAAAAAAAAAAAAGTGCTAAAACACTAATCATAAATATTACATTGACCACTGACACACACACACACACACACACACACACACACACAAAACAAAAAAAGATTTTTTAACAAAAATCTCCAATGTGCTAGAGAGAATTAAGAAATTTAATAAAATAATAAAAATACTTTAGTCTTTCCTCTTACTAATAACAAACATTTTGATAAAATTTTGTTTTTATTAAGTTTGGGGCCTTTTTTCATCATGCTACTTTCTTTTTTCTCTTTTTAGTGACAAAATGGAGGTACCTAGTTTATGGGATATGTATTTGACTTCTCTAAATAAAAAAGTGGATCCATAATTTTCCCAAGGGTATTTGCGACATAAGTGAAAATACTGAATCTGACTGGAATTGAAGCTTGGCTCTGATTAACAATTCCAATATATCCTTCACACCACCCACATATCCAAGCTTACAGCACCTGGTATTCCCACATGGTCACTCATCTAGGTACTGACCAGACATTGCTTGACTTTGGTGATTGTACAGAAACCGGTTTTTCAACTTGATGTGTCCATAAGCTTTCAGTAGATAAAATCAAATTGCATTTTTACAATTTCAGTTATAAGTCTCTATTTACTATTTTCAAAGATCTATTCATACGGATAGATGTAAAATTTTAGTGCAATGTGTCTTTCAAACGTTTTTGCAAAGACCAGATTTCCTTAATTTGCCCCCTTAAAAACAATATCAGTGCATTATTGATAAATAACATTTAACTAAATTTACATTTTTTTTTAATCCTTTCTGGTAACATAATTACTTTTAATGTGGAAAGTCAAAAAATTCAAAGAGATAAATTGCAGAAAGAAGAGATGTTCCCAGATATAAAATTTAGAAATGGCAATTATACAGACACACATACAGCGTGGCAGAAATACCTCCAATATTTCAAAGTGTCACCTGTGTGGTGCTAGTGAACTTCGACAAGTGACAATGGTGTCTTCATCTGGGTAATGTCTTAACACTCTTTTTTCATATGGGATTAGTTACGACCATGGCTTGGATTGGTGCATATCGTGTTTGTTGGTGAAACGTTATTTTAAGACGGGTGAATCTATAATTCATATTATGTTGGAATAATGCTGTCCCCAGATAGAAAATCAATACTGCTAGGAGGTGAAAATTTCAGAGCCACAGTTCAGTGCTTAAAAGGAAGCCACCTGGAAGACTTCAAAACATTTGAACTGCAAGGTGACGGAGAACTTTAGACATTATCTACAAAAGTGTATGGAAAATAGCAGCCCCCATTTGAAAGATGTCATTTTTAAAGCCAAATGAATAAAAACTGTAGCCCTTAAACAGGGAAATAAATTGTTTAATAGCAGTTACCGTGTTTTTTTTTTTTCAGTCTATAAAATGTGGGAAGCATTTCTGCTACAACTCGTGTGTGTGTGCATGTATATATATATATATATATAAGTAAAGGTAATAAATCCATTGGTATATAATCTAAGTGGATCCTAGTAATGTAAAATATTAAAACTGATAAAAAAACCAACAACAAAAAAACAAAACAACAACAACAACATCACCAAACATCCAAGAATTTGAATAAAATAGACAAACATATTCCATGTCATATGACTATATGTAAAATTTCAGGGTAGCAGTATTACTGTAAATAATTGCAATGGGGTAATAGCAATAAGTATTTACTGGATGAGGATATAGAGTTTTTGCACACACGTTTTTACTTCAAATGTTATTTTTAGTGGATACCTGAGGGAGTCAGTATTTATTTTGCTTACTATGGTGCAAGTTTAATGTGGATGACCTTGTGTTCGTTGCCCACTGTAACGAGACTGACCACAATTTCGGCATAAAAAAATGCTACTCTGATCAAAGGAGAAAACAATTCACTATGATGAAAATATTTAGAGAGTACCTTGATTGCAAGGTCATCTACAGTAAATTTGTGCCCGGGCTCTTACAACATTTCACCATTCCTGGCAGAACTTTTATCGTCACAGTGTGGGGATATCTAATAACAAAAGTGATGGAAACAATAAGAAATAGAAAAATCATCTAAATGAAATTGGTTAGATTAAGAAAAAAAATTCCCAGCATCTCTTGTTTGTGTGCATGTGTAGTTACACCAGAATAAACAAATTTAGCCCAATGAAGTCCTAAAAGGTTGAAAAGAGTCACAAAAACTTTTCCCCACTTGTCCTACATTTCTCTCCAATATCATTTTATATATATATATATATATATATATATATATATATATATATATATATAACTTGAATGTTACTCTCTGGAACTAGTTGGAAAATAAGTAACTATTTTCGTCAATAACAATGTTATGATTGTACTGTGTTGATATTTCCTCAGCTTAACTTTTTATTCAAAGCCAATTGCTAAAGGTAGGAGGAGAAAGATAGTGCAGAGTTAATCCTTGAAGATCAGCTTATGAAGCTGTTGCATTTACCTGGGATTGAACACTAACCAAAAGCAGACAAGCTGGTCTGAATGATATCCTGTGGCTTTTTTGACATTTTATAATTAAATTGTCAAAATATAATGGCCAAGCTCCTTTTTTCATTACAGTTAATATAAAAAAAATAAATAAGGAACATCAAGCTCTATAAATATTTACCAGTTATAAACTTTGACCCCCACTGGATTAAGACAAGGATTAAAAAAAAAAAAAAAATTATGATGATGGTTTATCTTGCAATTTTCAATTATGTGATGTGAGTCTTACATTAGGCACGTTTATCCCTACCCACTTGTACCCTCTGTGATTTTATCCTTGAGTAAAAAAAAACTGTCATGATAATTTCATCCCAAGTCATTGTTAAGATCTGTTAATAATACTGACCGTTTTTCTTCAAAGAATTGGTTCCCAAATTGTCTTTCTGTTTTTTTCTGGAGTTTTGCTGCAGTTGGATGAGACAGGGAATCATTTCGAATCAAAGAGTTAGCAGAAGACAAAGTTTCAGAAGCAGGTTTTGGTCTGGTCAGCGTTTCAGTTTTTGTTGGGTAACTTGGAGCTAATTGAGCTGTCTGAAAAGAAAGAAACATTCCATTGAACCATTTTGTGTGTGTGTATATGTGTGTCTATGACAGCAACAAAAAAAAGAAGAAAAAGATGAACTAGTGAAGTTGGTTATGACTCAAAACAAACTCAATTAACCAAGTCCAATCCATGTAAATGATGGCATTGGTTACTTTCATTATTGATACTTAGCAAAACATTTAAAAAGTCCAGTTCCACCCCCACATCTTCTTGGTCTGTTTTACATCCTAGTGTCTAAGTTTCAGCTTTAGACAGGTTTGACAACATTTATTTTATACTTACAGTGCTTAGCTTGACACAAGGCAAACAAGTATAGGACACCCAATGATATTCAAACTCACCACTGAACTTGTTAACTAATACCCAACACCTAGTGGAGTATGATTTAGTGCAGTATTCTAGTGTTAGTATTAGGGCTTCTTGACATAAATTACACTTTCAAAGAGTAAGGTTAAAAAAAAAAGGTGTGTGTGTGGTCAATCCTTGAGGTGACCCAAAAATGAAAATGAAGAGAATCGAACATGCGAGTGACAACCCCCACCCCCAATCCATTTTATACGCTTTATATAAGTACTGCTTTTGCAATGGTATGGAGTTTTTTTTTTTAAGTAGCAAAGCATTAAGCTAACCAAGAAGGGTTTGGTACGTTTCGGCATAGGCCGATTCGGCGTCGGACTGTTTTGACGTCACTGTCTTTGACCGGAGACTACCCCCCCCCCAACCCGTATCAAAAACACCAAAGTTTCAATATGACTTTTTATTCATTTAGGGAATTAAGGATCTTTAAAACACTAATGGAATAATGTAAATTAACAACTAAAAATAAAATCAAATATATTGTATTTTAAAAAAATAAATTAATTTAACATTAATAAACATTAATTTACCACAACGGTTGGTGGCTCGAGAGTTTTAGCACTTCTTTTCTTAACAGTTGTTTTTATCCTTTCAATCTCTATTTTCGCAGCAGATGCTTCATGGGTGTGTTCATTCAACTGGCGAATTACTTTTCCATCCTTCATATGTAATCTCACTTTACATCGATCTTTTTGTTCACATCGCCAAAACTTTAATTCGGGATCCCTCTTGCTCGTTGCGTCAACAATAAAAAGGTATCCATCGTGTATCACTTTGTTTCTTCCACGTTTTGATAAAATATTTACTTCCATTTGGAATAAAAGGGCTTTGGCGACTGAAAAAATATGAAGCTGCACTGAAGGAAATATAATATAAAAATGCCTCCAACTACTCTTTTTCTTAAATTGGACGAAGTACTAATTTGACTACTAAACGAGAGAGAGAGAGAGAGAGAGAGAGAGAAAGAGAACAAATTTGAGTAGAACGATGAAGTAGTAATCTGGCGCCTAATCGTCCTCTGCCGAAAAATTCCTACGCCGAATCAGCGACGCCAAATGGGCGACGCCGTAACATCCCATTGCAAACCAAGAAGTACGTACGCACCATCCTTAGACAGACCAAGTAATCCGCGCAAACAATGTCATTTTTAACAGAATAGTCTTAATAAAATTAAAATTATATATATTTTTTTAAATTTCGTGGGTAAAATATTTCAGATAGAAAGGAAAATAAAGTAAAAAAACAAAACAAACCCAAAACACAAAAAGACATGGCGATCTTATCTCACGTCGTCTCAAATCGCGGTTGTTGTGAAGGGCAATGGTCAGTTACCACAAAATATTAACATTAAAAATACTATTAAAATTAAAACTCTCTAATAAAAACAAAATAATCTTGAAAAAAATATAAAGTATAAACAGAAACTAAACAAAAAAATACCTTTTTAACTTAGGCTTTAAAGCTAAAAGTATTTAATTCTCGGTGTATTATTTTTTTTTTTAATGAATTTTTATTTTCTACGAATGAAAAGACAAAATGGTAGTAAAAATTTTGAAAAACTAAAAAAGTAAACAAAAGTTTTAAAATATTAGATTTTTGATCGTAAGACCAGAGATGTCCTTCATTCCAATAACAAACGACCACCATCATTTCGGACGAGAAACTTATGAAATATGGATATAACCAATTTTATTTATTTATTTATTTTTAAAAAAATCATTCTAGTAATTTCTATAGCATAAAAAAATAAATCTTGAAATAAAATTAAAGTTTGAAAATAGAAAAAAAAATATATCGATAGTAAAATAAGAAAACTTACGTAATTAAATTCGCTATTTGTAAAATAATGTAAATATAAGATATTTTTTAAATAAAGAAAAGTCCTTTCCTTTTTTTTTTTACAAATATTGAAATTACTTTAAATATTTTTTTAAAATCTCATTTTTAAAAATTGAACATTGAAATAATGTTCGTAACTACGAAAATGTCAATGTGTTGCTTTTTAAAAAATAAACAAAAACAAAATGCATTCGTACTAAAAATGAAAAAATAACAGTTCAACAACAAAATGATCAAAGACAACATTTAATATAAAATTCCTATCTGTATATAAAAGAATAAGAAAAATGTTTAAAAAAAGTTACATTTTAAATTTAAAATATTAATTTGAAGAATAAATATTTTTTTTTTAAATTATTTTTTTCAGTTAATTTATCATTCTCGCAGTTTCTGTAAGTTATGTTAGAATTATTTTTAAAAAAATCCTAAAATAAAATCGATAAGAATTTGAATTAACCAAAGATAAAAAAAAATTTAAAAAAAAAAATCACAAAATTTAAAAATGACAAATCGAAACCAAAATCGATCGGAAAGAGAAAGAAAGAGAGATAGAGATAAAATGAATAATAAAATTGCAATTCAAATGAAATGAAATTAAAAGAATTCTCTAACATTGTGCCATCGTGTTCGTTTTTTGAATCTTTTGAACCACCCAGAGCTTCCAATAAAACTTTTTTCTCCTTTCGTTTCATTGTCTCCTTTCAAAGTCGAGAAGAGGCTCAGTGCTTTCATTTTAATGCCGTAGGTCGTCAGTGGAATGCAGTTCTGTTTACACTCCTCGATCCATATAAGTAATAATCGTTCCATTTCAATCATTTTCTCGCTTCGATTTCGGGTAGATTGCATGGCAATCGAAGATGAAACCATCCGTCCTTTTTTCTTGTAGACATCAGCTTGCTTCAAAATGGTCCGTACTGTTGCATCGTTCAACCCAACCGAGCGTGCAATCTCGGCTTTTTTCTCCCCTCTGTCGTACCTTTTGATGATTTCAAGTTTCTGATGCAGAGTTATAACTCTTCTTCTCCGTTTTTTAATAGATGCATTTTCAGTTTTCTTTTTCCTCCTATCCATTTTTTTTTACTGCGTGTATGTTCAAGTACGTGTTGTTGTGAGAAGGAAAAGTAAAGCACCCTTCCTCTCCAGCTGCTACAGGCGAACTAAAATATTGAATCCGTGAGAAGAGACTGCCTTGCTAGGAAGATGTTGTCTACCTGTCCGCCGTTCCTATAGAAACAGAATATGTGCTAAGTTTGAATTTTAAACTTTCCCGTGATGACTAAAATTTCGTGTTGTACTTAATAAACTATGTTACACTGGTAATCAGGCTAAAAACAAAACCTTAAGCAATAAAGTCAAACAAGGCCTGCAAAAGACAACTGATGAGTTATACAGTGTATATCTTAAAAAAATAAAAATAAACACACAAAGCTTGTCGTCTTTGCTTGTCTGAACGAACATTTGGTGGTGTCTTCTTGCTATACCCAATTTAAATTTTATCTATACTTGCCAATTCTAATAATTTATAATTCTTTCAAAAGGTTATTTTTACATTAAGAAAGATTTTTGAAGTTAAGTTTCACCCAAGTTTCCTAAAAACACTTCTAAGTTTGTTTTTTTACCTATTGTAATAATTTTAGTAAGTTCTTTTTCTTTGGTTTTTCCTACGCTAAGATGCTCAAAATATTTAAATAATTAGTGCATTGTTTTTTCGTTTTTTTTTTTTTTAGAGAAGGGGATGGTACCTAAGATTAAAAAAAAAAAATCCACCATGAAGGTAGATTAAGCAAAAAGATATTTTAAAGGAAACTTTATGCAGAAATTAATATTGTTGAAGATTTGATAATAGTAAATCCCTTCTTGAAGAGGAAGTCCCTCTGGCTTGAAGGGAGCTAGTAAAATTAGTTTTGAAAAAGGCACGCAATCTTTGATTTTTAGGTAATTTTTTTTTTAATCCAGAGATTTTCAGAATTTTTAAATTTAAGAATGCACTATTCTTACTTACCCTTTATGGTTTATTACATATAGAAGTTCTGCTACATAACTCATAACTGGGTGAAGGGGTGGAGTCAGGCCATTCGCAAGGTTATTTTCATAAGTGAATGTAATGGACCAGACTGGAATTTGAACTCGGCTCTCCAATTTCTCATTCTGAGCAACAATTACACCCCCCAAAAGTCCCATGATATTTATTATTATTATTATTATTATTATTTTACTCAATAGGAATAGACAGACAAACCGATTGTCCAGTTTCCGGTCCTCCCCAGTATTTTCAACAGGAATAGAGGTTTATCCCTAGTTTCCTGTTTAGGGTTGGGTTTCCAGTTCTTTCTAGAGCCTAAAACAACTCTATAGTTTTAACGTATCTGCCTGGACACTGGATTTTTTTTTTTTTTTACTTCTTTTCAATAGGAGTAGATAGGTTTGCCTACTGTTTGGTTCAAGCTCTTCCCCAGTCTTTTGAACAGGTTTCTATCTCACTCTTACACTATCAGTTTCTACGCCCTTTCTCTATAGATGTTTCTATCTCATTCTTACTCAGTAATTTACTCTAAAAGTTTACTTTTGCACTTCGCAGCTAATTTTCTGCAATCAATATAGCCCTTCATATTTATTTTTATTGTGCCGGCCTGTTCTATAGTACATATACCTGAGAGCTGTGATTGTTGAAATGTATGATGAGGAAAGAAGGCTTGGAGAATTTAACTTACAGGTCACATCAAAGGAAAACAGCAAAGAATCTAATTGGCATATTTGTGCAACAAAAGACAAAAATAAAATAAAAAGAAGCTATAGATAACCATTATCGCCCACATCCTGAAATGACATGCCAGTGAGATAGAGGGTTTTAATCAAACATTTAATTAATTAAAAATGAAACCAGGAAAAACACACGCACAAAATTTTATTTTACCCATAGACTTTGTATCTGGACGGGTGACTTCCTATTACCACTACACAAATAATTACTGGGGAGTGCTGAAAAGTTGTTGGCCTGATTTAAAAAAAAAAAAAAAAGAAGTTTGGTCAAATGGATAAAGCTGAGAACTTTTCAGCATCTCTTGGTAACTAACTTCATTCATTATTTATCACCTAACATAAATGTATTTGTGTGTGTAAAAGAATTGAATAAAAATATACATTTTTACACATAAAAATAAAATATTTTATTTTTATGTGTAAAATATTCTATTATTAATAATAGAATATATAGTACATATGTAAGAGTGAAAAATAATAAAGTCTTTTTTTAAACACACTAGAGGTTGTTAAAAAAAACTTCTAAGGTTGATCATATATCTCAAAAAAATAATAATAAATAAGTAATAGAATTTGGTGGGGGATAAAAGATTCTTGGTTGTACTTAAAAAAATGTATTAACATAAAAATTGACCAAAAACAAAATGACCCCCTGTCTAACAAAAGTAAAACACAAGAATATTTAAATTAGAATTATATTTAGTGCTTTTATGGGTTACCCTACATGACACTACTAAAAAAAAAAAAAAAAAAAAAAAAAATGGTTAGGAGACACTCCTTATAGTAAATATGATGCTCCACCCTCACTGGGTGCCCGTTTTGGCCTTGTGCCACATCTAGACGACACTTAGAAAATCACCATAAACGGGGGGGGGGGTCGATTTCCTGATGAAACCTCTCTTGATTAAGATCTGATACTCTTTAACTCTCTCGTTTAACTAGTTAATGAATGTAAGTGTATCATTCCTGGCCTGTTCTCGGTATTCTTTTTTATGATCCGGTTTGAGATTCCCAACCGTCCCACTTTCATCTTGATTGGCTCAGTCTTTGATCTTCCCACTCCATTTATTTTTATCCCTCGCCTCACTATTAGAGTGAGCAACTTCTTGGTTGTCTATAGGCCGCTTATTTTTTGTGGGGTGGATGGGTCCTACAACATGTTATTTATTAGTTAAATATTTTGTGATATTTTAGTTTCATGGGTTCATCTCATATCACTATATTTTTATAAATTTTTGTGAGAAAAGACCTTTTGACAATTTGTATAAATGAATTTCTATGTCACAGGGGTTTTTGTAGGTTCCCTGTGAATATTTGGTATGTATGTAAGAGTGAAATTGTGATGGAGGAGCCTTTGTGGTGAATGAGCAAATTGTACTGGAATAATGGGTCGTGGATCTGATTAGCTAGGTCTAGGATAGTTAATGACATTTTTTTTAGATCATTAACTTAATGTTGACCAGCCTTACCCCACTTCCCCTTCAGCCTTGTGCCCCCCCATCTGTTGTATTTAAGCAGCAATAAATTATAGTTTATATATTTCCTTTTATTGCCATTGCATACTTTTAGTTTTATTGACACCTGTTTTCTACATAAATCCAACTAGCATTCCTGCAACAGTATTAGTTTTTTCACATTATTTCTGTACCTAGTTAAAAAAAAAATACTAAATAAAAATTAACTTGACAAGAGTGACTCATTCAGAAAATTTGGATGATAAATTTTAGGACTATACCGGATTTAAGTAAGTGAAAACCCAAATAAAAAAAAATAAAATTTAATTATAGGTGAAATTTTATAAACTTAAAATTGCATATACTGTCGGGTGTAATAATATCAATTTTTTTCTTTTTTACTTATTTTTAAAAAACATACAATTAGTATTAAAAAGAAAATATTTATCAATGTAAGTATTATAAAAATAAAGAATAAATGATTTTGAAAGAAAATAGAAATACTCTAAACCATCCAGAAGCCCCGCTCCTTTTTTCAATAATTATACAATCTTACAAAATAATCTTTTTTTTTTTTTTAAAAAAAGGGTAAAGATTAAGCCTTTTAAAGCGAAGAGGGCCAATAAAGGAAAGAAATGTTTCTGTTAACAGTCCCTGAAAGGTGAATTTCTTTATTACTTACTTCATCATGTTGGCGTCGGACATTTTGGCGCCCACATATTCGCATTTGCATTTTGGCGCTGGGTATTTTAGAGGAAACGCACTTTGTTGCGTTTGGTGATGCATGAAACATGTTGCTTCGTTTTCTCCTTATAGCTCTTTTCAGGGAATCGGGACGGGGAACAGCTCCTTGGACTGTCAGTGACACACTTGCCAGACATTGATTAAGAGTCGTGGAAGTAGCTTCTAACGTCTGTTGAGCACGTTGCTTTAATTTTGTTTTAACTCGTGCTACTTCGACTGAAACGGCAGAAGAACTGTGATTATGTTGAGTAATTTCACAAATCACTTTACCATTTTTTGTATGAATCCTTCCTTTGCAAGTGTTTTTATTTTCGCAACGCCAAAACACAATAGTCTTATCAGTTTTGCTGTGCTTGTCCAAAACATATAGATAGCCATTATGAGTGAACTTTTGTTTGCCTCTTATCGTTAAAATACTGACCATTTTTGGACTGAAATAGCACAGCAATGTCTGGAAAGAAAACCCGGTTAACGTTGTTACTTAAATACTTTTTAATGCTAAAAAGGGTCTCGTATAAAAGTGGGCGCCAAAACGTCCAAGCTGTTTAGCATAGCTGATGGCTTCAACAACCTCCCGTTTCCCTCTCTGGATGTTAGTAGCCAATAAAAACATACAGTAGTAGTGTAACTGTAATGTTATCATTAATCTACCTTAAGTTAAAACTAAAAGTAAATAAAAAGGAGTTGTTTATTGGTTTATTTATTTAAAAAACAAACTGGCAATATGTTCGTTTCTGTTAAAAGACTACGAATAATAATTGGATTTATTCGGGATGTAAAAATAGCAATAAATGGCCCTCAACTCTTTATTGATCAGGGATTTCTGACAAGAATGTGATTATTTTCAGAAAAAAAAAAAAAAGTAAAATTAAAAGCAATGTTTTGGTATAATTTTTGAGTTGTAAAAATAATAGCTGAACCTAATCACGTTTCGATTGCATAAAATTAAAAATTGTTTATAGCCGATTGTTTCAGACATTAATATAATTTTTTTAATATTTAGGAGTAAAATGTCAGTAACTTTTTAACTCCAACAGTCATGAGCCTAATTTGCAAACTTCTAAAAATATTTTAACTACAAAAAAGAAAAAAAAAAGTAAAATAAAATAAATCATCAAATCTAAATAAATTTAGTTATTTTTTTTTTAGTATTTGCCCTATTTCTTAAATTTATATTAAAAAATAAAAACTGCAATTTTATTAATATCACGAAAAACTTCTTTTTCGCCGACATTTTGATTATGAAAATAGGTTTTCATCTTTTTAATTTTTTACTGTAAAAATTAATTTTTACTACGTTTTTACGTAGTAAAAATTAATTTTTACAGTAAAATATTAGAAAAAAAATTCGATTTCATAAACACTAACAAATGAGATGTGTTCATTACTGTTGAAATTTACATGGCATTTTCCTTTATGACTATCAGCATTTAAATTACTAGACTGACCGCATTTAGCCGAGTGTACTTTAAAAAAGTTTTTTTGGCAATTTCAATAGAAGGATTTTTTAATTATCAAATCTGTCTGCTAGAGAATCACTCGTGATAGTGAATAGGTCTGCTATTCTCTAAAAAAATATAGAAAACAAATCATTTTAAAGCTTAAAATTACACTTAAAAAACGTGAAAGTATTTACAATTTTAGTTCTTGGACGCAAAACTAAATTTTTTCTCTTCATAAAACGAGAGCACCAATTTACAGTTGCTTTAAAATTCTTGGTTTCGTCTGGGTGCAATTTGGCCCATTCAAGTGCTTCGTAGCGTATGTAACTTCGGGTAATTTTGTGGCCGTTCTCCCGTTTTTTATTGACCCAACATTCTAAATAAGTCTCCAGTTGAGGCCAGTGACAGATTCCACTTCTTAAGGCATATTTTCTCTTGGGGATCGTCTTCAGGAATGCTTCTCGTTTCTTCCAGTCGCGAACCAATTTCTCATTGACTTTATAGCGCCTCGCTGCCGCATTGTTATTCGAAGAGTTTGCGAACTCAACAACTTGTAGCTTGAAACTTGCATCATATTTCATTCTTTTAGTAGGTGCAGACATAGCTTTTTAATTTATAATTGTTTTTTTTAAATAGTCACTTAAAGGAAATTAAAAAAAAAAATAATTAAAAAGTACAGTCCACTGCAAATAAAAGAAAATTCTGTTGGGTTCCAGGTCCCACCAACAATAACTTTCTTTCAAGGCTAGTATGTATCAAAAAATAAAAATAAAATCTAATTTGCACAAAAACCTTTTTTTTTTAAAGACAGCCGGGCAGGTACCCGTACCATGACGGTGATGTTTGTTGTTTTTTTTTCTTCTTTTTAACTTAGTGCGGCACAAAGCCACAGATATGGGGCATCCATTAAAAATCGAACTCCCAAATAAACTGCCAAGTTATTGGCTAAAAAACTCCGTAGATAAGCGCCCCAAATATTTGTTGTATTTTCTTATTGAAAGAAGAAGGGGACCATAATCGGATGTGGGTCGGCAGCAGAATTAACCCATAGTTTCGCAGCTGTAACCCATTCTATTTAATTTATTTATTAATAATTTCAGTTATACCTGGCAAACATAAATAAGTGATAACTTGATTGAAAGTAATTTTTACATTAGAAGAAAGTTTATTAAACTTGTGTTCTAGTAACATTCTCTAACGGATCCATAGTTTCACAACTGGCCGCAAAGTGGCGCTATTAATGTGCCGATCAGTTTTCGTTTTGTTTTGTTTACCATGCAACATCTGATGTCGGAGGATGAGGCCAGCAATATTGGTAGTCACATCAGATAACAAGAGACATCATTTGTGTCTGCCTAGATACATTTTGAAATTGCGAAGATGTAAAAATAAAGTAGGAATTATTTCTAAGTCAATTATTAAATGGATGCTTTTTTTTTCCGAAATGAAAGCAAAAAATTATCGCTACCGCGTTTTAAAATATTTGCCAAAAAATAGCCGATTCAAACGAAATTTTCAGTACTTATTCATTAGTGAATTATCATTTTTTTTTACTGAATATGATATTTTAAAAACCTTTGGGGAAATATTTCTTTTTTTAAAAAAGAAAAAAAAAAGCAATATCATTTTGAACATACGAAAAATTCGGTCCGCATCTTACCAAAAATATTTTATAACAAAAAAAAAAGTGAAACTAAAAAAGATATTTTTTGAGAACTTATGCGGCTAATTTGCAGTGTAGTACCCGCGCTCAATTTCTATTAAAAATTTCCCAGATTGATACATTTACGTGTAAATATACATGCTTAAATCGAAAATAACGAGGAAAATTTGATAAAATCTACCGTTTTAAATTTACCGACATTAAAAGTTCGGACTCATTCGCGTCGTTGGCGGCTATGACACTGCAGCCATTACTGGCGTTCTTTGCATACATTCACTGCTGAATAGACATGCGGAAGATTACCTACATAACAGTCTTTTTACTGATCTTACTGGACACATTGTGTGCGTAATAATCAAAACAAGTGAAGTTCTATTCTGCAGCAAATGTATGCAAACAACACCAGTAATGGCTGCCGCGACGCGAATGCTTGCATAATTTTAAAAAAATGTTTTGTATTTTTTTCAGATTGAACAGAAAAAACGGTGCTATTTTTAAGTTAATAACTTAAAACGTTTAAGTAGGTGATCTACCAGAACAACGCATCACTAAAAAAAAAAAAGAAAGTAACGAGTCGAGAAAATTCTCTACATTAAAAATTCATTTTAAAATAAGACAAAAAGAACTCTAGTCTTTAGTCACTAGAGTATATTAAATAAAGTCTAAAACAAATACCATATGATAAAAAAAAGTAACTAAAGGAATTTATTATTTTAACTAATTGTTTGTAAACAATGACATCATTCACAAAAATGCAATAAATAAATTTCGGCCATTTGCATAAATTTCCAGCAAATGAAATCTAGAGATGTTTTGCTAGGTGCTAAAAGTAAAGTTGCACATGTAGGTAATTTTTTTTATCACATATTTAAGAAAAATCATGCATGTAGATCACATAAACAAAAAATTTAAAAAAAAAATAGTATTTAACTTAGTATTTATTTTTTTTAAAATACTTGTAATTTTTCAGTGTGATTTTGAAATTCATCTTAGACATGTTTGAAGAATAAAAAAAAAAAATTTAATACCATTTTCGAGTGTGAACCATGGGTTGTAGAGATCGGTCGGTAATTACCAGCCTTTCTTTTAGACATTCCCCTTTCTACATGCGGAAATGATACTTTGGAAGCTATTAGTGGATCATAGTTCCTGCAAACTTCATCAAAGATTTCTCTATTTGATCTAGATGACTTGGCCGCTGTATCCTTCAAATCATTTTTTAAGTTCATTAGTAGTAGTTCGTGGTCATTTTGATCATGGCAATGAGGTTTTTTGATCGTCAAGTGCTGCCTAATAACATCTATACTTGCTGTAGCTGGGCATTTGATGCTACAGTGAAGCTGACATCTGAGATTAATAGTGGTCTCGGAAGCTTTTGCTTTATAATATAAAAACCCATCATTACACTTATAAAGCATGGATCCTTTCCTCAGTCCACAAACTACAGAATAGTTTGGAGAATTACTGGTATTTGACGTTAAAGTTGACATAGAATTGAAGTTGGTTAGCTTAGAGAATTTCAGGTGGGAATCAGAAAATGTAGGCGGCGGAGCAAAAAGGGTTCGGCGGTCGCTGCCAGAAATTAATTCCGAGTTGAAATTAGTTCCGAGTTGAAATTAATTCTGCAGTCCAATTTCATATGTCCCAGTCAGTTTTTGTATCTTCAAAGCATTGTTTTCCGATTCATTGGTACGGGTGTTTGTTTTTTCTTGTTTTATTTTTTTTTAATGATAGATAAGTTTTAACTTTAAGAAAGTACCTCCAAAGCTTTACTCAAAAATGGGCATATAAAGGGTGTTCCAATAACTTGACCAATTTTAAATGCGAATTAAGTTTCAAATCGGTCCAAGTTATTGGAACACTCTTTATAAGGAAAAATTGTGTCAAACTTAATAGAATCAAAATTTTATCGTCAAAATCTTTAAGAGGAAAGGCCAAAGGATATTTTTATTATTAAATTACATTTTTTAATCCTTTATTAGAACTTTAGAAATTTTGGTTAAAATTTTGTTTTCCTTGTATCCGAGAGTGACTGATTGTAAAGTAAATTAGTATAGGACATTTTAGTGTCTGCTTTGTGATGAAATTTAGAAATTATTGCAAAAATCAGACAATTCTGGGATTTTAAAGTTTCAGTATTTTTCATAAATTAATTAAATTATTTGTGAAATTTTTTTTTTTTTTTTTTTTAGAAAATCTTGATAAAATTTTTTGTTTTTTGTTTTTTTTTTCTTTTACATCTGTTACCCCCACCCCACTTAATTTTATGAAATTTTTTTTTGTAGCACTTAATGTTTACATTCATTAGTCATAAGCACAAGTCCTCAGTGAACTTAAATCATGATATCTTTTGGTCAAATAGGAGCCCCAATTACAGAAAATCTGCTCTGAATCATGAAATAAAAAATGAATAAAACTAAGACATTACTTAATTAGAAAAGCTTTTAATTGCTTTTATGTATAAAATATATTATGGATATTGTTTTAAGAAACAATTGTTTTTGATGTTTTGATGTTTTCATTTTTTACAAAAGTTAATTAGAATAATTTAAAATTTTTAAAAATTGTGTATTAATTTGTAGCAGTCAAGTGATATTGTTATTAAATTGAGACTATACTTACTAATCATAAATGGAAAATCTTACAATTCAGTAATCCCCAGTATTTTAAGAATAATTTTGAATTTATTTTATGTGTGTATGAACATGTCAATTTTTGTAAATATGGATCTCCATACACAACATTATCAGAAAATAAGAGCAGTAGCTATAGTAAAGTTAAAATTTATTGGTAATTTTTTAACATATCCTCAACAAGTGTCTTTATAAGTAAAACTAAAAAGCAAAAGTACCTAAAATTCAATGAAATATTAAATTTCTTAGAATATTTTCTTAAATTTTTAAGATTATTGGATAGTTAAAACAAATTATATAAAAATGGTATCCATATCATATTTGACAATTTTATTAACTATGTTTCCCTTAGAAAAAACTCACAAACATAAATCTATTGAGAGAGTTGTCAACACCCTATAAAAAACCCCACCCATGTGTTAAAAAAAAAAAATGATTGTCTGTGATATTTTAAACTAACAGTGGTATTTGTTTCAAATCAGATTAATTAAATTTTAAATCAGCTAATCTTACTCAAAGATTCAAAAAAGTATATTTTATTCTTGATAGATTTTTTAAATTAAGTTCTATTCTAATTGTATTTTTCTTGTACTTTTCACCGGCGAAACTCTCAAATTTCTTGCTTCCCTGTCACCTACAATCTTAAAAGAACTAAATGCAAGATCAATCACCATCTTCTTTCTTCCTAAACCCTCTTATTTTATCTTCCTTTCTCTTCACCCCCCCACCCCAGTAACCAGTTTTTTTTAGTGACATTAATGTCTTGTTTTGGGTGAAATGATTTAAAGGATTGTCATTTCCAATATCAGACAGTTGGTAACACTAAAAAGGAAAAAAAAACATGGATTGTAATGTCATGTAAAAAAATCAATTAAGTTAAATTTTGAAATTTAAATAGATCACAGGATCCAAATCAGAGGAACAAAAATCAAATCTTTATAAAATAAAATTCAATGTCCTTGTTAAATGTTCCAGCAGCCCACAGTATAAAATTGAAAGAAAAATGAAAAGTTGGACAAATATATATATATATATATATATATATATAGACCATGTATGAGAACTGAAAAAAAATAATATGACAGCTGTGTCTATCATTACCGAAGCACTTGGAATAATTCCAAATAACCCTTCACGAAGATTGAAAATCCAAACAAGTATTGAACCCGAATAGTGTACAAAACTGGACATGCACAAAGGTGAACAACAGTTTTTTGAAAACGTTCTTTTTTCAATTTTTTGTGAAGTTTAAAAATTACGATTATTAATATTATGTTTAACATGCGCCCGTGAGACCACTTTTATACATTAGTACCAACGACAGTATCAATAAAATCAAGTAGAAAATGCCGAAGATAGTACGGGAATATTAAAGAGACTTGCTGTCACTTGCTGTCCAGTGAAAGCCATCAGATGTTATGAATTCTGAACACGCAGCAGTTATCTGCCCTTTGATGCTGATAGTCGGGGGTAGTGGCTGTTTAGTTCAAATGACTACAATAGCTGCATAAATAATTACCGCAAAGAAAGAGTAATTACCGTAAAAATTACTTAAAAAATAATTAACAACAATGTAATTATCATAAAATAATTATAGACAATAAATCAAAGTACTAATGACAGTGACTGAAGAGAACTATTGTAAAGTTTCTTTATGAAGATCAGTATGGGTTTGTTTAGAAACGAAAATGTAAATTCTTCTACAAAAATTAGTAATTCCTGGATTGGAATAATGAAAAACTTGACTTTTCAGTTGTTTATCTTCTTTCAGTCAGTAAAATGTCGAAAATGCTGTTTGTATCGTAGGTATGTTAACAGTACGTCTGTGTAGTTTACGAATTTACTTTTTATTCACTGAAGCTAAGTTTTACGTAAGTCGGACAAAGCTTGTGTTTCCCAACTGCAATATATCGGCTATATATACTAATAAATAATCTATAGAAACAAGTCACAATTTTGATTGTGCGCAAGACAGATTTATCATATCTCTGAGAAAAATGATAATCGGAGTACGAGATGTTACCTAAGCTCGGTGAATTTGAAAAATGAGAATGTCTTACGGATTTTCGCCGCTACCCATTGTGACCCTCACATTCCATTATTTAAATTATAAGCAGTAGGTGAGGTAATTTCAAAGAAAGCGGTGGAAAATAATTTTTTATATTCATTTCCAAAATTTTTGGATAACACGTGTGTATATACGTCAGATAATATATGTATGACACATAGCAAGAGTGTGTCACATTTTTTTAGCATACCATTTGATTTTTTTTTAACGTTACATTTTTCCGTAAATTTCATGCTCTATATTAAGGAAATTCTTACCTTCATCTTATTATTCAAGTTCGTCGAAAAAAGGCTTTTATTAACAACACTTTCTTCTAACAAACTTGAAGACATTTCGTTTGTTTTACTGTCCCCCACCATATAGCCACCACTGTTTTTAAAACTAAATCCTGCACGATTCTTAAAGCGGTTAAACCATCCGTTACTAGCCATAAATGTCTGTGGCGCATCAGGACATTTCTCCTTCTTTACTTTTTCGTACAAGTGCCTGGCTTTTGCTTGGATCGCAGTCAACTTCAACGGAATCCGGCTTTTCATCTTCCCTTCTATCCAGGCAATTAGCAATTTTTCCATTTCGTCTATGGCGACGGCTCGCCACTTGGTAATTATTGTCGACTTCAAAAGGGCCGATCTTTGTACGTGTTCTTTAATACGGTCAGCATCTTTGACAATTGAGTTCACGGTTGATACCGACAGGCTGAAATCGCGCGCTATGGTAGACATGCCCAGCCCTCTTTCATACAATGTAATTAATTTCATTTTCATTTCTAAATCAATTCTGGTGCGTTTACGGGTCGCTTGAGTGGTACTGTTTTTCTTACTGTCCCGTTGACTTGCACCGACCATGGTTACAGCACTTGCACAAGCAAAAGAGTTTTTTTCTTTTTAATTAAACAAACCAAATATAGCGTGATAATCAGTTGTTTGATAACTTCCTTAACTCGAGAAGGAGAGAAAAAAAACTTGATCGGTTAGTCGAGGTCACGCCGTCAGATGGCAGCACTATCGCTTTTTCTCTTTTTAAAAAATGCATATTATTAAAAAAAAGTGTGGATCTTTTAAATTAATTCACCTCAAATAAAGGAACCTTACCGCAAATATTAATTCACCCCAAGAAATTATAAATCAAAGTTTTTTTTTTTTTTTCTTAGTAAAATTTTGGCACTCTTTTGTTTGAAATTATAATTTATCAAAATTTTAAAAAGTTTTTAGCTTGACTCGTAACAACTCCTACTCTCAGAATTAAAAAATTAATTACCAAAAGTCAGGAGGTTATTCACATTTCGTAAGTATGGGTGATATTCAAGGTAATACTTAAGGATTTTTTACAATTTAAAAAAAAAAAATCTGTTTTTGACTTGGTTATCGGGGTGAGTGCGAACGTTGACTCCTTCTCCCCACACACACATTTGGGGCGATTACAAATGTCAGTGTAAATGGAAGGGTTTCGCTCTGAGAGAATTTGGTGTGAATTTCAGTAAATAAAATATAAAATCTTTTTATTTCGGGGCGAATTAACAGAAAAGATCTGAAATGTACGTAAATTAAAACTGCATAAAGTCGGAGGTTTCTAAAACATCCTTAAAAACCTACTTGAACATTCACCAAGGTTGAAATGAAAAATTACAAAAAATTTAAATTCACATTTCTTGAAAAAAAAAAAAAAAAATTTTAGTACTTGTGTTTGCTAAGTATGGAGATTTACTTGCCCCCAACTCCCCACTGAGTCAGGTTGTGACACAAGGTCTATTTTTAACGTGGGTGTCCCGAGTTAGTCATAGTCGTGATGCCACCTGCGTTAGGGACGTATCCCCTGTACCGGGGTAAGCGCTGGGCTGTTCAAATAACCATGGGATAAAAACGACATTTCGTTTAGAGAGGGTTTAGACTATAAACTATCTTCATGACATTGTGCTGCTGCAAGAAAAATTGTATTTTGCCAATCTTTCAAATGTGTGTGTGTGTGTGGGGGGGGGGGGGCGCCTATCTGTTCTTAAAACCAATATTAAAATTCCCCCGTTAAAAAAAATTGCAAATCAGGATAACATCGTAGCAAAAATTTAAGTACAGTAATTGATGAAAAACGTTTCGTTTTTTTTTTTTTTTTTAAATTTAAAACGTTTACCTGCCCTCATATTTCAATCAATCACATTTTTAAAAAAGCTTCTTATATATGTATTTCCTCTTATAAATTAAATAAGTATTTTAACAAATAAAATAATTCAATATTTTTAAATTTAAGTACGCTTATATTTGATATTGTACTCTACGAACATCGCATGTATGGAGATGTTTTTATCTTTTTTTTATTTATTTTAGAACAATTAACACTAACAGTAACTGTGTAAAAAAACAAACTCAAAGTAAAAACTGTAGTGAAAAAAAATGTGTTAATTTTTGTTTATAAGTTTTAAAATGTTTCCTACCAACAATCATTTGCTTCAGCTTCAGGGTCGCCTGCCGGAATAGGTATTATTATTCCGGTAGAGTCGCTTTTGGTCCTTTGGGCGAACAGGTATGATATTGAAAGACCCGAAACTTGTCATCAAAGTCAATAACATCACTGATGAGGCGATCCTGCGCACCCATTGCAGTGAATTCATAACAAAATGAGTAAAAAGTAACTTTTTTTTTAACTTCGATTTTTAAATTATATTCTCAACTGAAGTGTTTCATTTTTTTCATTCCAAACATTTTCAGATTATATTTTTATTTGAATTTTTTTTCTCATTCTTAGATTTGATTTATATTTTATAACTAACATTTTCCACATCTCAACATAACCGCGAAATTAATTTTATTGTAATTAAAATTACGTATCGACAGAAAAATAAAATTATTTATTTATATACTGAAAGTGAAATAGAAATTACCCCCCCCCCCCCAAAAAAAAACCCCCTCTCACATGAAAGTGATACTAAATTCCTTCTTTCTTTTTTTTTCCTTCATGTTTAAAAAATGTCATTCGTGGAGAGGAGTCGGTAAAATTAGCAAAAGAGATATTGAAAGTTAATTTATTTTAACTATTTTAAGAATAAAATTTGGTGACCTTTTCAAGATGATCTAAATAACATGGGATAATTTATATGATATGCCGGGATAGAAAAAAATTCTTCAGTTTCAATAACGCAAAGATCTTGTTACGAATGCCTATCTTGTAACTTAAAATTTTTTTTAACTCTTTGCCTCTAGTCTATTTTTAGATTCTAATGATGCTGATGATACCATGTGCCGAGCGACGAGGTTTTAGAGAAAAAGGAACATACTTAATATCAGGAAGAGACAGTTGAAATTTCTGGAGTACATAATGAGGAAGGAGAGCTTGGAAAATCTAATATTCACAGGATATTGAGGGCAAGAGGGACAGAGGAAAACAACGCATAGCATACCTGAAGAGTAAATGGATGGCAGAACAGGGTTTTTAGGGGAAATAATGGAAAGACAAAATTTATTAAGAGTTACAAAGGACAGGAAATTGTGGAGAGCCATGATCGCTTACGCCCTGAGTGGAGACGGCACATAAGGAAAAATAAATACCAGATGTTTTATATTCCCTCCCCTAAATAAAAAAATCTAAAATGTTTAAGAGTAAAAAAAACGGAATAGTTCACTATTTATGAGGTGTTGACAGCGCGTAACGGTCGTGCGAAATGACTAAAGACCAAATTGAGACAGAGAGAGAGAGAGAAATTATAATAGAGAGGCCTTCTTGGAACTTAAATTCCGGTTTTAGTTGCTAACGCTAATCCGAATTAAAAGAAAAATGATTTCTGTCGTTGACTTATGACTACGATTATAACCAATAGAAACATCAAGGCATTGTTATTTATCATAAATACCAATGTCTTAATTATTGCACTGCTGGTGTTCCGTATTTCAGGTCGTAAGTCGGTCTGTAATTAATTTTTCATTTTTTTTTCTTTTTAGGTATTATTGTATTTAGTTTTTTAAAATAATTTTTATTTTATGATTTACGTTTGATACGATTTGTATCATCTTTTTATTTTTACGTCCGACAGATTTGTCAAACACTGCATACAACAGTACAGTTGGTTTCACAGTTGCTAAGCAAAACATACAAAAAAAAATGCAGGTGCAAAAAAAACAAAACATTTTTAGTTGCAAAACATACCAACTTACGAGCTGCTTCCTTATCTGCACTCATTGCTTTTCCAGTCACTCGAACATTATAAATTTGAAATCTTTTCTTGAATCTCTTGAACCAGCCAGTACTTGCTACAAATTCTTGATTGTAGTCTTCTCCGGCGCGTTCCTTCAAAGTCTCAAATAGACTTTTAGCCTTCACCTGCACAGTAAAAAGGCTCAACGGGACCTTTTTTTGAATCTGATCTTCCATCCACATATGCAGCAATTTCTCCATTTCGTGGATGGGCCCGGTCCGTTGCTTCGTTATAACTGTCGATCGCAAAGGTGCAGAACCTTTCACAGCTTTACAAATTCTTTCTCTGTCCTTCAAAATCGTCGACACAGTAGAGTGTGATAACTTCAGATCACGTGCGATCGCATTCACTTTCATTCCCCCCTCGTAATGTTTAATAACCATCATTTTTGTGTCGAGATCAATGGCCTTTCTTTCCTTCTTGACAGGTTGAGGAGTAGACAAAGGCAATTTCCTCTTGAGAGACATCTTGGTTTTGATTTTTTTTATTTTTTTTTAAGTAAAATTTCGAAGATACAAACGGACTCGGGTGGAAAGTGGGTGCCGTACCGAGGCTGCCCTAACACTGAACTTGTGTCGCGCAATGCAATGCTAACGCTGTCGAGAGCTGGGCGGAAAGTTGTTGTACACCAACCTGGGAAACACTGACGTTACCAGACGCGTAGCAGTCGTAGTCGTAAAGTCTAACAGTCATAAGTCGCACAGGTCGTAAGTCGACGACAACCTGTATAAATAAAGTTTTTACTCCTTTTTAAAACAGTGGCACGTTTACTCGTTACTCATCGACTCAACGAACCGCCATTATAGACGAAGAAATGTAAACAACAGATTTACAAATTTCTTAAAAATGCAATAATCCTATGTTTCGAAATGATTTAGTAAATTTAATGATTATTTTTTAGCTGTAGTTTGTAAAAGTAATCTTTACATTTTTAAACTAATGAAAATAACGTTTATTTACGCACGGTGACCTGTGGGGTCATAGGTAAAAAAAAAAAAAATAAAAAAAAAATTGTTTTATTGAAATAATTCTTCAGGAATTTTTCTTTCTAAAATTGTTAAAAAAAAAAATGGATAAATAATTTTGAAAACCCACCAAATAAAAAAGTACACGCAAAAAAGATATTGAAAATAAAGGGAGGGAGATGAAAACTTCTCCCACAAATATTTCCTCAAAGTTTTTAAAAAAATAAAATAACATATTATTCAGTAATGAAAAAGTACTGAAAATTTCATTCGAATCGGACAATTTCCTGATTTTTAGCAGATATTTTAAAACAGGGTGGTAGCAAGTTTTTGCTTTCATTTCGAAACAAAACAAAGAATCCAATTATTAAGTTTTGGGAATTTTTTCACCATGTATGCTCATTTTTTAGTGAATCTTTGGAGGTACTTACATTTATGCAATGTGTGAACATACATAAAATTTTGAAAAATATTTTACCAAAGATAATTCAATAAAACTCAAAGAAAATTTTTTTTTATGGATGCTTACATAATTTCAAACACGTTCTTATCTTTCAGACTGGTCAGAAATAAAAAATCTACACTTAATATTTATTTATTTATTTATTTTTTTTAAAAAGACGTAATTTTTCCGTGCAATTTTGAAATTCTTCCCGTTGCTGTTCGTTACAGGAGTTTCTTTTATTAAATAAAGAAGACATATCTGAAGATTAAAAAAAATGAAAATTTTACAATACCATTTTCAATGTGAACCTTTTTTATTTTATTTTCTTTTTCATTAAGTGACAGCTAGATTATTTTTTGTTATGGATGCACAAAAAGGACATGATTCTGACATCTCACTTTGACTACTATTCAATATCAGAAGAGTATACCTAATCTAATTTCATATCTCACTTCAATTATTTCTGTGTCTTGAAAGCATTGTGTATCGGTACGAGTGTGTGTGTGTGTGTGTGTGTGTGTGTGTGTGTGTGTGTGTGTTTGTTTTTCTCATGTTTCTGTTTTCCTGCATTTATTTTACATATTCTTGTGTATAAGAAGAGCCAATATTGATTTCAATAATTAAACTTAAATAATTATTTACAGTTTTCCTGCATAAGTTGTTCACTTGACCACTAATTTTTATAAATATTTTTTTAGAATAATTGGCGCACTTTTTTTATGATATCAAACATTTAAGAAAATTAAATAACAAATTTACTGATTGCAACGGCTGGTCTTCCGTATTTCTTTAAGTTTGATTTT
>OZ038492.1:13487457-13632457 GCA_964036315.1 Acanthosepion esculentum | reverse complement strand
CTGACTGACTGTGTTTTATTAGTCTACAGGTCAAGGTGCCATCACTTCCACATCTCCAATCCTAACTTTCCAGTCTCAACCAAATTCAAAAGCATTTGAACAGCCTTGTGGGTGATGAGCTGTCCCCCCCACTTCAAACCCTCAGGTTTGTTTGTCTTTTTATTGGGAATTCAACAACTTATAGTTTAACAAAAAATGTCCTGATCAGGTAACAGGTAAACTCAATATGTACATGCTCTAAGGTACATAAAAACACAATAAACAAAGGTCATTGGTGACAAACATGCGTATATATACAGTAAAAAATAAGATAACAATTTTTTACCAGTACTGAAGATACAGCTGAGGTAGAGGGAACAGGATCTACTGTAGATACTGGCTTCTCTACCTTCTTGAAGAAATGTCCTAGGCTTGTCTGGAAGGATTCCCTCCTCTTCTCCTCCCAAATCTCCCTGTAACACTGCAGGCTATCCATAACCCCTCTGGCAACCTTAGTGTACCTGGCAATGTTGGAGTCCTCAGCTTCAAACTTGGCCAACCCTTCTTCTATCAGGGCAAAACCTTCTGCTAAGCCATTGCTTGTAAATCTCTTGGGATCTCGGGTTGCTATGTCTTCCTCTTCTTCAAGCATCCGCCTCTCCAACTGAATGAGGTCCTCGGCAGATAACTCCTCTCCATGAGATGCCAGCAGCTCTGTGACATCATCAGCCTCCACCTCCAAATCAAGCTGCTTACTCAGGACAACAACCTTTTCTGTGACTGCCTCAACTGTCTCCTCAAAACCATGAAAATCATTCACAAACTGGGGACACAGTTTCTTCCATACACCATTCAAGTTTGTCTGCTTAACTTCATCCCAAGAATCAACAATGTTCTTTACACCATTAAGAATGTTGTAAGACTTCCAGAAATCTTTGAGTGTCAAGTTATTGTCCTCCTCACTTGCCCTTAAAGCCATAGCAATGGTCCTTTGGAGGTAATAGGCCTTGAAAGAGGCAATGACACCTTGGTACATAGGCTGCAAAAGGGCAGTGGTGTTAGGTGGAAGGTAAACTACCTTGACATCCTGATGAAAGTCATCCAAATGCACAGGATGACCAGGGGCATTGTCCAGCACTAGCAAGACCTTAAAGGGCAAACCCTTGGAAGCAAGGTAAGTCTTAACTTCTTCCAGAAAATGGTTGGTGAACCAGTCCTCGAAAATATTATGTGTCACCCATGCCTTCTTGTTAGCCTTCCAGATGACAGGAAGTTGATCCTTCCAAATACCCTTGAATGCCCTTGGATTCTCAGCATGATGCACTAGCAAGGGCCTCAGCTTGAAGTCACCAGCAGCATTAGCCCCAAGAAGCAAAGCAAGCCTCTCTTTGCCAACTCTATAGCCTGGTGCTGTCTTTTCCTCTTTGGCAATGTATGCACGATTTGGAATGTGCTTCCAGAACAAGCCTGTCTCATCCACATTAAACACTTGTTCAGCACAGTAACCCCCTTCCCTAATTATCTCAGCCAACACCCTAGGAAAATCACTTGCTGCTTTCTCATCATTACTAGTAGCTTCGCCTTGCACCTTAAGGTTATTCAAATTAGCACGAGCCTTAAACCGCATAAACCAACCCCTACTGGCCACAAACTCTTCATTTTCACTCTTTTCTCCTTTTTCACTTTTCAAGGCCTCAAACAATCGTTTAGCCTTCTCCTGAATTATCATAAGGCTCACAGGGATACACCGTTGATTCTGGTCTTCGAGCCAAAGCACCAGTAATCTTTCCATCTCAATAATGAGACCACTACGCTGTTTAGTAATAACAGTGGATTTCATTGGGGCAGATCTTTTCACATGTTCAAGGATGCGATCTTTATCCTTGATAATGGTTGCGACAGTTGAACGACTTAAATCAAGCAACTGGCCAATGTTTGTCGCAGTTTCTCCCTTTTCAGAGCGTTTAACAATGTCTAATTTCACTTCCATGGTGATGGCTTTCCTTTTCTTCAAAGCACTGCCATCAGAAGAGGTTATACTACGCTTAGGAGCCATAATGACAACAATGTAACGAAAGTAAAGTGAATGCACAACAATCCAATATGGCGCACAACCAGGAAGTTACCCACGCCGCCTTCCTCACTCTAGCGCCATATGACGATGTATTCTTCCGCCGCGCCGTATGTACGAGGCAAATAGCATAAGTCGAAACAAGATTAATGGAGATTGTGCTATAACTACGAATCATCGTAGGTTGGAACTGTCGTAACAAGGGGATTTACTGTATATTGCTCGGAGGGAAGATAGATGATGCCTCTGAACAAGGGAACTACTTTTTTTTTTATTCTGTACGCTCCGGACCTAAAATAAAGACTGGTCAATTCTCACATGGTAAGCTTAAAAAATAAAATAAAATAAAAAAAATAATCAATGCAATAATTTTCAGTTAGTGAATAAAAAAACAACAACATTGTATTGTAATTTTATGTTTAAACTTTTAAAGTAAACCCAATGGGGCACGAACCTTATGCTTCAGATTTGTTGCTTTAGCAGCTTTTGCTGCAGCTACTCCTTGGTATCGGGGTGGGTGTGTATGTTCCTGAGTTATCCGAATTTTCATTTTGTTGCCACTGTCGATTGACAGGGCCCTGCCGTTGCATATTGATCTGAGATTACATTTCCAATATGTTTTAATACCCCGTGTTCTGTCTCTTGTGTAAATAAATTCTTTGAAGACAAGTTTGTCTTTGCTCCTTTGCGAAATTACGAATTCAGCCATAGGTATATGATTGAAGGAATCGAATTTTGGGGTATTAAAGCGAATTGAGATTAAACAAAACAAAGCTACCAACAATTCACACTAAATACTGCACGCATCAACTCGGAAATTATGTGTCGACCAATCCGGTTGTCGACTGCTCGTTTGTCGCCCAGTTTGCTACTAATTTTAATTTCGACCTTGCTAATAAGTACAATACTGCTTGTTGCTTTGATGTACGTTTAAAATCAGAGTTATTCACAGGGTATAATTGTAAACTAAGAACAGAATTACAATTAAAGATTTAAAAAGTTAAGCTTAAAAATAAATCAAACTAGTTTGCCTACTACTATTTTTAAAATAATTACGGAAAATGATACAAGGGAGGTAACTCCTAATTTTAAAACTAATGGAGCGGGCGCGTGGACATTTTCTTTCCACAAAATTTTTATCGCACCGGTAAGAAATTACGTCGTCTTAGTTTAGGTTAAATAGAAGCAAATAAAAACAAAACCACTTCACAACAGATGTTTGAGAGATACTACATGTCTGTATCAACAACGAACAGCTGATACAGACGTCTTTTTTACTATTTTTACTTACTTCGCTGACTTACCTTATTCGTTTCGCCCGCGATAGGCGCCTTTCCGTCAGTGACTTTCAAATATTTTACATCATGACGCTTCTTAAATTTCTGCAGCCAGTCTTCTGAATATTCACTCTCGCCTTGAAGGTTCAGTTCTTCGTGGTATTTTCTCGCTTGTTTAATAAGAGTTGAATTCGTCAAAGGCACGCGTTCACGTTTTTGCTGATGGACCCACTCGATCAACACGCGGTCAAGATCTTCATTTTTTGCTTTCGGCGGGTTTTCCGTACTTCTCATCAATCTCCGGTCGTTGTTTTCAGCATAAAACTCTAACAACCGGTCTCTCTGTCTCTTTAAGTCATATATGGTGGTAGTTCCGACACTGTATTCCACGGTAAGCCTCATCACTGACACACCGCTATCGAGCTTCTGTAATAATTCTATCTTTTGCGCCGTCGACAATGGCAGGCGGTTTTTTTTCTGCTTCCTACGGTTGTCCATGGGCGAATCTGCAGCTCTTTTTGACATTCCAAGTAATTTAAAGTCACAAAACAACTCCCCGAATTATTAGTCAGTGAACAACAGAAATCATGTGGGGCCAAAGTGAATTGCGTTGAGGTGTTTTTACTGCCACAAACAGACACGTTGCGAGACGTGTGGAGGGAAAAATTACGGATTTTGGAGCTTCTTTTCGGTTTTAAGAATTCCGGATAAATTCGTTCGATAAATGTGGATTAAATTTCATTAAACTTATATTTATCATATTGACTTTTTTTCAGTTAATTTCGTAAATTCATCTAATAAAAAATGACCCCTAAAATAAAGTAACTCCGAGGCATATTTTGTGAATATTTATTCTTCCGGCTTGAGTCTTGACTATTATGATGATTTTTTTTATTGGTTTTATTTACTTTTCTTCATCAGCATATTGTAGCTTTTGAAAATAATATGATGGGACAATGTTTGCAAATAAGGTCCGTAAAATATGAAGAGTTAGACTTCAAGTTGCGCCACTTTTTTGTGACGACGCGAGGTGAATTTAAAAATAAAATAAAATAAAACCTGTTTCCATTTTTAAACTTTGCAAATAATCAAATCAACAAAGTAGAATTGAATCAAAAAATTATTTATCCATTTTTTTCTCATTTGACACTTTTCAGGCTTTGTTAGGTAAAAATAAATTATAATATATTTATTATCTGGATGAAAGCAAAACTTCATTGAAACACTAAATTCAGAACGCGCGTAAACCGTAAAGAAAGAAACACTGGAAAAAGAAAAAAGAAACAATTACACTTTCTGATTCCAATATATTGAGAAATGTCATAAAATTAAATATGGGTATTAATTTATTTTAAAATCTATAGATTTATTTTTTATTTACTCGGTAACTTTTTCATTTTTGTAAATTAAGTAATAAATAAATAAATAATGCTAAAAAATGTCATTAATTTTTTTATTTTTATTAATTTGTTGAATTTCAAGAGATTTTCTTTAAAATTGAGCATATTTTCATTTTGATCCGGAATATTTAGTACTTTTAAAAAATTTTGTCTTTACAAAGTAAACAAGAATTTCAAAATCAAATAACTCCGTTTCGATATAATGAAAAAAATAATTTTTACTTTAAATTTTTCTCCAATTCTTTTTTGTTTATGATATTCGTAGGTTAGGTACCACCACGCACTTAAGAAAGAAAGAAAGAAAAAAAGAAAAACGCTTTTTAAGTAATTTAAATTTTTAAATGTTCTTTTTAAAGCAAAATTTTGGTTTTATTTGAAAGATAATTACCTGAAGATCACCTGTAAAAAAAAAAAGAAGAATTTTAAGTATTTAAATAAATGTTTTAAACATTTTTAAGATTTTGTTTGGCATAGTCACTCATCGAGCTTCCATTATAGACGAAAAATGAAAACAATAAATTTAAAAATTAAATATCTGTGCCAGAGATTTATTTCAAATTAAATTAGTAAATTTCAGGATAAATTAACTGGATTTTGTAAAAACGATCTATCATTTTTGCTTTAAACGTGGCGCAAATAACATTTATTTACGTATGACAGCCCGCGAGCAATCATGAAAAAAAATAGTTTAACAACAGTAGTCTTCTACTGTCATCTCCAAGTTTTAAAAAGCGCGCGTAAAATTAAAATGAGTGCGGATGACTAAAAATACTATAATATAGAACTTGGTATTGTTTATTTTTAAAAATTAAATTATCTTTAACCTTATATGATCAATACTTTAAGAACTTTTATTATTCTATATGGGCTATGAAACTTGAATTGATAATTTTATTTTTATACTACATTAGATTAATTAAAAACTAGATTCTTTTAAGTTTAAATCGTTTTTATTGTTTGAGGTCATAAAATATTTACTTGCCCCAAATGAGTTTTTTTAAAAATTATATTTAAAAATTTATTAAACTAAAAAGTGTTACAAAAATAAATAAATGGGGAACATTGATAATCATTAATTGATTGCAGTCACAGAATTACTGAATTATTTCCTTTCTGAACTTCCATACAAAAAATTCTAACCATTGCAAAATAAATGATTTTTTAAAAAAATGTTCACACTCGAAAATAGCATTGATTAAACTTAGCATTTTTCAAATCTTCAGACACTGAATTTGACATGAATTGCAACTCGCTGAAATTCAAAATCACACTAAAAATGAAAAATATAAGTAATTTAAAAAAAATATTGAATGTAGATTTTTCCCTGTCAAATCTGAAAGAAGCACGACCTCTCAATAAAAAATATTATTAAAGTTTTGAATTATTTTTGGTAAAGTTTGGGACAAATTTTCAGTATGTTTACATTTGATTTGATGCTACATGTTAACGTCTTCAGGGATTTTAAAAAAAAATGTAGAATAAAAAAAAAAATGTATTGTTCGCCCTTCACCAAATTTAAAATACAACTGACAGATCAAAAATGAGGGGTAAAACTGACAGCCCAAAAATATTACCACAAGGATTTCTAAAATAATGACCTATTCAATATGAAATTAATTCATTAATAAATAAGTACCTAATATTTCATTTAAACCAGCCAATTTCCTGAACGACAACATAAATAACTCATAAAAGTAAAACTTTTACTATCTCAGAACTATCTAAAAATGAAACAAGGGACACAAGGATCGCATCAGACACGACATAATGCTTTGATATAAGAAAACAGCGGATAGCATATTTTTCTTTCCTTTTTTTGGCTTTTCTTAAAAGGCACACATTTTTGCTATACATATGATATTGATTATTAATTAAACTTTTATAATTTCCTTATTAATGGGTGATGATTATCTTAGCATTTTTAGATAAAGCATTGTCAAGTTTTATTATTGTTTTTTTTTATATTAATTTTATGTTTAGTTTACTTTATAGAATATATACACTACTCAGGGCTAGTGTGTACTACTCCCGAACCTCCTGACTGGGAGGTGCAAGCCAGATTGGGGTCCCTGTCAGTGCTTTGTGACCCCCACTATCTTATCAACACTTGAAGAAAACCAACAAGTTAGAAATCAGAACAGGTAGAATAGGATTTCTTTTAATGCCAGCAATCCGTTTCAAGGCTAACTTCAATTTTCTTTTTCATTCTTTGGCAAAATACTGAAATGCAAGTATGTGTATACGCACATATTCTTTCTTTCTTTTTTCTCTCTCCCTGTGTAGCTACCACAACACCAGTCAAAATCCTTCTCACCAACTACAAATTCATATGTTTAGTATTTGTATGGCCATCGCTCACTAGTTATATCAGGCATGCCAGTCTGCTTGTGCAACTTTTCCAAATTATGGACTAGGCATCAAAAACATTTTCTTTTTCCATCCTGGTAGAAGTTTGTCACACGACATCAATAAGCTGGAAGGTAACCAGATATCTACAGAGTTTTAAGGTGTGAAATTTCCATGGTAACTTCTTTGCCTCTGCTGAAAACTAATTTCACAACACGAACTATGTTGATGAATAACAACAGGTTTAATGAAAACAAAGAATCTAAAAGTACATAAGGAGGAAAGAATTATTAATCTTTGTATGCAGCCTGGTTGAAGACTCTTTGATAGTAAAAATATTCTACCATTATTTTGTGATTATTTGTGCAACCTCAGTCCTGGTACTGCATTCTTGTATATCTGGGCTTGTGTTTGTGGGTTCATTAATGGCAGAAGCAGTAGTACGGGGTGGGGGGGAAATGTTTATGAATGGACCTATCTTATGTCTCTCTATCTCGCCCCATCTGTTTCTGGTTTTCACTTACCTTGTTTTATACAAGGAAGTTTTCTCACCTCTGACATTGATTTATTGTCTGTTTTTAGATATCTTCAATAACAGATCAGGCTAAACACCTGGTCTGAATTTTGGTAACAAAATTAACATCTGGTAAATCATGCTACTTTACATAAACATAAGAATTCTTTGAAAATTTTAGAAGACAATAAATATTTGTTATATTTTCCCTGGTGGCAAATGAATGGGTTTGGAAAGATCTAGTCTTGCTAAATCTTAATGAATTCTATTTGATTTATTTCAGAATAAAATATCCCTAAAGCATACTCCACACCCATTTTATGATTTCTAATTATTATTTTAACTGTTCTTTCTTTCTATAAAGAAAGAAATAAAAGGTTTAAATAATAATTCAACGTTTAATTAATTTTCATCAAAGCATTAAAGTAATAATCAATGTTTACTTAGTTTTCTTGAATTTTTTTTAACTGTATAATCTTAATTATTTCCTGATTGAAATCCTAATTAGGCATTTTTATGCAGTAAAACACTGAACCATGTTTAACACCGTTATATCAGATCAAATAGTAAAATATGGAACTATAATGACCACTTTGTTGTACTAGCAGTATTAGTAGCAGTAATATCTTTTCTATTAGATGAAGCATTGTCAAGTATTATGAATTTTTGACTCGGATTTCTTTCATCTTCATTTCAGATGTTTAGGGTTACATACAGTAACAGTATAAGTAGTAATAACATTATCTTGCCTTTTTATTAGAGGAAGCATTGTGAAGTATTAATTTTTAAGTAAGATTTCTTTCATCTTAATTTTAGATGTTTCTGTTTACATATACTAGTAGTAGTACTACTATTAAGGTGTTATTCGATGTAGTATTGCAAGATTTCATGAATTATATTTTTTACACTAATATTCAACCAAGGCTCAAGAACCTCTTGTAGTAAAAGGTTGGTGTTTTGTTAATTATTTTTATCTATTAATCTGAATGGAATTTTAAAAAATGGGAAAATTTAATCACTTACTAAGATAAGCTGAAATTGGCACAAACTGAATTCGGAGAACTTGAGTAGGAAGACAGTTTTCCCCAAAGGTGAATGAGTTGAAATTTCTGTAACAAAAACATATTTGCAGTTTTGATTTTCACTGTAGGTCAGACTTTTATTTCCTGGAAGGGAGGTATGATGCCTGTCTGCTAGGTGTGGTGAGTTTCTCTGTTGCTAGTACCAGTTCAGGCACATTTTTCTTCTATACCCACAGAACCAACCGGCAGTTTATATTGCATCTATGCTAAGCAGACCATAGTTACAATTTCTACAAGAGAATGCATAATCAGTGGTTGAAAAAGGGTCAGTATGCTCAAACCCTCAGTCATGATGACTTGTGATTTTGTGCTAACACAACTAATGATAGCTTTCAGCTTTATTCACCCAATTTCAGTTACAAGGCTTGGATCAACCCATGGTATGCTTTTCAGGTTCTTCTCAGTGGTACCACATTCTAGAATCATTTTTTAAGGCTAAAATTATAAAGTCACCTCCTTGATAATTCAAGCTTAGTGAGGTTTGAGCCTACGTTTCAATATAGAATTTCTAATCAGTTGGCCATGCATGAAATGAAATAGTTTCTTAAACACTTTTTCTATTATGTTGATAGGTGTTGCCTTTATATTCTCTGTTTTTACCTACATTAGATGTTGTAGACACAGTTCTTGGTCATGTTCATATCTAATCTCAATTCTGGTCAGGTATCTCACATATAGAAGTGAATATAAAGGGGAGATTGGTTGTCCTTTAAAAGTAAGGCAAAATGTATGAGTAAAATTTGTACCGCAAGGATGAATTATCTCGGAATTTATATGAATTTTTGTGGTACTATTTAAATACATTGGTCCACTTATAAAAAAAAAAAATTTTTGAAAATTTTTTTAGGGATACTTATTATAAATAGGGAAAAATTTTAGGAATACTTATTATAACCAGAACCTTCCATCTATATTTTCTGATTCCAACAAGTGCCGCAGCCTAAGAAAAGTCTAAATATTTCCCCCACCCAATTTTCCCTATTTATTTTTTTTTTTTACAAGTAGACCAATATATTTAAATAGTGCCAAAAAAAACAAAAAACAAAACAAAACAAAACAAAAAAAAACAAACTTTGCTGTCCTGTTCTATAAATTTCCACACAAACTTTCTTAAAAATATTGTACGAGTCAACTAATCTTTTGGGGCTAGCTGTCCTAAGTTTCCTCTGTACAAATTCTTGGGGTACTTTGTTTACCTAGTAATAAGTAAGAATCTTTGGTATCTTCCTTAGGCCACGGCACTTGTTAGAACTGGGTTTCCCAACATCACGCAATTTGATTTTTAAGGGAAGCAATTCAAGAAGGAGTTATTAACTGAATTACTTTCTAGTGAGTATGAGTGTGTGTGTGTGTGTGTGTGTGTGTGTGTGTGTGTGAGAGAGAGAGAGAGAGAGTGAGAGTTAATACATATGGTGCATATACTGTACTGGCCAATGTAATTCCAGAAACTACTTATTTAATTTTGGATCCTATTTCTTTTCTAATTTGTAGAAAAGTTTTTGTTTTAATGATTCTGATCCTATTTATGTGTGGGCGTTTCTTACTTATTTGAGCTTCACCTATTGGTTGTAAAATATAGGATTTTATATCCTATACTCTTTCAAGGATGCCACATCCTTTCGAAACTTGTTTAGACTAAAGTTCATGGCATTTTAAGCTTCCTCTACATCAATAGGCATTTACTTTTTGAATAATAAGAATTATATGTCGAGAGAGAGAGAGAGAGAGAGGGGTGCATCAAGATTTTGCAGATGCTTAGGTGGGACAGGGTCAGAAAAAAAAAAATTCTGAACCACTTAGAATAAAAAAAATGATGTTTTTATTGATTTAGATGGAAGGCTCTGTTTATTATATGAATATAATGTAAAATCTCAAAGTTTTCTTCTTTTTTTCCAAACAGGTTCTTTTTAATTAAAGAACAGATATGTAAATTTTTAATTAAAGAAAAAAATTACACGAGTTAAAGGTATAAAAATATGCAACAATATTAACAAAAAACTATTGCTTGCTTAAAATATGTATAAAGCCATTTTCTCTTTAATTAAAAATGTATATATCTGTTTCTTTAACGACAAAAAATCTTTGTAAAAAAATTAAAATAAGAAATCCACATTTTTCCAAACAACTGCTATTGCTTGTTTAAAATATTTTCTTAAAATAAAACACAAACATATTCATTTGTTCTTTAGTAAATTGATAAAGTCAAATTTGCAGCTGATCTAAAAAAACAATCTGCTGTTAATTGGGGCAAGAAATGGCTTGTTAATTTTAATGCCCTCAAAATGAAACTGCTCTCTATTAATCATCTGAGAGACGCGTTTCTGCCTTCCATCCGCATGGCTGATGCTAACCTCCAGGAGAGGGGCTCATTGTGTCTTTCTGGACTAAAGTTTTCTGCTGACATGAAGTGGAAAGATTATATTGAATTGCTAGGTCTGTTGCTCGGAAAGTGGGTTCACTGTGTTGTTCTGAACAATTTTTCTCTCCAAAATCTATCTTACATATTTATAAATCTATATTATACATATTTAGATTCTTGATAAAAAATTTAATTTAAAAATTTAAATGCAATGTCAGTTATTATCTTTCTTCATAATTCTTGTTCTTTTATTGTTCTTGCTCCTTAATAATGTTTTTCTTTTATATATTCTTTCACACTCAGAAATTCCTTGGAACTTAGTAGCTTTATTGCCTTACTTGTGGTGAAATGATTAAAAAAAAAGAAAATTTGAAAATCTTTTTTGTAAAAAAAAAAAAAGAAAAAAAAAAAAAAAGGAGATTTTTGTCTTGTTATTCCGTGTTTGGGTGTCAATCTGAGGACAGTGCAGAAGATTCAGAAAGAGTTGGATGAGTCTAATGGTGATTACAAAGGTATGACAGATCAGAAAAATCACTCTGATCATTGTGATAAGAAAAGAATTCATGAATTTGTTGGTGAGGGCCTCAGACTCAACACTGAAGCCTACATCAAGTGCTGCCCTGAGTCAAGAGGGTTGCTGCTGGAAGACACTGTCTGGCAACAGGACTCTGGACCATGCCACACAAGCAGGAGAACCCAGTCATGGCTGTCATCACCCCTTACATCTGGCCACCTAACTCCCCTGATTGCAACCCCCTTGATTGTGGGGTGCAGTTGAGCGAGAGACCAACAAAACTTCTTGTAACCCCAAAGATAAACTGAAAGCAATGATTATGGCAGCATTCACCAATTTAAACAAGGAGACTGTCCAGAGAGTTGCAGGAGATTCCAAAGTTATCTGGAGGCCGTGGTTGAAGCCAAGGGTGATTTTATTGAATAAATTTACTTTTTAGTATTTTAAGATATTTTGTGTAATTTTCGTAAATATATCTGTTAAAATGAGATGTCAGTGTTAATTTTTGTGTATACATCAAATATGGATCAGAAATCCAGAGAATGATGGAGTAAAGAACAAATAGGAAATGGGAATAAATCTATAAATGCTTATAAATATGAAACATTAGATTTATAAGCATGTCCTATTTGTTTCTTATCCTATCATTCTGTTGGATTCCGATCCATATTTGACTTATATTTGATCCCAATTCGTACGTGTGTGTGTATTAAGAAGCAGTTGTAAAACTTGAAACTTTTAACAATCCTCAGCTAAAAACATACAAATCCTTAGGATAAGGAACAAATAGAAAACATTTATAAATCTATAACTGCTTATAAATGTTTATGAAAATGAAATGTTTCATTTATAAACATTTCCTATTTGTCCCTTATCCTATCACATACATACAAATGCTTCTCAATTTGAAAAAAAAAAATTACTTGACAACTAGAAATATTATTAGATTTGTAACTTCTTGTTAGAAAATGGTCTGCATACCTGTGTGTGTGTATGTTTTCATGCACACACTTAATTTACTTTCTTCTTGACCACTAACTAAGGATGCCTATTTTTCTATCAGACATTGTAATAATGAGTATCACTTTACCTGATGGGCCTTGAAAGCCTTAATGATTGTTGGCTAAAAGCATCTCTGACAATGTGTGTGAAAGCATCAAACCGATGTATTTCACATATTTATCAAATAGAGATAAATATGAATTTATTGTCAAAAATAATATAACACCGGATATTTCTAATGATTGTAAGGCTTCCAACCCTTTCCATAAGCTAATAAACACTTGTTGGGTAGTATCAGAGAAGAGGCTCCGACACCAGGGGTAAGAGCCAGAAGGACCATTTTGACTACAACACCTATGTAAATAGATATGGGTCCCTGTGGTATGAGCAAAAATTGAAAATGGACTGCTGTATGGAAATGGACAAAGTGCCTCAGGGACCATTGATCCTGATTTGAACTTGAAATATATATATATTTTTTTTTTTTTACAAAAAATAAAAATGATAAAATTAAGTAAAATGAACAAAAGTAGGCCTTTGCCTGTGGACTCTGAAGGTTTGTTTTGGGGACAAATATATTTATGCAGAGAAATATGGTTAGTTCTTTGGCACAGTTGAGAAAAGGGGAAAATCAGAATGTTTTGGTGGCATAAAAAGAATGGAAAAAGTACATAAAGACAATATAAAAAGGAAAAAAGAAAGCACAAAAATGTAGGGAGAATACAAATCGGAAGAGGTTACGAAAAGCAGGAAGAAAGTACAAAAGGAGAGGGGGTTACAAAAGTAGGAAGAAAGTACAAAAGGGGAGGGGGTTACAAAATGTAGGAAAAAAAGTATAAAAGAGGAGGGGTTCCAAAAAACAGGAAGGGGGTACAAACGGGGAGAGGTTGCTAAAAGCAGGAAGAGAGTATGAGAATCTTTAAGCAGAAAAGAAATTGAAATATAACATTTTTTCTGTGTCCCATCCTAAAGACAATGTGGGACAACATTATTATTCTTTTCATTATTCTTTATGTCTTTAAGAGAACCAAAATAAAAAAAAATAAAAAAATAAAAACACTCTTGGACAATTTGAATCCTATAATTTTATAAAAATACAATTTGGTAAGCAAAAGTCATGAAATCAAGTTTTTTTCACTTGATATAAACTGGTTAACTGTCATGGCCTCTGATATGTGTGTTGTTAACAGTGGTAGGTTGTCACCCCTTGCAGTAAAAAGTCTGACTGGATAAACTGCTCCATTGGTACTTATTGTCTTTGGGGGAACAACAGAAGTTAGAGTGTCTGATGGTTGATTTAATGGTTTGAAAGTGTCTTTATTCGCAGAACTTGATTGGCAACACATTGTTTGAACAATACATGAAACAGGTGACAAGTCTGACACCACAGGGACGTCATAAGAGTGAATGGCTTTTAATTTGGTGGATTTTACATCTTTTGTTTCTAAGAAAGGAATGGAAAATTCTGTAGATGATGCTATAGATGTGGAGGATGCTGGGGCAACTGATGAAGATGAGGAAGATGAAGTGGTCAATGTGAGAGCTTGGTTACTGCTGCTACTGCTCAAGCGGCCATATTTTTCGTCTTCTGGTCCAATCGGTTCCGTCTTTATTCTAGGCCTAATAACAGAGCTGCCAGTATTTCCAGATTTGTTTGGAGCCAGTGATGACACCACTAATTCCTGGCCATACATTGCAGCTGTATCTTTCTTGACTTGGGTGAGTTCGGATTCTGGGATTTCTTGTTTGATATTAATAACCCGAGTGGAGATAGATGGGTCAGATTGCATGGAAGTTGAAGCAGCAGATCCAAATGAAGTCATAGGAGTGATTGGCATGGTCGTTTGAATCAAGGGAACAGAGAAGGAAGCAGCAGCAGCCAAAGTAGGTTGGTGCATGTGGTTTGGAAGATGGCTATCACACAATTGTTCAAATTCTTTCATATCCAGTCTCCTGGCAATAATCTTTAGTTGTTCCAAAATGTCACAGTCTAAATCTAAAATGCCTTTGTACATGTATTCAGCAAATGCATTCAGTGCATCTGTGCTGACTTCCACTGGGAAATTCACTTGCAGAAACTCATTAGACAATACGTCCATATCGAACACAGAAAGCAATTTAGGGCACACAGCAGAAAGAACGAGTTTATGAACCTGAAAATAGAACAAAAAGTGAGAGGTATTTCTTGGAGTAAGACTTTAAAATCAAACAACATTATTGCTAATTAATATTATTTTCAGTTTTGATGAAGCATTGTCAAGTATTAATTTTTGATTAGGGTTTCTTTCATCTTAGTTTTAGATGTTTCTATTTACATACACGAGTAGTAGTAGCAATAGTAATATCTTGCTTTTTTATTAGATGAAGCTTTGTCAAATATTAATTTTTGGTTAGTATTTTTTTTCCTTCATATTTTCTTTTGTTTTTTATTGCAAGGAAAGGTAAAAGAAAGGAAAAGTAAAAAATTAAAAAACATAAAAAGGAAAACAGTGAAATTAAAGCTTGAATCAAAATGTGAAGAAACATGGCACGTGGAACTAGAACAGTCTACCCCAGTGAATGAAATAAAGGGTTCAGTCCGACATTCCAACCACCTGAAGAAGACTGGAGCGTACAATGGCCAAAACGTAATAAATATGGCGACAAAGATGAGGACAATAGTCTGAATAATGTGAATAATGTAAATAATGTACATAATACCTCATCTCAGAAATATAGACAGATAATGTGAAGAAAGGTCAAGGAATATGAAAAGATAAATTTGTTCACATCTGACAATGGTGCCTAAATTATTGTCTGCAGAAACAAATGCCATTTATTGTCAATTGATATAAAACTTTTAATATTTACTGATGAGTGTTATTGTCTTTTCTATTGTAAACAAAGATATTGCTCAATAAAACAAAGTAAACAATACAATGTCTTCACTTATCATTTTATTTTTACTGCATTGTCTCAGAGGAGCAGAGTTTGTGGGAATTAGTAAGAGAAAGATACAAATGTTTCAAATGAACTTTTTACTACTATTGCTGAACCTTCCTGAAAAACAACTGCTGCTTTTTTTAAAATGTTGTTTTAACTTTATCATTAATGGTTGTTAGTAAGACAATAAAAACACTATAAAAATAAAGTTAAAATATTAGGTTTTAAAAATGAATAAATATAAAAACAAATTTGTTAAATTTTACAGTAATTTTTATGAAAATCACAATTTTATCTTTAGTGAAACATTTCAGTTAAATTGTCTTGAATAATATGGAAATGTTCTTATTAATTAACTTTCATGCTCAAAATAAATTTTATGAACCTTTAAGAATTCTGTCCTATGCATTCATTTTCTATAAAAAGAACATAGAACATTCCAATTATTCATAATCAGAAAAGTTTTTAAGGGCGTGTCGGCTTTAGCCAGTTTCCCACCATACCAGAATGTAGCTTCTCTGTGCCTTTTCTTTAAATACTTTCGTGGTAATTGTTAGGATTATCCCTTCGCTATGACACTTAGACTTTATATACTTCAGCACAATACTAAATTGGCCACAAGGTCTCATCATTTCACAATTGAATTTGCTAGATGTAACCGTAAATCCTATGCTAACAGTTTCTTTTCTTGTACTTCAAGCTTGTGTTACTCTCTTTTGACTACATGCTTTCCAGCCAACTTTGACCTTCAAAAATTTAAATGCAATGTCAATTGTTATCTATTGTCTTCTGGATTATTCTTCTATTGTTTTTGCTCCTTGATAAAATTTCTTTTTTTTATTTTTATTTTATTCTTTCAAACTCAGTAACCACTTGTGTTTTAGTGGCTTTACTGCCTTGCATGGGGTGATATGGTTAAAAAAAACCAACAAAAAAACAAAAAAAACAGGCCCCCATGTTGTGACTAATTTTCCAGGTTTAACCTTTTTTAAAACTTTTCCTTCTATTTTCAATTTTGTTTATGATAAGCAAAAAACATAACACATAAAAGTTGTTTGTTTTATTCAATTTTTTAACCAAAAACTGACAGAAAAATCTAATTTTCTTAACTTGTTTATTAAAATTAAATTAGTTCTCACAATTAGATGATAATGTTTTTCCCATTTAGAGATAAATAAGACACATATCTGAATTTAGGTTCTTCAACATTCATCTTTTATTCATCAGTTTAATAAGAAACACTTAAAATGTTGTTTGTTTTTCTTTGTGTGTGTACTCTGTTTATTAAAAGCCTGCCAAAAACATGAAAATTTGATAAATGTGGATTTTTATGCCTGCAAAAAAAGGGACGGTTAAAAGGATGGTTTTTCTCATGACACCACTTTTATTTTAACTATCTTCACTTTTTGGCAATGTTTATGGTTTTAAAAAGCAATGATTAGAATATTTTAGATGCTAATGTCAGAGTTAACAGACACGTTTTTTCATTGCTCAAATAAAGCAAAGTCGTATTTTAAAAGGGAAGTCTTTAATTATCTATTTATTCTTATATTTTTCTATTGTTTATTATATTATAATTTTGTTATATTATTATACATTTACAATATTTCATTATTAAAATACATATTTGTTTATTTTTTTTAAAGATAAGTCGATGTATATATTGATTGTTTTATTTTTAAAATAAGTGTTTTAACAAGTCTATTTTCTTTATTAAGAATGTCTTCTATTATCAGTCAGGATTGTTATATTAGGGACATTTAATGCATTGAATGTGTTAAATTACTTATACACTGGCATGAATAAATCTATTTATATTTAAGGATAATATTTCTTTTTTTTATGAAAGAGAACATAAGTTTTGAAATTGTAGGAAATGCATTTTGAGTTGTAATGTTTGGTTTGCTTATTTCTGACTATTGGTTCAGTAACGTTGGTTTCTATCCCTATCATTCAAACATTTTTAACATTTACTGATAATATTATTCTTTTATCTTTTTCTTATTTATTGATTATAGTAACGTAACCTTTTTTTGATGGACAAGGACATATTTTATATTTTAAAATTTGGAGGAAAAGCGTTTTGAGCCATAATGTTGTTTTGTTTTTTTTTACTATTGGTTTGGTAGTGAATTTCTTCCTTTATTATTTATCTCTCAAATAATTATTTTTAGCAACAACAATAATAAAAATTATTCTCATATATTTAATAATAATTTTATACTTTTATTCTTTTTTTATTTATTAGTTCATTCCTATTTTAGTGTTATTAAAGTAATAAGTCAAAGTGGTGCATTCAATAATAAACTGTTCACTCCAACATCCAGAGTAAAATGTATATGGTTGTTCCTTGATGTCTCTGACTGTGCAATAGCTGCCCTGCAGAGAGAATCCAGGCATCCTGTAGCTTTTGTTTTTATTCAATAACACTATCGTGGTCTGAACGATGACACCCTGCGTTAGAAAAAGAGGTGCATGCTATAGTCGAGGCATTGCGAAAATGGAGGCACTACCTGATTGGTTGACATTTTGAACTGATAACTGACCAAAAATCAGTCTTGTTTATGTTTAACCCGAAAACGATGAGTAAAATTTAAACACGAGATGATAGCTAGATGGAGAATGGAGCTTTCTTGCTATTCATTTGACGTCACCTACCGCCCTGGTAAGGAGAATGCTGTGGTCGATGCTCTTTCAAGAGTATGTGGCCTGGTAACTGGCTTAGAAGGTCTTCAGAACATGCACAAGGAATTGTGCCACTTGGGTATCACGAGAATGACCCATGTAGTCAGGAGCAGAAACTTGTCATATTCTGTCGAAGACGTAAAAAGAATTATGAACTTTTGTCAGATATGTGCAGAAAACAAGCCAAGGTTCTACAAACCACCTCCAGCAACACTCATTAAGGCCACACAACCTTTCGAAAGGCTTCATCTGCATTTTAAGAGCCCATTACCCTCAAAAACAGAAAATAAATACATGCTCACAATAATAGACGAGTATTCAAGATTTCCCTTCGTCATCCCCTGTCTGGACATAACGGCTGCAACAGTAATTCAAGTTCTTTGCTCCATTTTCGAAGTGGCTGCATATATCCACTTGGATTGTGGCTCTGCTTTTATGTCAGGTGAACTCAAGTAATTTTTGCAAGAATGAGGAGTAACTAAGTCGAACGACTCCTTATAATCCACAAGACAATGGACATTGTGAAAGATACAATGGCATAATATGGAAGACAGTACAGTTGGTGGCCGCAAATTTCAAGAGATACCCAATTGTCAGATATCAAGTGGCCGTAATGCCGAATAAAATGACAGTGTTTCGAAGCAAGATCCTTTAACGTGAAGTCAATCAAAGAAGACAATCCCGAGACGTCCGGTCCAGAGATGGATGCCAAAGGCGAGCCAACAAATCGCCCCCAGAGAACCCGCAGAAGGCCAGGTCGATGGGAGGACTTTATTTCCTATGAATAAGTAGGTCAGTGGGGGAGAATGTAGTATTCAGAAGTAATTGAGATCTCCCTTCCACCCCTGTTGAGAATGAAACAGTCGACTGTAGATATAAGCAGTTGATTTTTTTTCCATATGTATTGATAAAGTGGAATAAAGCTTATCTTTAAGTTTAATCAGGCTTTCTGTTTTCACTACAATTCTCAAGAACAAAGAAGATGAATACATTACCTGTCATATGTTTTTTATTAAGATTCTAAACATTGTTTTTTTAAAATAGTAAACATTGCCAAAGAGTGAAGGTAGTTAAATTAATAGCGGTGTAAAGGAAAAAAACTTTCCTTTTGGACACTCCATTTTTTTTGTGGGTATAAAAAGTACATGTTTACTGAAAATTCTTAATGGCAAACAAGTATTTGCATTTTTTTTTTTTTAAGAAAATAGTTACTTTTTGAATAAATACAAGAGAATTTCAATTCAAAATTTTGTATCATCTTGAAAAAGATAACCAGTCACCCCACAAACAAATGTCTTTGGAAATTTTCCATCCCTGGAAAATACATGCCAAAAACAAAAGCAACCAACTCACCATGACAGTTGCCAATCCATTGCCTATACCTGCATCACAGAACTTTCCCCTTTTCCAGAGAGAGGCCAGATTAGACATGACACAACGTTGATGATCTGAGACAACAAATACTTGTTTTTCCCGGGGTCGAGGCTTTTCTACAGGCTTTGGCTTAGCCACTGCGACTTGGACTGGCGGTGGCAACATTTGCACTTGCCTTGGAGCTGGTTGGGTAGGGATGGGAGGTGGAGCAGCTGTCGGTAGAGGTTGTTGCATCCGCATTTGGGTATGAGATGGAAGAGATGGCTGCACTGAATGAAACACTGGTTTTTGTCTGAAATAAATTAAAGACCAAATATTTTAAAATTGGATAATAATAATAATAATAAAAATAATAAGTAGAAAAATTTCTGTTTTCCTATTTCAATTTTCTGATGAATCATGAATCTAAATTTAATGGTTGGATAAGCTTCTTGTGAGTTCTATGACTACAAAATACCTGTGTAAATTTCCCTATTGTATTGTTAAATATTTGAACTTAAATTTAATAAAATATTGAAATAGAATCATAAGTTTGAATGCAGGTAATTAAAGAAGTAAGAGGGTACAAATGAAAAGATGCAAAAAGTTTTCCATTTTACTGAAGCAGACGTTAAACGCATGAGAATGTTATCACGTCCTCTATCTTCCTTATTATGTACACTTTTCTCACTAAAATGAAATAGCACCTTTGATATATTTTTCTACCATCTTTCCTCACAATCAAAATGGATTGGTTCATTATTTATCTGAGGCAATGGCAAGGTGTTACTAATGCAGGAACAAAAAGAATTATAATATGATAATAATTAATGACAACAATAACAACTCGCTGAATGAGTAGAAATTTCACAAATGGTGACAGCTATTTTTTTTTGGTGCCTCTGCTTAGAGATTAGTATTAAATGTGAAAAGGAAACAAAAATGGTACAGATACATTCTTTTCTCTTTTGTGGACACTGTTAAAATTATACACAATGTGAGTCCACTTCTAATAACGGAATAACTGGCCACAACAAAAAACATTATATATATATATATATATATATATAGGCTCATTTATTGACCAATCAGAAGACTCGTTACATGCTGCTTACAACAATGCTCTGAAAGAGACCCCTGGATTATTAAAAAAAATTATATATGTATGAGCAAAAATGGAAAAGTTACTTCCCTTATACTGGGGGAAAAAAACCAAAAAACAAAAACGTACTTTGAACTTTCAAATCTAGAAGACTGCATAAGCAGTAAAAACAAACAGCTGAAATGTTTTGAATTTACAAAAACACATATGCGTACTCACAGACAACTTAACCCTCTGAAGATGGTTTCAGATGAGATCGAAAGAACTTGGGAAAATAAAAACTATTTGAAAGAAAATTTTGGTATTTTTCTTAATCAATTTTCTAAAACTACCAGGAAATTAATCTGTGAACTTGAAAGGATCACAACGAAAACTACTCAACATGATATGTCTAAATTATTTAACCAAACCTGTTTGGATATATATATATATATATATATGTATATATATTTTTTTTGAACAGCAACCTTTCTTTCAGATGTGTTCTGCTGAATATGACAGACAAGAAAAATTTGATGAATTTTTTTAATTTAGTTTTTCTAATATTCTTACATTTTTTGGTTTGGTGTGAGTAAGGGAGTGTAAAAATTGTCTGTAGTGTATTGTCCCAAGCACTTTCAGCCACTTCCATAGCCATTTTGAAAGGGGTTCTATTGTAAAGTGTTGTTAATTTCTTTTCATCTGTGTCTGTTAAAGATGTAACTTTTGAGGTGTCGAAATAATTGTAGGTTTATTTTGAACCTTCCGAGTTGAGCATGGCTTGAATTCTGTTTTCTTGTCATAAATCAAATAGCTATATCGGTCATGCCACTACCTCTTGAGCAGACACCGCATTTATCCAATGAAAGTGCCATAAAAAAAGGGACTTATCCACATATAATTTACAACAACGCATAAGGAAGATTCTGGTTGATAACACTAGCATCTTATATAGGTCCTGTAACTGAAGGCATTTTAGTGTGAGAGAGGCCTTTTACATAAAACATATGGGACCCAGTATAAATCTCACCTTATTCAGCAGTGGAAATGGTGTATTAAATGATATTTTAAAATAGAATTCCAGCCACACTTAGCTCAAAAAGCTCAGAATAAACCTACTATTATTTATACACCACAAAAACTTAAACAGACAAATATGAAAAGAAATTAACACTTAACAACCAAAGCTGCTTGAAAATAGCTAAAGAAGAGATCAAAAATACTTGAGACAATAGACACTACGGACAATTTTTACACTGCCTTACTCACACCAAAAGAAAAAATGTAAGAATATTAGAAAAAATTAAATATATGTGTGTGTGTGTGTGTGTGCGCATGTGGAAAATTTCCGATATAACTAAAAATATATTTTTAAAATATATAAGACATAAATTAATCCTAAACTAAAATAATATACATATTAATCATATTATATAAAAAAAAAAAATCAACAAGATCATTTACTCACTGTTGTTTATTGGACATTAAATTATGTCACTTAGCATCCTCCATACTTTAACATTTCAGTTAATCTGATGAATGTTTCTTGAATTTGTGTTTCTTAAATTTAGAAAAACTAGCAACATTTTTACTTTTATTTATAAATACTTATTGCAAAATAAAATCCTTACATTTGCCCTGATAAAGTCCATCAGAGGATGAAATGTGTTGACTAAGTTTTCCTTTTGTCTTTAAAATTCATATGTCTGTGTATAAATAGATGACAAAAACACACACATCACACTTTGCCTATGTCTCAACACACACTTGTTCTACAAAACTCACAGTTTGTCTCTACTTACCCTGATGTTGATTTAAAATCAAAAGCTTGAACTATATTTCTTCTGAAATTAACTTTGGTCAATTTCTGATGGAATTTTCTTATCTGAGAAGGATTATTTGTAATTTTAAAAATTTGATCAGTAAAACACTAATTGACACAAAATATTTGTTGTCTTTAATATTTGCCTTAAAGAACATTTTCTGCTTGAATACACAGAATATATATATATATATATAAAGAAATATAGTTTTAAGGTGTGCTATATTTATGGGATAAAGTGCTCAATATCAGAGATAGAGTGTATGTAAATTTAAAGGTGAACATTGAAGTCAATACTCAGAGGCGACAGGCTGTTTCATGCTAGACACAATCATCAGATCGCTAGTCGTGGCCTGATGATTGCATCTAGCATGAAACAGCCTGTCGCCTCTGAGTGTTGACTTCAATGTTCACTTATGTGTGTGTGTGTGTGTTTTAAGGTATGCTCTATTTATGGATCCTTGCCAGAGATAGAGTGTAGGTAAATATAAATATAAACGTGGACACTGACATCAACATCAAGTCTGTTTCATGCTTGACTGCAATCTTCAGGTCATGAAGACTGTGTTTAAACATGAAACAGACTTCTGCCACTTGGTTTTGACCTCAGTGTCCACTTGTCTCTAGTAGTTAATATTAACTTCATTTTAAATTATGCAGTAAAAGTGTCCAATATAAGAAAACAGAGCTTATATAAAAAAAATATTACCTTAGCAACCTGAGTCTCACCCTGTAAGCAAGGAATCTCAGGTCAGTACATAATATTTTAAATTGCATTTGCTACTTTCATATTTAAGTATGGAAGGTAGCTGACAGTTTAAAATAAAAATACATCTTGGCCTGATGATCCCTGTTTACATGCCAAAACTTGAATTACTCACGTAATATTTTTATAGTGTGTGTGTGTGTGTGTGTGTATATATAAGAAATAAAGCTTTGATTTTCTCTATTTTATACTTACTCTCTTTTTTCAAAGCATTGGTTCTCAAACCGTCTTCCAGTTTTCCTTTGAAATTTGGCAGCAGATGGTTGTGACAAAGAATCATGTTGACTCAATGAATTCACAACAGGAGATACAGTTGAAGTTGCAGAAGAATTCCTTGTCCTTCTGGTGGTTCCTAGTTTGCCAGGATAGCTCTGATTGGATGACCCCTGATGGGATGACCCCTGATTGGATGACCCCTGATGGGATGGTGCAGCCTTAAATGACAATTCAGTTGACAGAATAGAATAGCATAGCATCTACGAGAAAAGAAATATTTTTGTCCTATATCAAAAAAAAAAAAAAAAGAAAAAAAAAAAAAAAGAAGAAAAAAAAAGTGTTTATCACAAACTTCACTCTGGTAAATATAAATTTGCTGATTTTTTTTTTTTTTGAGACTACAAAAGAATGAAAAAGAAATTGATTTATATTATTAATCATTGTAACCACCATCCTAATTTAAAAAAAAAGAAAGAACAGGGCACAGACTAAAGAATTCTATCACCTCTTAATTTACACTATAGATAGATGTTGTATAGAATGGGATTACAAAATTACAAAGAACTATACCAAATATCAAAAACATCATTACTTGAAGACTTTCCAACAACAAAAATAGATAGGACATCTGACATTGTTTGAATTCCAATTGAGTCTGTTACATTCACTTACACATCAAATCTACAAATCAACCATTCACTCTTGCATGGAGTATTGCTGCCATATCTGGTCTGGTGCCCCTTGAGTTTGTCTCAAGGTTCTTGATAAGATCCAGAGACAGATATGCAACGTAATTGGCCCTGATCTGGCATCTCGTCTGCAGTCGCTCTCTCACAGATGTGGCATCGCCTCCCTCTGTCTTTTTTTTTTACAAATACTTTCATGGTAACTGCTCCGAGGAGCTGCTTTCGCTGGTTCCCAAACTTCATGAATTTAAGCGTTCTACTAGGCTGGCATCTTGCTCACACCCTTTCACTGTCAAAACTGTTAAATGTAGCCGTCTCTTCTACTCCAATAGCTTCATGTCTCGCACCTCTCGCCTGTGGAACTACCTCCCCTCTTCCTGTTTTCCTGATAGCTATAATCTCCAACTATTCAAATGTAATGTCAATTGACATCTCCAGATGCCCCAATCTATCCCCTATCCTTCTCTTCATCCTTTCCTCTATCACTCCTATTTGCTCTAGCTCCAACTCCCTGTAACCCCTTACGTGCTAGTGGCTTCCCACCTTGGTTGGGGTGAAATGCTTAAAAAAAAACAAACAGATACCCTGGAATCCATCTCTGCTATGGGTGAAATAGCAGAGCACACAAGGCTCTCTATCCATGGTTGATAATCAACCTAAGAGAAGAACAACACTGAATTTTAAACTGTATGAGGTTCTAATGCTGTGATGGAGTTACCTTAAGTGAGGTCTCTATTAGGTTTTCACCAAAGCGCTTTATGAAAAACAAACAAACAAAAAACTACTCATTGGGCAAAGGCTGTGCAAGGATCTGTATAGTGGATTATGCAACTATTGCACTTTTCATTGCATCCAAGTTCAAAAGAAAAGACATAGTCATTATATCATTATATAATCATTATAATATAATGATTATGATATAATATAATCATTATATTATGATATAATCATTATGATATAATATAATCATTATATTATAATCATTATGATATAATATAATCATTATATTATAATCATTATGATATAATATAATCATTATATTATAACATAATATAATCATTATATTATAACATAATCATTATATTATAATATAATTATGATATAATATAATCATTATATTACAATATAATCATGATATAATATAATCATTATATTATAATATAATTATGATATAATATAATCATTATATTATAATATAATTATGATATAATATAATCATTATATTATAATATAATTATGATATTATAATATAATTATATTACAATATAATCATTATGATATAATATAATCATTATATTACAATATAATCATTATGATATAATATAATCATTATATTACAATATAATCATTATGATATAATATAATCATTATATTATGATATAATCATTATGATATAATATAATCATTATATTATGATATAATCATTATATTATAATCATTATGATATAATATAATTATGATATAATCATTATGATATAATATAATCATTATATTATAATATACTCATTATGATATAATATAATCATTATATTATAATATACTCATTATGATATAATATAATCATTATATTATAATATACTCATTATGATATAATATAATCATATTATAATCATTATATTATAATCATGATATATAATCATATATAATATAATCATTATATTATAATATAATCATTATGATATAATATAATCATTATATTATAATATAATCATTATGATATAATATAATCATTATGATATAATATAATCATTATATTATGATATAATCATTATATTATAATCATTATGATATAATATAATTATGATATAATCATTATGATATAATATAATCATTATATTATAATATACTCATTATGATATAATATAATCATTATATTATAATATACTCATTATGATATAATATAATCATATTATAATCATTATATTATAATCATGATATATAATCATATATAATATAATCATTATATTATAATATAATCATTATGATATAATATAATCATTATATAATCATTATGATATAATCATTATGATATAATGTAATCATTATATTATACTCATTATGATATAATGTAATCATTATATTATACTCATTATGATATAATGTAATCATTATATTATACTCATTATGATATAATGTAATCATTATATTATAATATACTCATTATGATATATAATCATATTATAATCATTATGATATATTATAATCATTATGTTATAATATAATCATATTATAATCATTATGATATATTATAATCATTATGTTATAATATAATCATATTATAATCATTATGTTATAATATAATCATATTATATAATATAATCATTATATTATAATATAATATTATATAATATAATCATTATGATATATAATCATTATAATATATAATCATTATATTATGATATAATCATTATATTATAATCATTATGATATAATATAATCATTATATTATAATCATTATGATATAATATAATCATTATATAAAATCATTATATAATATAATCATTATATAAAATCATTATATTACAATATAATCATTATATTATAATATAATCATTATGATATAAAAAGTAATGATATAATCTGGATGTCAATATTCTACACAAACAAAAACAAAAGGTTTGGAAGGAAATCGCTATCACTACTAGGAAGAAGGAAAATAGTGGACGTAAGAAATCTAAGTTCCCGAAAAAGTGATTAAAGAAAAAACTTTGTAAATTTCAACCAACATTAATGCTAACTGTTCGGTCATTGAATGACGAAAATTTCCTCAATAGAAACAGTTAATTTCACCATTTGCATTTATCGTTGGACTCATTTGAATTTATTTATTTAGGTTTAAAATGGGCTCACCATGTGTACATGAGACTAGGGACAAAAAATGGCTCAAGTTCCCTCAATATTTCTTTTTTTGAGAATGCCTCAGATGTCAGGGATTAGCCCTCTTTATTGGAGAGATATTGTTTGTAGGGATAGTTTCTTAGGACTTGTGCTCGGTACGCTCTATTTAAACAAGATTGTAAGATTATATACTAGACCGCAATTTAACACTTAACATACTGTAAGGCATTTCTGTTATAATTCACTATATGCCATAAGGATTTGAAGATATTAAATAAAAATGTAAGCCTTTCTCAAAAGTAAGAAAAACATTTACATCTGTCAACAGAATTTTGGGAAACTATCAGGAAATAAGATGTCACTACAATGAAACAATATTACTAATGTCATTATTGTTTATATTAGATCATCATTTCCATTATCACTGATGGGCATACGGCAATATCGTATTAAAATTCCAATTCTTCAACATCAAGCTTGGTCAGTACTCAATGGGTGACCGTTTGGAAATATCAGGTGCTGTAAGTTTGGATGTGCAGGTGGTATGGCTTATGGTCATATCACGTTGAAACACTGGTTTGTGTACGATCACCAAAGCTAAGCAACATCAAGCTTGGTCAGTAGCTTGATGGCTGACTGCTTGGGAATACCAGGTGCTGTAGGCTTGGAGGTGCAGTTGGTGCAATGGATAACAGCTGGCATTTGGAAATCACAGAGCAGAGTTCCAATTTCACTTGGGTTTATAATATTCACCTATGCACAAATACTCTTGGGAAAGGTATGAATCCACCTCTTCTTCCTCCAGCTATGGGTTAATTAGCAGGACTTGTATTATGAAATCATTATCTAAAAAAAAATATTCTTACAATCTAAAAATATTTTCTATCTTCAAAAGGTTGATAAGCCATAAAAAAACAAACAAATCAATCCATCATTAGCATTGTCATTGAAATTATTGAGATCACTGGTGGGTGCAGATGACATAGAAATATTAATCGGAGCATTGTCCCAAACTTCAATATTTCTTTTGTCAAAACATTTCTGTATAAACTGGTTAAATTCACAATTACTCTTCATGGAATCTTTCATTCTGTCAGTGTTACAGTTGAATAGTGAATATTTTTATCACATATATTTAGATATTCTAGCTAGATGAAATACAAAAAAGAATCTGCAATATTATTGGTCCTGACCTGGCATCTCAGCATCAGTCACTTTTTCACATCCCTAATGTAGCTTCCCAGTGTTTTTCTATAAATACTTTCATGATAATTGTTCTGACGAGCTTTCCTTTTTTGTATCTAGATTTTATGATTTTAGTGCCGTACTAGATTGGCAGCAAGGTTTCGTCAATTTACAGTTGAACTGGCGAGAGATGTAACCATAAGTTCTATGTTAATAGTTTCTTCTCTTGTACTTCATGCTTGTGGAACTCTTCTGACCTCTTGTGTTCCAGTCAACTTTGATCTTCAAAAATTTTGATTCAATGTCAATCGTTATCTTTTGTTTTCTTAGTTCCTGTTCTTTTATTGTTCTCTCTCCTTAATGATGTTTTCTTTTTCTCGTATTCTTCATACTCAGCAATCGCTTGCTTCTTGGTGGCTCTGTCTTTAGCTAGGGGTGAAGTGATTAACAAAAAATGTAAAATGTTGAAAATAGCTCAGAAACCATAATTCAGATGCAAAACAACTGACATAATGCAACCATTAAATTAACAGAAGCGTTTTATAAATCAATCTCCTTTGCTAATGAGCACAAGAGTTGGGGGGGGGTAAAGGATTTTAGCAGCTAAACATGTTCTGCTTTAGAGAATTCTCCAATTTTATTAATGTAGATAATGGGTTAATTCTTGGTGCCTGACACAGCCCATTAGGGACATGCCAAGGGAGGGGAGCAGTTGTTCCAGAGTCCTATGCATGGGAGTGGCACTTTAAACTCTGCTTTGTATGATTTTCCATTTGAATATTCTTAATTTAGCTAAACTTATGGCTAATGAACCATGGCCTTTGCATGCAAGTGTTGTTTAATCAAATCCCCTGGCAGTTATGAGTTCAATCTCTGGGACAAGTAGTACCAAACATCATATAGGCTTCAGTTCAGCTAAACTTAATGACACATGACTTTGTGGATAAATAATTTAACCTGATTGAACCTCTTGACAGTTATGAGTTCAATCCATGGGACAGGTACTGTCAAACATTATATAAACAATGGTAATATAAGTTGTTTCCTTACAAGGAAACATTTGGCATTTATTGACTCAGCAGCCAGCACGGCTTTCAGTTGAAATTTATAAAATTTTTCTCTTTAAACAATTTCTCAAGAAAATAACTTTTTCAAATCCTGTAGCAGTTTTCACTCTTCCCAGTATTAAAGGGAAGTTTCCGTTCTAACCTTTCGTTTGAGATTGTGTGGAATGTCATATGATTATATTGTTATTTTCTCTTCAGTTGCACATGCAACATGTGCAATTTATTTTAGTTGTTTCTGTTGTTAAAAGTCCTCAAGTCATTTGGTTTCTGTTATTTGATACAGTTCTTTATGATTTTGTAGCACTAGTCCACAAAATTCAAAGAACGTTAATGACACATGGCCTTCATGATGACAGTGTTATTTAAGTTAATGTTAACAGATACTACCAAAATGGAGGGTTTTTTTTTCTGATATGTAAAAAAAAAATTTTTTAAATTGCTATTGCATTTTAAAATATTTGCAAAAAGTCAGGGATTATTCTGATTCAAAAGAAATTTTTAGTACTTATTCATTAATGAATTATTTTTTACTGAATAGGTTATTTTATTAAAAAAACTTTGGGGAAATATTTTTTGCTTTTGATATCGTGGCTATACATTAATTTTTTTTGTAGGTGGGGGGTGGGGTGGTAAAGAATCCCTGCAACTATTATTTCAGTAAAAACTTCATGCAATATCAAGTGAGAACACATGGAAAATTTGGCTCATATTTTACCAAAAATAATTTAATAAAACGCAAAATATAATTGTTTTGGAGAATTGGTGCTTGCATAATAGAAAAGGTTATTTTCTTTCAGATTGAACATTTAAAAAAATTTCGACTTAACATTTAAAAAAAAAAAAAAAAAAAATATAATTTTCAGTGCGATTTTGAAATTCATTCTTTTACTGTTTGGCACAAGAGTTTCTTTTATGAAATAAAGACATGTATGAAGAATCAAAAACTGTAACGTTTAATGCCATTTTCAAGTGCGAACCTTTCTGAAAAGTATTTTTTTTTTCCTTTCACTGTTAGATTATTTTGGCTATGGATGTACAAAAAGGAAATAAATTCTGATATCTCATTTTGGCTGACTAATATTGGAAGCATACAACTAATCTAATTTCATATCTCAATTCAGGTATTTTTTGTGTCTTGGAAGCTATGTTTTCTGATATATCAGTCTGGGTGTTTTTGTTTTTTTTTTGTCCGTGTCTGTTTTCCTGCATTAATTTACAGTTTGTTGTGTAGAAGAATAACCCATACTTACTTCAGTAATTAAATGTAAGTTGTTCTTTTAAGTTTATATGCATAATTTGTTGCCTTCGACACCAATTCTTAAATTTAAAAAAAAAAGATAGGGTGCAATTAAATATTTTATGACATCAAACAGGTAACAAAATAATAACAATATAAAAGCAATGAATTAAATTCAAGTGTCATTTTAGTAAAAAAATAAAATTATTCATTATAAGTTTTATAAATTGTAAAAAAAAAAAAAAATTATATTCTTAAAGTGAGGTTAAAGAAAAAGTTATTTTTTAACATGAGTAACAAATTCCTGATAATTGCATTGTTAGTCTGGATTTTATTTTTACTTTTTCGTATAGGGGTGGAATGACAGTGTTTCTATTTTGTCCTTTGACCTCACAAGCTACCACACATAAAGATAACGTTATTTTCATTGTTTTAAGTAAAAGGTAAGCATTACTTTTAGAAAATCCAGTTGATCCATCCTTTAATTTATTAACAGAATTTGAAACATCTCTCGGACAAATAATATGATTAAGAGATTTTTAAATTTGTTGTTCGGTTTTCTTACACAATGGTGGCACGGTGAAAAAACTTACCAATACCCAAAAAGTTTATATGGAAATTAATTTTTCTTTTCATTCCGATTAGACCATTATCTCTCAAATAGAACCAAAATTTAAGTTCAAAGATGGTATTTGATTTGTTGAATTATCTAAAATGCATTATTTTTTTTTTTTTTTACAAAGTCCATGGTAGTAACTAAACTTTGGGTTTAGTGGAAGAAACATGCGACATAAGAAAGGCAAATAATTAACTATGAATTGATATTAGCAATTAATATTCACTTTTTCTATTTTGTCAACGTTTGTAGGATCTATCTTTGAAACGACATTCTCTGGTGAGGACAAAAATTCATAGGGACCATTAAATCGGTTTCCCCCGAATGTACCATTCTGGTGTAAACTTCCCTGGTTATTTTGAAAATGACATTAAAACATTGCGCTCGATTACTGCTTATAAGTTATGGACAATGTAAGTTCGACTTCTTTCTCATCGCATACACAGAACATCCGCCATTATTGGTTTTGTTTAACATACGTTTGTCTTGAGTAGTCATACAACACGGAAGCTTCATGTGTTTTGATTGCTGCACAATGTGCAAAGTTTGAAATGAATGTATGAAAAAAACGTAAAATCCAACAATTAAAATAAAATAAAAATTACGTGCCTGAAAAGTAAAAAAGGATTTTTTCTTTTTCCTCAACGATGTTTTTTTATGTGACATGAAAGTTTCTTGAATTTTTAAAGCTTCAAAAATTACATTTTTTAGAGTGAGATTCTGTTTAATTATCTGTAAACAGATTTATTAAGGACAATAAAGAAAAAATACTATTCATTTAAAACTTCATTTTAAAAAATTAAGCACACTTTGGACACTTTTTCTATTCAGCTTATAACTTTTTTTTACATATTAAAAGTTTTCTTTCCCGCAAATTTCAATCTGTGGGATGTATTGTCGGAGTTAGCTCCTCCTTAATTCCCTAATTATTCACTAGGAGTCACTCTCCCTACACTATAAATACTGGATGACTTCTTGCCTCGCTCTCTTTTTCGGTCTTGTTTGTCTTCTTTACATATTCGGTTGGATTCAATTTGAGTCCGGCATTGTTCTTGTAGTTGGACTTTCTTCTAGCAGGAAATAAACAGTACGTGTTCCTAATTCAACAACACGCAAACCCACACGGTCCTTCTACACGTCTTTGTCGCATCCTTATTTCCTTCTGTTGTCTAATTTGTAATCTTTTCTCTTCAGTTAATCTTTTCCTATATCTTCTCATTTGTTCTCTTGCTGTTTTTCTATGCCTTTCCATAGTGAATATGTTGTAGAAAATGGACTAAAAAAAATGTATATATATATGACAGGATGCTTGCTTATTTGACAGTCAACGAAGTGAGGGAAAAGTAATTCTATGTTAAAGATATTTTTTCCTCCACCCTGGCGCCAATCAAATACGACGACCGAGTTCACAAATCATCCACTTCTCTTTCTTTCTTCCCATCTTCATTTAACTTAACGAATCTTTCACTTCGTTCCCATCTTACATTTCACAAAAACAATGTAACATTAAAAAAAGGAAAGAAAAAATATAAAGTAAACAATGAAAAAACAACGGATGGATATTACAAGTACAACTTCTTTCTATGCAAGTAAAATGTTGGTGACGTTATTCAATGTGAATTTATTCATTTAAAAAGTATGCATTTGTTAAAAATGATAAAAAAAGAGGGTAGCAAACAAGTAAGTGCCAACATTTAAGTTTTTAACTTTTAATTATTTAAATACAAAACCCTATTAATTTATTTTATTTAATTAAACATTGGCTTAATTCTTTAAGTTCTCAATTCAACATAATCTGCCTCCAGGTGGGACATTTTTTTATTATCTTTGCACCAAAGGATACAAATGAAGATATACTGTTATAGTTGCAAATGTTTTCTCTGAATTTGATTATAGTATTGAAAAAATAATTTATACACACACTATATATATATATATATATATATATATATATATATATATATATATATATGCCAGAGTAACACAAATAGTAAAATATTTGTTAAAACTGAACGTATCAAAAGTGCTCAATACAAACTCAGAAAACCAGACTTGCAGAGCTGTTTAATATTTAAAAAGATGAAATCTGACCAGAGTACACTACCGCGGTTTCAACCTCTACGGTCTCCTCAGGTGGTTTGTTCAGCAAATCAACTACACGGAGAAACAGTGATTCAATCAGGAAAAAACTACATAAAGTATTCAAAAACCTGAAATTCAATATTACTGTAGAAACCAACAAAAAATTCGTCCAGTTTCTGGACACATGGTTAAACCTGTTAAATGGAACCATCTCACCTTTTATGAAACCGAATGCGACTCCATATCAAGATGGTGTCTAACCACCCAACAAGCATAATTCCCATTAGGAATGCAATGTAGGCTGTCACAAAATTCTTCTACTGAAAATATATTTAATTAAATAAAATAGATAAACATATCTGCATTAAGAAAAGGAAATAAGGCTAACCTGCAATTCAAAGAACAGACGAACCCGAAAAATGATAATATTATTAATAATAAAAGAAAGAGAAACATAATCTGGTTCAACCGCCTTTCAACACTAATGTAATAAAAAACTAATAAATAATAGGGAAGGTGTTTTTCAATGTTAGATAAGCACTTCTCTAATACATCCGGATTACATAAGCTATTTAATCGAAATATGGACAAATTAAGTTATAGCTGCACAAGCTGTACGGGCAACATCATAAAAAGAATGAATAGCAAAACTTTAAAGCTACAAAATGACGTGAAGGTGAGAATACGACCGTATGCAATTGCATGACTAAAAATAACTGTTCTTTAAATGGATTATGCTGTACTGAACTGGTTGTATATTGTGCCGAAGTGGAAGGTGAAAACAGTAGCACAAAAAAATACATCGGGTGTACTGAGGGCCAGTTCAAGAGGAGGTGGTACAATCATACCTCTTCTTTCAGAATTCCGGAGCATAGGTACAGCACGAAGCCAGCAAGCTACTACTGGAAGTTTAAGGAGAGACATAGCAAAAGTCCAAGCATTAAGCAGAGCATTTTAAGAAATTTAAAGACTAACATAATAGTCGAGAATACTTGTAGGCTATGCCAATAAGAGAAACTGGCTATAGCAACATATAAAAACAGCAATGAATTGCTGAATGGGAGGCCAGAGATCATGTCCAAATGCAGACATTTTATGAAGTTCAGCTTGGGGTTATTTGAACCCAGTTAAAATTAGCAATTTTCCCCCCCCCCCCACTACTTCCAGTTTCGAAAGAGCTTAAGTTGTTGAGCTCCGTGTAGTTGATTTGCTGAACAAACCATGGTAGTGTGCTCTGGTCAGCTTTCATCCTTTTTATATATATATATATATATATATATATATATATATATATATATATATATATATATATATATATATATATATTCATTTGTATGGATACGAGTTTGTGACCCTGGGTTTCACGCTTTTGCGATCATCAGACAAACTCATATCCATACAACTGAATATGCTAGCTCTATCACTGATATTGAGCACTTTCCAATAAGTACTGCGCATATAAAATAATATACAAAATATGTGTGTGCGTGTGCGCACGCATGTTCATGACTAACTGAAATTTTATTAGCAATTCCCGCAGACTTTATTAGAACATTTACCTGTATAGGAATATCAGTGTATCATTGAATATATATTGAAAATGGATATTTAGAAATGTAATCTGTCGTTGTCAATATTTTTGGATAGGTAAATCTATTTTTCAGACACCTCCTCTCGTTCACCTGGTGTTTAAGAAATCCTTGAAAAAAAGATTTTCACATGAGTAATTAAAATTGCAATGAACCACGCATAAGCAATTTATTTCTGGTGTCAATCTTATGTACGTTCATCTAGGTACCTCCAACAATTCGCTAAAAAATCAGTATAGCATAATGATAACAGGTCCGAAACTTAATAAAAACAAAGTTTCATCATTAAAATGTTTATGTTATGATTAAGAGGAAAGAACAAAGTATTTTAAAAATATTTAAAAAAATTTTTTTACTTCTTTCTAACACGTTTTAAATTTGGGTAAGAAAATCTCGTTTTTTTTTTTATTAAAACCGTACGACTTGTGGTCATTGTCATTTTTAGTGTAGCAGTTTCGGGGGAAAACCCATTAATTTTGAAATTATTGCAAAAATCAAAAAATTGTTTAATTTAAATGAAACTTTCACGACTTATTAAAAAATGAATGAATTTATTTTTGAAATTTTTATTTTTAGAAAATCTTAGTAAAAATATTTTTTTTTTTTTACATCTGTTACCCCCACCCCCATAAATTAATTTTATAGAATTTCAAAGAGTTTGCAAACTTTTTTTTTTTTTTTATAAGCAGGACTCCTTGGAGAAGTTAAATAATCAATTTTTTTTCCCCAACTAATGCCAACTTTAAAAAAAATCTGCTCCAAATCGTAAAATAAAAACTGCAATAAACTATCTAATTATTAAATTAGATAGGCTTTTATTTGCTTTTATAAATAATATACATTAAGGACATTCTGAAGAAGAAAAAAGTTTTTATAACACTGATTTAAAATCAGTGTTATAAAAACTCCGTGGAATTTCCACGGATACAGCTAGTTAAACTTATGTCGATTTATTAGAATAAAAAATGAAATTTTTAATTTACTTAAAAAAGTTTCAGTTTTAATTAAAATTTTAACAATATTAATATGTAATTTAAGTGCTGACTCTTCCCACCAAAAAAAAAAAAAAAAAAAAGCAAAGAAAAAAAAGAAGTCTTTAAATTTTTTTCCTACTCTGAGGTACGTAATGTCTAATGAACGAAAGTGAGTAAATGATGTTGTTGATTATTTATTTATTTATGCACTTTAAATAATTTTAGTTTGGGATTAATTTGATATGTTATATTTTATATTTATTTTATTTTTATATACAGTGTAACCCGGATATAAGAGAGTTGTCGGGACCGGAGAAGAAGTCTCTTATATCCAGGTTTCTCTTATATCCGGGTTTGGTCTAATTTATACACATTAACACAGGCACTAATTTGGGACCAGAGAAAATCTATCTTATATCCGGGTTACACTGTATATAAATGTTACATATTTTAAATAATAGGTGGTTATAAATTTAACAGTTTTCTTTTAATTTTTAAATGTTATGTTGGCTTGGGAAGCAATTCTTTCAGGAATTGAGATTTTTGAAAAAAATCTTGGGCGCAGATTTATTATTACACATACGTCAACTCGCATCATCAACAATTTACCTACACTTTGAAGCTTTTATCTTAGTTTTAATTTCAAGCTAATAGGTTAAAAAATTTAATATTTCCGATAAGCAAAGCAAAATACTTTCATAAAATTAAATAAGTGATGGTAACAGATCTAAAAAAATAAAAAAATATAATGGTTTTCTGAAAAAGAAACATTTAAAAAATAATTTAATTCATTTGTGAGTAAGTTCTGAAAGTTTCATTAAAGTCCGAAAATTATTTAATTTTTGCAAGAATTTCCAAATGTTTTGCACCAAAAAGACTAAAATTTCGCAGACTAAGTTATTGTCACTCGCTGAGTCGCTGGCACAAGAAAAAAAAACTTTTTAACAAAAATTTTGAAGGTTCTCTAAAAGAATTAAAAATATAATTTTTACATAAAAAATCCTTTGATCTTTCTTCTTAATAATAACAAATATTTTGATAATAAAACCTTGTTTTTATTCAGTTTTAGACATTTTTATGCTCAGTTATTTTAGCGAATCTTTGTGGGTATTTAACTATTAAATTATAGTGGAACCTCGGTTATCGGACATAATCCGTTCCAGGAATTCGTCCGAAAACCGAAGTAATATTACACTATTACTCGAAGAAATAATGCAAATCCAGTTAATCTGTTCCACACACCTAAAAACATTAGCAAAAAAAAAAAAAAAAAGCATTTTATACAGAATAGCATTTTACATCAAGAAAAAAAAATCATTATAAATGACAAATAAATAGAATAAAAAATAAACATTTTTAACTTCACTTTACCTTTATTGAAGATTTTTGTTGGCGTATGCCACTTCTCTTTTTAAATTTTTCTAGCCAGCCTCTACTAGCCTTAAATTCACCAGCAGCTGTATCGACAATCGTCTTAGGCATTTCTTTTACGAGGTCCGCATGCAACTGCCTTGCTTTTTCGCAAATAATTGCGTCAGAAACGTTATCTCCTGCTAACTGTTTTTCATTTAGCCACACCAACAACAACTTTTCAACATCTTCCATTGTTTGCGATCTCCGTTTCGACAACACATTTACACCTTTTGCAACATTAGCTTCTTTAATTTCTTTCTTTTTTGCTAGTATGGAACTGATTGTTGATGTCGATTTGCCATACATCCTAGCAAGATCAGCCACGCGCATGCCACTTTCATATTTTGCTATGAGTCCTTTTTTAAATTCTATCGTGGTTCTCAATTTCTTTTTCTTTGGGTTAGCGTTAGCACTCGGAACTTTCTTTGGACTCATGGTGGCTTATTTAACAGTAAAACTAAATTTTAAAAAAAGACCGTAAAAACTCTAAAATGAAAATTTATGGACTAATGCTAGGGAAGATACTCACTTAGAGAAAGACAAAGACAAACTGAGTCACGCACACACGTGATGCTTTATGTGGGAGCTTGGCTTGGAGAAGTCACGCAGCCGACAGCGAATAATAGGAATGTACAGGTTCATTATAGACGGATTTCTTTGCTCGATAACCAAGGACGTGTACAATTTCCGAGACTTATTTTTGCCGAAAAAAATTGGGCAATATAATCGAATTGTACGATAACGGAGGTGCTCGATAACCGAGGTTCCCTTCTAAAATAATTATGAATAAGAAGATATATTTAGGCAGCAAGTATTCATCCAAATAAGTTTGATTAAAAAAAAAATAAACCCACACAAAGTCTTTCTGTTTAATTTTTTATTTTATTTTTCCAATTTTAAAATAAGATGTTGAGTAATGACAGTGTGATCAAAATAACTTTAATAATCAAACTTATTTAGATATTGTTAAAGACAATATATAACGGAAGGGAGTTGTGTCCCCTTGGGACCGGTGTTTCCGGTTAATGGCGGAATCTGAATAAAGTATTGTTTGTGCACCTCATCTCTTGTTTTTTGTTATATTCCTGACACCCCTTGACACAACACATGTTGCCCGACTGTTGTCAGACCTTGCCCTTGATATTTACGGCTTGTACCCCTGTTTGTTATTCTCACATGAGATGCATTCTATCTAGTTATCTTCAAAGATTCGCTCAAAAATGAGTATATACATGAAAAAATGTCTCAGAACAAACCTAACAGAAAGTTTCATCGTCAAATAAAATCTTTGTTAAAAAGGAAAGCCCAAAGGATATTTTTTTATTATTAAATAATAAAAAATATCCTTTTGGCCTTTCCTAAATTTAAAAATATCCTTTTGGCCTTTCCTAAACTAAATTTAAATTATATTTTTTGATCCTTTTTAGAACCGTTTAAATTTTGGTTAATTTTGTTTTCCTTGTGTCAGCGGGTGATCATAAATTAATATGGGAAATTTTAGCATTTTTTAAAAAAACGCTAAAATTTATTACTGATAAAAAAAGAATTTCTTGAAATTTCATAAAATTAAATAAGTGGGGAGGAGGGTAACAAATATATATATATATATATATATATATATATATATATATATTGAGCACTGTTGAGTGATAAGCTAATTCTATAAACAACAGCCACCTGCACTAATGCAAAGCTCTTCAGTAAAATGAATGGAGCACTTTGGCTGATGGGCATTTGTTTACATTTGTAAAAACAATACGCTAGATTTAGTTGTGTAACTCTACCGAGTGAAGATAGCTCTGGCTGACACCAAATTAGTTGTGTTTCAATCCTGGCTTGAGGCATTCGGAAGTCTAGTCGCACTGAGGAGCTGTGATACAGCGAAACAGTACTGTCTGTGAATGACATATATATATATATATATTTGTTAAACTTCTCCCTATATAAATATTTACAAAGATTTTTTTAAAAAAGAAATATTTAAAAAATAAGTTCAATGAAATTTGATTTTTACAGTAATTGTGGTATATGGATACTTTTGACTAAAGAATTGTTTTCATTTTTCAAAAAAATTAATTAGAATAATTTATAAACATTTAAAATTCTGTATTGATTTGTAGCAGTTAGGTGATATCGTTATTAAGTAAAAACTGTATGTATTAATCACAAATGGAGAAGTTCACTAAAATTCAATGAACTTTTAAAAAGGATTTTGAATTTATTTTATGTGCATATAAACATGTTGATTTTTTGTAAATATGGATGTCCAAATACAACACTATCAGAATATAAGAGTGGTAAATACAGCAAAATTAAAATTTATTGGTAATTTTCTAGCATTTCCTCAAAAAGTGTCTTTGTAACTTACACTATAAAGCCAAAGTGATAAAAAAATTGTAAGATTGTAATTTTTAAAAATGTGTGCTAATCTAAATAAATTTTATCTAGGAAAAGATGTCAATGTGATTATCTTTTCATTTTAAGCTGATTCTACTATACACTTTCAGAGTTCAAGAAAAAAAACATTAAAGTTTTGTTTTATTGTTGAGTAAATGCTAAAATGATTTCTATTTTTTCATACAGGTGTTTCAAAAGAAAGCCTACTCCAAATCACATTTTTCACTATCCAATGCTTTATACAGCACACCTGATAAGAGTGCTAGGAAAATGTACAGAAATTGAACTCTTCCTAAATTGGTGGAGATTTAAGGAAGAATTAGATTTTCTGAGATTGAGGAAATCAACAAAATATTCTACGACTATCCTTATTTTTACCTCCAAATAACAGCCATTATCATTTTTAACAGGCTCGTGTTTTAAAGAAAGGGTGTTAACTGCTTGTTGTTTAGGTCCCTTTTTCTTGAAATCCCTGGATTGACTTGCTCCCTCCTGTGGGTGCAGGGGCCCCCTCTGGAGTTATTTCACTTTCTCTTCACAAAAATTTTCAACAGCCCTGACGTTTTAAAAAAAAATATATCACTCCATGTAAGTCACTAAGATACAAGGCTTTACTGAGGGGGGAAAAATAAGAAAGAAGACAAACATTATTAAGGAGTGAGGACAATAAAAGAGTAATCAAGAGGATAGTAGATAATGATTGACATTGATGTTTAAAAATTTAAATACAAAGTTGGCTTGAAAGCATGGAGCTGGAAGAGAGTTTCACAAGCAAGAAGTGTGAGAAACTATTAGTGTAGAACTTATAGTTACATCTAGCCAATTCAACTGTGAATTGACGAGACCTAGTTGCCAATCTAGTACTGCGTTTAAATTCATAAAGTCTAGGTACCATAATGAAGAGTTCATCTGAACAATTACCATGAAAGCATCTATTTATCTATAATATTCAGTGATTTGCATTAGTCTGTCTGTTACACTCTAAAATAGCCATACATTGACCAATTGAAACTAAATTTTGGGGAGACGTGCAAACAGGTAAGGGAGTACAAAGTACAATTGGTTTTTACTATGGTGCGTAGCTTAGTACAATAAATTTTCATTAATTTCTTTTGGAAAAATTAAAAGTTTTATTATTTAAAATACAAAATACACACTATTTTATAAAGATTTTAATTAGGTATGTCCAATATTTCGCTAAAAAGTGGTATACCTTGACGACAAAAGGTCCCCAAATTGATAAAACAATTTTTAAGGTTTAAATATTTATGTTGTTATTAAAGAGGAAAGACCAAAGTATTTTCTGAATATTTTTTCAGATTTTTTAATCCTTCCAATAAATGTTAAAAATTTTATTAAAAATCTTGTTTTTTTTCGAGTCAAAAAATTTCGTAAAATCGAACTTATCGACATTTCTGTCGGAAAGATCATAGTTTGTTAGTTAAAAATCATGAAAAATAAATTACACCTTTTTCTTTTGTTATCTTAGGAAATTTAGAATGATTAAAGTATACTTAATGTAATTTGAAAGAAACATTACTTACATTTTTAGCAGAAAATTTTTTAAGAGAGATATTTCCCACCAGGGTAGTCTATTTTCACAGGCGTTGATTGATGTACGTCAATATATTCACAACTTACGGTACTGAAATTTATTGTACGGTACCGCCAAAGTGATATAATTCGTTCTAATTTTAAGTGAATCTGGTTAGTAGATTTTTTTTTTAAAAATTCACTTTCAAATTTTTTTTTTTTTTTTTTACCTTACGTTTGAGGAAGAATTCTGCACTGAAAATAACATTTAAATTATGAAAGAAAATCAAATTTTACAAGTAAAAATAAAACAGTAAAAAAAATACATTTTTTTTAAATTGAGGTTTATTATTTCAGTCATGAAATATTTTTCTGAGAATATAAAAATTACATGAAACACCATTAATTGAAACGGGTTAACTTAATGAAATGAGATTTTATTTCTTTTTTATTAAGGCAGATTTTTTTCTATTTATTAATAATTATATGGCAGTAATATGAGTATTATTTTATTTATTAATAAAATTAACATGCTAATAGCAGCTATGTTGGTTTTGTTTTGACTCGACAAGTATTTTTTAGTTTGAGTAGTAGCGAGCTAACTCCAGAAAATTTAAACTCCAAAAATCGTTTTAATTGATAATTTGTCGTGTGGATAATAATTCCAAAGTAATGTACAATGAATTTATGCATTCGATTTCAAACTTGAAAATTTGGGTGGACTTCCAAGGGCGTTTTTTTTTTTTTGTAATTGTAAATAGTCGATATTTTCTTTTATCCCACTATTCGATTATATTTGAATAGAAAAAGAAAAAAATTGAAAATAATACGACGATATTCAGAAAACTTGACAAGCGTTGTTTTCTTGTTACAAAGCCATTTCTGAAGTAAAAAAAAAAACTTGCTTCTATCAAAGGAAACTACTCATGTGACATTATTTCAACAATGTGCATCCGTACTTTCGTTGTAGACGATTTTAAATACAATTTTGGAATATTAAAAATTATTTTTAAAATAATTATGGTTGTCAGATTTTAATAAGCTTTCAAATTTATGATCTTTAAAAAGTAGAGAACATAATATATCATTTCCATAAGGTTGCAGAAAGAACTTAATGTATAAATATATAACAACCTTTTGTCATATTGTGTATTTAAAATTGAAAAAAAAAAAAGAAAATTAATGTAAAAATTTATTGTTCATCAAAAAATTTTTTTTCTTTCAGATAATAATTACCTTCGTATATATTATTCAGAAAAGCCATTAAAAACTTTCTTAATTAAATATTGTCTTAGTTTTATTGGGTTTTGTATTTTTACAATTGAGGTAAAAGTTTGGACAATTTCGGACATTTTTTTAACAAAAAAATCGATGATTTAGATTTTTCAGAGTTTTGTGCATTTAATTAAAAAAAAAAATTGAGGTTGCAAATAAATTTTTTTTTGTGTTTTCATAAAATTAAGTTCGAGGGGGGTAACAGATATAAAAAAAAAATATTTATACCATGACTTTCAAAGAGACAAACATTTCTAAATTAAGTTCATTCATTTCTGAATAAGTTCTGAAGTTTTCATTAAAATCCAACAAGTAGTTAATTTTTACAAGAATTTCAAAATTAATGTGTCTTTCAACTGACAAAAAAAAACAACTAAAAAAAAACGCTAAAAAGGTCAAAATTGGACATACCTAATTTTAATGATTAAAATAACAAATACTTATTTAATAAAAATACAATATTGTTTTTTGCATATCTTTTAAGTTTTTATATATACAAGAATCCAGTTTACCCTGTTTTCGTGAACTATAAACAAATTACAAGGCCAAGTGCTTGAAAAAGTTGGAATTTGGCTACTAGGAGGGAAAGAGAATGAGAAGACTTTAGTTTAGGTACCTCTGCTAATTTAGTATATGTAAGATTTAAAATGAATTTTTCAAAATGAAAAAGCTTTTTTGAAGCTTTTATTTTAGCTTTAATTGAAAGCTAAAGGATTTAAAATTTACTATTTCCAGTAAGCAAAATACTCTGTGGTGTATTTCAAACAGAAATTATAGTGATTGGAATCAATTTTTTTTTTTTAGTAAAACCGATAAAAATTGGCCATTGTAAACAAAATTTAGTTCTCAGTTTTAAAAATCTTGCAAAAATAAAATATATATTTCTGAAACGTTATTTGAGGAAAATTAGCCAATTTAAAGTTAAATTAATCTGATTTGAAACATTATTTATAGCATAAAATGCTGTATACAAACATTTCTTAACTACAGGGACTTGTTATTCTGATGTGTTAATTGATTTATTAACAGTTATATAAGTGGGGGGGGGACGACCCTTAAAATATGTGACCTTTTAATAAATTTATCAGTTTGTACATCCACACTTCAGAAATTCTGCACGTAATCACACATACAAAACAAATCGAAATTCTTTTAAAAATATTCAGGTTCGTCAGATTGTAATAAGCTTTCTGCTTTACAATATAATGATTAAATATAGTTTTACTTAATAATATTTCCTAAGAATTATCTCATTGAAAATGAATTTCAAATTATTTAAATCTTTATCAATTATTCAATTTAAAATTGTAAAAAATTAAAACAAATCTTGTAAAAATTCATTTTTCATCGAATTTTTTTTCCTTCAGACAATATTGTCTATAAAAGCAATTAAAAGCTTCTCTAATTAAATAATGTTTTAGTTTTTTTTATTGCGTTTTTTATTTTTCGATTCAGAACAGATTTTTCAGTAAGACAGTACGATCTTGCAAAAAGAATTTCGGTGATTTAAATTCTTCAAAGAATTCTACTTTTTTTTAACTAATAGTCGCTAAAAAAAAGAAGAAAAAAAAGAAGAAATTATCACGATGACGTTCTCACGTTTTAAAATTAAGTAAGAGGTAGAAATACATGAAAAAAAAATTTACCAAGATTTTCTAACAAAAAAATTCAAAAATAATTTAATTCATTTGTGAATAGGTTCTGAAAATTTCATTAAAATCCGACAATTATTTTATTTTTGCAAGAATTTCCAAATTAATGTGCGTATCACCGCAAAAAGGAGGCGGAAATTTGCTATGCTGAAAGTTACTACAACGACTAACGCAAGAAAAACAAGTTTTTTAATGAAAATTTCTAATGTTCTAAAAAAAGGAATAAAAAAATTAATCAAATATTTTATAAAATACTTTGATCTTTCCTGTTAGTTAAAATTTTGACGACAAAAAAACTGTTTTCAACATTACGTTTTTGGAGGGAGCATGTTTTCATCACGGTCGGGTATGCTGATTTTTTAGAGTTTTCGCGGGGGCGGGGGGTGGTGGTGTAAATAAACAGGAGTCGAACTTTATCCCTTGATTTCTCTAGTTTAACTGTTTAAAAGTATGTGAATAAAAATGGTCAAAACTCAAAAATTAAGAATTTTTTCAAATTTTCGAAATAAATTTTAAAAAATTACGTGAAAGAGAATAACGTAAAAAAAAAAAAAAAAAAAAGAAAAAGAAAAAAGTAATGATATAACTGATAACAGTAAGAAAAAAAGGAGTTAAAATAACAAAAAGAACTAATATTTTTCTAATAGAAGCAAAGCTGGACTGAGTGTCGTTGGTACCCCACATGAAAAATTTAAAGAAGTTTAAAAGCCAGCTGTCTGGGTTCGAACCTTTTCCCTTTTAAACAGAACTTTAAAAAAAAATCTTTCATATGCTGTGGTCACGTTGCTTGACCACTTGTAAAACCCATAACCCCAAATATGGTACCCTCTGAGAGACTGATTCTCAGATGCTGCAACTACAAAATGAAAAAAAGTCACTGAGTCTCTAGTTGTAGTAAGAATGATTTATGAGTACTTAAAAAAATGACCAAGCTTTAAAGTTTTGATTTGATGTTTTTCTTCTTCCTTTTATTTAACTTTTAAAAAAAAATTAATATAAATTAAAAACATTGAAGTGGTACAAAGGCTCGACCCCCAAGAAGCCTAAAGGACCCGTGGCGGCAGTATCTCTTCTTCATTTTTTCCGTGAAACCCCAGTCACTACTAACACAAACATTACTGCAGCAACACCTCAAAATAATTTAGGAATAATAAAGAAAGTCGATATCCTTTTTCAGGCGAACATTTTTGATATGATAAAAAAAAAAATTACAATGAACGATAGTTTAATTGATTAAGAAAGGAGCTATAAGCATTCATAAATTACCTCTAATTTTCATGGCGGAAAATTAGATACCCGGTTTTAAAAAAAAGCCATGAAACATGTGTAAAACTTAATTTTACTGTCATTTTTTCGACTAATCGCAAGCAGAAAGAATGTGGAAGAAAAAAAAAAGTAAATATTATTTCTAGACTTTAAGTAGCATTCGAAATATTTGCGCTTAAAATTTTTACTTTAAGTAACACTGTCATAAAAATATCATTGCCTTGTGGGTCCGTAAAAAAAAAAAGCATATCGATATTTTAAAAAATCTTTAAAAATTCACCTGATTATTGGAAAACTTTTGGTATTTATGTACAAGAGAAGATATCTTTTCTTTTTTTTTAAGCAGTCTTTTTTCAAAATTTTAGAGAAAAATATTTTTTCGCGCAATTGCACCCTATTTTCTGATGATTTTCAAGGCAGATTTTTCATTCATCATTTGTTTAAGATACATGTGAATTAGTTTTAAACTTTAAAAAATAAACATGTTTTTAACATTTTTAGGGCTATTGTCTGTAATAAAAAAAAAAAATTACAACTTTTTTTTTCATCGATATATTTTGTCATTTTTTATTAATTTAACAATGCGGTTTCTTTTAAAAAGTCTGTTTATTTTTTCAAAACATTCACTATTGTATGATATTTTTTTAAAACTTAATGTCTTTTTTAAAAATAATATACAAAGACACTGGGAAAATATTCACTGCAACTATAAATTTACTATTCTTAAAATAATTTACACGGCTGGTGATAAAATAGTAAATACGGGTGCACAGACTCGTAATCATTTTTGCTTTTAACTGAAAAAATATTGTACTCGTATTCTATGTAAGACACTTTTTCTGATGGCTCTAACTGTAAATATTTTTGATATACTTCAACTTCACTCGTGTATAAGCTATAAGTTTTTTTCTACTTTTAAAATAAAATTATTTGCTTCCTAAATTTTTCATTGAAAATTTTATTTGTTTAATTAACTTTCTTACCAAAAACTCATCAAATGCATTTTCAGCTTTCCTTAGTCTTTATAATCAACATTTCATATGATGGTATGTTTTTTAATGAATTAAATTTAAAAAAAAAAAAAAAAAATACAGAACAAATTAGTTTGCAAAAAATAGAATATTTTTTTTTTTTATTACGGGTAACCATACTTACAAACAAAAACAATTAAGTCTAGAAGTGTCAACATGAATTTGTATCGCTGACCATCAGCCTGTAATACAAATGTTACCCTCCCGCCAAATTGATTTTTGGCTCGTATTGATTGAGATGATGCGCCACCGATCTTATAAAAATACATTTTTGGGTTTTTTTTTAACATAAAATTTAGCAGTATTTGATGTAGTTAAATCGATTAAAGATTAAAGTAACTATTTCCCATAAAATTGTTTTGATGTTACAATTATTTTTATTTTTAATATATTTTTTATTTCTTTACATTATCAGGTTTCTGTGAACGGCCATTGTGATTTTGGCCGATTCAAAGAAAAATTTGGATTTGTAGCTGTTTTTAATTCAACCTTTATTATTTAAAGTGTCGTTTTTTCTTTGGAAGAAGAAGCAAATTTGTTCTCTTATGTTTGCCGAAAAAGTAAGAAACATTGTCAGAACTCATTTTAAAATTTTTAATAAATATTTCCCACAAGAAGAATTTCTTTCAAATTCTTCATTATTAATATTTATTTATTCATTCATTTCATACTTACCTGATCTGAATTGTGGATGAACTGAACCAGGTTTTTCTGAAGATCACCGTATTTCACAGAACTAATTTTTGTTTTTCTCCTGAGTCGTTTGGCCACTTTTTTGTTGGACATAGCACGATAACTTTCCTCGTTCAATATCCACCCTTTCAAAGTTTGGCGGTCGACATTAACATCGGGGTGTCTCGCCGTTTGACTCGTGTTTCCGTTCAATTCCCGCCATTTAGCGATCGCATTCAGTTTGTACTCTATTGAATACTGGTGTCGCCTTCTATTTAAACCTGTTACAGAAAAAAAACAAGGAACACAGTATATTTTCTTTTTTCTATTTAAATAAATAAATGGATAATAATAATAATGATCTCATAAATAACAAGGAAATTAATGAATTTGCAATTAACAACGATAAAAAAATAGAATATTAAAAACAAATTATGGACTTTTTATCTTTCTTCTGACCATCGCCATAATTCAGCAATTGCTTCACCAGATGTCTACAATTAATACAATAATACCAGACGTGTTAGTTTTAGTACTACTCTTTCATTTGCGATTCTACCTAGTACCACTGCTTCGAAATACGGCTACAGCCTAACATCAACTACTACTACCACAAGCCCCGCCACTATTACTACTAAACGCTAACAGTAGTCGTCCAATTATAACATCGCCCTTTGTTACTGCTACTGTTGTAGTAGTTAAGTCCCTTGTATAACTCGGAAGTTGAGAAGAGTTATTGCCCTTAGTTAGTTGGTGAATTTCCTGCAATGGCGTTTCAAAAATAAAGCATGTGATTACTCAGCTCTCGCCTTATCCGTTCATTATCGTAGCCATCCTATCCGATAACCCCCCCTCCACAACATAACAGCTACATGTAGCAGTAACAGATCCATGCGCAAGATGGAGACAAGAATCACCTCCCTTTAATGCTACTTATTGTGTGAAAACTGCACCAATATTCGGCTTTAGTTGTCAAGTAACAGACGAGTTTTACACCAGAAGTAAAATATTGAGTAGGAAACTATTTTTAATTATTACCCCCCCCCCCCCCCCATGTTTTATGCTTTAAATTACTTTCCTTTTTCTTTTATCCCTTTTATCTGGAGATCTATACCTCAGCCGGGGACCAAATCACCTCAAACCGCCAACAAAATATTTTTTACATTATTCATGCCACGTTTAATGGATATCAGTTATCACCTGTTAATTTCCCTCTGAAAGTTCTCCGCTGCCTTAGCCGCGTATTGAACTCACACACTTTGGGTCCTGTCAAGGACACATGACACAGTGGATAAAGGCGTTAGTTAGATCCAGTGACGGAACCCAAAGAGTGTGAGTTCAATACCCGGTTAAGGCAGCGGAGAAGACATGGCACGTGGAACTAGAACAGTCTACCCCAGCGAGCAAAATAAAGGGTTCAGTTCGACATTCCAACCACCTGAAGAAGGCCGGAGTGTATAACGGCCGAAACGTTTTAATAAATATGGCGACAAAGATGAGGACAATAGTCCGAATAATGTAAATAATGTACATAATACCTCATCTCAGAAATATAGACAATATTTTTTTAGCTGATCTTATTATTATCATTATTTAGTCTCTAATCCTCTACCAAAGGTTCCAAGAAATCGGACTCAAGATAAACCTTTCCAAAAGAGAGAGTATAAATTGGAATTGAAATGAAAGCAGTGATGGCTCACAACCTCCAATCCACCATAGAAATTCAGGATGTGGAACCAGTACATACTAAACACTCCAAATACCACGGTGTATGAATTAGTTAAAACAAATTTAGTAGAGGAGATAAGGAAACTGAACGTAGAATACATCCTGTTAAGGGGTAGTTACACTCAACAATGCAAATTGCTACAAAACAAAAACATTAACCTAAAAACCCGAGTCATGTTCTTAAATAGTCTAAGCTTACGGCCACATCACGTTGAAGCACCAGATCCCGTACGATCAATGAAATTAAGCAACGTCGAGTCTGGTCAGTACCTAGATGGGTGACCACTTGGGAATACCGGGTGTTGTGAGCTTGGATGTACGTGTGGTGTAATGGATAATGGTTCGGCGTTGTTAATCACCATCAAAGATAGAATTCGTGATAATGAAGGTTCGGATTTGAAGGAGAGAATGCAAGATCAGATTAGACTGGTTTATTGAATGCAGGTAATTGCAGAAATGGAAAATTCTTTGAACTTCTTGGAGGGTGAAAAAAAAAAGAACTCAAAGTATTCTTGACTATTCTTATTGGCTATCGATTGCTATGTATAAATATTGGATTTTTTCGTTAGTATTTACTATATCAAAAACTAATGCTAATAATTTTAAAACGCGGAAGCCTAAAATGGGAAATATCGAGTTTTCTCGCTGAAGTTATCGCAGTTACACTCTTTTTTCCCGTCTAAAATGTGTTTTTTTTTGTTATTTCTTATCAAGGCCGATTGTATATCAGTTAAAGACAATGGCCCTAAAAAAGTAACAAATGAAGTAAGGCCTTTTTTCATTAATATAAAACATTCATTACTTTTAGAACAAACCTTGTAAGTAACCTACGAGGTTTATCTGGGCTTACGGCCATGTCACGTCGAAACACCTTTTCTTGTACAACGACTGAAGTTAAGCAACTTTGACCTTGGTCAGTACCTATATGGGTTACTGCTTGGGAATACCAGGTGCTGCAAGGTTGGATGTGCGGGTGGTGTAATGGATAATAGCTCGCAATTGTCAATCGGGGAGCCGAGTTCCAATTCCCGTTGGGTTCGTTATGTACACTTACGTGCACATACACTTGGGAAAATCCACTTATTCTCCCCCCAGTAAGACTTGCAGCTTAAACAATTATTATCTCGTCCCACCAAAACAAAAAAAAAAATTCTTACAGTCTACAAATATTTTCTGGGTTTAAATAATCTGCAAAGGGTTGACAAGCCGTAGAAAACGTATCCCTCAGTAAAATAATAAAAATAAATAGCCTCGTCAGATTAAGACTTTCACTTGAATGTCATGCATAGCGCCCTACCCGTTCAGAAATATCTCAACTGTCAGCTGCATACGACCGCTTTCTCAGATGAATGATTAAAAGTGGCTTCGAGCGAATGAAGCCGGCAGATTTTGTCAGGAACGATCCGTCTTCGAATTTCGTGAACTGGTGCTACGGAATCACAAACGCTACAGAATCACAAACAAAGAACTGTACCAGATAACAGAAACTACATCATTTGAGGACTTTCAAAAGCAGCAACAAAGAAAATGGATATCACATGCAACCCAAAGAGAAAATAATTAACCTAAAAACTCGAGTCATGTTCTTAAATAGCCTCATCAGATCATGACTTTCATATCGATGCCATGCCTGATGGTAAACCCATTGAGAAATATTTAAACTGTCACCTTTCTCAGATCAATGGTTAAAGGTGGCTTTAAGTGAATGAAGCCTGTAGGTCTTAGCGAGGACAATCCTTCTTCAAACCTTGTGAACTGGTGCTACACAATCACAAAGAAAGAACTGTACCAAATAACAGAAACCGCATCACTTGAAAACTTTTAACAACAACTAAAATGTATAGCACATGTAACTTGAAGAGAAAATAATGACAATCAAAATGTTGATGTTCCACACTACTTTAAACAAAAGGTTAGGAAGGAAACTCCCATCAATTCTTGAAAGTGCGATAACAATGGACTTAAGAAAACTATTTCCCTGAAAAATTGTTTCAACGGAAAGAGTTTATAAATTTCATAGCACTGGCTATTTGGTACCTTAATATTACCTCATAAGGAAACGGTTAATATTAACATTAAGGTTAGAGATGAGAACAGATACTACACTTGGTATCTACTTGACCCCCCACTGAGTCAGGTTGTGACACAAGGTCGGTTTTTAACGTGGGGAGGGAGGGGGACCCGAGTGTTTCCACCCGGGCCGCTGGACTTTGCTGGTCTTAGCTTGTCCAAGCTGGTCAGAGCTAGTCATAGCTGGTCTTAGCTGGTCCTAGCTTGTCCAAGCTGGTCAGAGCCAGACGTAGCCGTGATACTACCAGCGCAGGGACGAATTCCTGTGCCAGGCATGTATCACTGATCGAATCTCAGCCAAAAGGCGATCATTAAGCGAGCGATCTGAGAACAGATACTACACTTTGATCCTATATCGATGGCCAGTAAGTGGAGACAAGCGTAACTCGAATAGCATTGTCTGCTCGGTGAATGAATGTTGGATATTTCCTTATAAAGAAACTGCTAATATTACCATTAGAGATGAGAAGAACATATACTACACTGGCTGTTCGGTCACTGAATGTTCAAAGCAGTAGGAACTGGTAGCCTAAAAGAACTTGAATGACAGTAATTCTCCTCAACACTCTATAGCTCTTTTTAGTATTCTAGTAATAATACCGTCGATTGGATAATTTCAAACCATACACTAATTTCTAGTTCTTCCAGTTTTTTTCTTGGGTCTTCAGGACTGTTCCCAAAACTTCGAAGACGAATGGAACGACTGGCATATTCTAAAATATTCTAAAATGCCTAACATATACTTTTTATTCGTTACGACGATAAAATCAAGTCCACTGGTCAGGGTTGAATAATCCATTTGAATCTCATCATACCAGAAAAGTTTCTTTCGTTCTCCAGGACCGATCCTGGTTTGTGTCTAAACCATCGGTTAGTGTCGTCAAAAATAGAGTCGTTTGCATTGTTCTCAGTGGAACAGCCGCACTACTCAGCTATGCCTATTTCTGTATTCTTTCTGGGCCAACATTGTACATTCCCTGACAATGTGGTTCACCGACACCTTATTTCTGTGCATCCTACACTTACTGGTTTGATAAGTCGTGGAAAACGAATTAACCAACCAACCTACATTTACTGTTTTCTATTATTATTATTATTATTATTACTACTACTACTACTACTACTACTACTACTACTACTATTATTATTATTATTATGATTATTTCTCTTATTATTATTAAGTGAGAAAGCTGCACGCCAGCAAAGTGACGCTGGGTTATAAATATACAAAACCCAAAATACCAAACATGACACCCGGTTTAGTTTGATTTGGTTTATTTTGTTTTACGGCATATGAACCTCAATGGGATATTTAATGCAGACAACATTTTTAGGATAGATTCATATGAATAGAATATGTATTCTTTGGTTTAGATTGGTTTGGTTTATTTTATTTTACGGCATATCAACCTCAATGGGTTATTTTGTCGCAGTTAGCTCCTCCTCAGTTCTTTAATCCTTCAACAGGGGTCTCTCTATCCTGGCTTTAAATACTGGTTGAACCTTCTCTCTCTCTCTCTTTTTCGACTTAGGCCTTGGGCCGCTACCTCGCGCGGAGGCGAGGTAAAATCTCTCTTTTTCCACTTACACCAATATGTGACCTCTCACGGATACAGCGTTTCCCAAATTCTGGGAACGCGCTAAGAACAATACACGTACGTACGAACACTTACAACACACACACACATAATTTCTCCATACAAACTATGTAACAGTCCATGTCTTTGTTTAACTTGTTTTGTTATTAATATATATTTGTTTACCCATGTATATCGGTCTTGTTTGTTTTCTTTGGACTTAATTAAAGTCCGACATTCTCATGTAGCTGGACCGGCCATCAGGAAAACTTAACCTTCTGATATCTCTTCAAATCTTCACCTACAATTTAATGCAGACAACATTTTTAGGATAGATACGTATGAATAGAATATGTATTCTTTGGTTTTAGATTGGTTTGGTTTATTCTGTTTTATGGGACATCAATCTCAATGAGTTATTTAATGCAGACAACATTTTAGGATAGATTCGTATGAATAGAATATGTATTCTTTGGTTTAGATTGGTTTGGTTTATTTTGTCCCACGGCACGCCAACCCCAATGGGCTACTCAATCCCGACAAAATTCTTTATTGCTGGTAATAATTTGTTTTGTCAAAAGTCTGCTTCTGGTAATATTTTTCCTTCAAAATTGTATTGCTGGTAATAACCATTTCAAAAAAGTATTGCTGGTAATAGTTAACTATTTGCCTATAGCTGGGAGAATAACAGGTGCTACCATCTCGGGTTAGGGTGGACCTGGGAACACCAGCAATTAAGAGGTGGTCCCACGCTCCTCAACACCTCCTGATCAGAGGCCTTGCTGCTGGGCATAGTTTATCCTCTTACCCATGACGTGGATGTAGTTTAACGTCTTACCCAGGACGACCATGACACCCGGCCTGATACGGGTATATCAGACACATACATCACAACCAATATTATTATTGAGTGAGATAGCTTGAACTTCCAAGAACTTGACGTTAGGGTAGAAATTCGGTAAGCCTAATATAGTTATAATGACCCCCTAGTCTGATAAAGTTATACCAGGCACATGCACCACAGCTAAATGTGTACGATATAATTATAACTTTTGATAAAATCACCGCATAACATTGCAGGTAGGGGGGGTCCAGTTAGAAATATCTTTAGGTCGTTTAATCTCGTCCACTCAGACAATATGCAATCGAATATGTTCTCAAGTATCTAAACGTGATTCGCAAGTCTCCTTGGCTGTCTTAATCTCCAGATTAAAAAAATCTCGAAACCCGACGATAAAGCTCTTCTGTTAATGATTGATTAACCTTATTTTCCGATATTTTTCAATATAATATTTGTACTATTGTGACTTTTTCACTGGAGGCAATGCAGCAGAAGATGCCCTCATTATTCTAAATTGATTTATTATCCTTATTAGTAGTAGTATTAGTAGGAGTAGTAATAGTTTACTATACCGTCAACAGTCATTTAACACTAAAAAAGAGGGAAAAGTTTGCACGAACGTATACGTAAGTTTGTTTAGATTCTTCTTCTTCTGTGTCCCTTCAGGGCGTAGGCAGTCATGGTTGTTCATAAGTTGCATTCGGTAACCAGTACTGACATGGATTAACATTTTAGGAAAAGGTTTTCTAAAGACCCTCGCTCAGAAGTGATGTTTGTTTTACTAAACAAAACTTAATCTGACAGCGAGTTTTGGGACACGCTGTTAAGATCAAGCCCGAACGTAGTAAGTCTAAGAAACCTTTCTTCGTTTATATTCAGTAGCGCTTTTGTCATGTAAAGAGATATGTTATATGATCCTAGACCTAAATTTACCGTAAAAGACAGAAATTCAAGCACTTTCAATACCTTTTACCTTTAATAAATATTTTTTCAATGTGCTATGTTCCTTCAGGTCGTGGCCGATCATGGTTCTCCACAATTTTCTGTCCTTTGTAGCTCTTAATAAATTTGGTCTTTTTGTTATCTCTCCTAAGCCTTGCTCCGCCACTCACTCAAGCTTGCTGGGTAGGCAAAGCGTTCCCTTCCTCTGACCCTCTTGCCTTCAATATGTCCTGTGTGTATCAAATTTTCCAAGCCTTCTTTCCTTATGTGCCACAGATATTTCAACTGACTCTTCTTGATGTTAAGTATAAGTGTCTTTTTGACTTCATTTTCTCTAAAACATCATCGTTGCTCACATGTTTGGTCCATGGCATCATTAGCATCCTACTCTAGAAGTATATTCCTGTTGCTTCAAGCCCAAGTCTCTTCATCGTTTGTGAGGAGACTGGCCTGCATTCACTGCCATATTGGAGGACTGATATTGCATAACAGTTCAGTAGCCTTTTCTTTGTTTCTAACGAAGTTTTCCTGTTTCTTAATACATTGCTTAGCTTTTGGAATGCCTCTTTCTCCATCCCTATGCGCTTTTCGGATTTCAGTAACGTATTTTCCGTATTCTGTTAAAACATTTCCCAGATATTTAAACTGTTGTACTTGTTTGATTTTGGGAGGTTGAATATTTTTTTAACAGTATTAATCTCCTTGAAGAATTTTATGAATAATGGAGTTTGGTGCTTTTAGCATCAACTTGGTCGGCATTTTTCGTCTCTTTTCTCTTCGCGAAGTATACATTTGGCTTATTCTTTCAGATTTATTTTTGGTTGATGATCATGTCACATTGAAACGCTGGTTCTCGAACGATTACCGAAGTTAAGCAACGTCGAGCCTGGTAAGTACCTAGATGGGCGAACGCTTGGAGACGCCAGGTGCTGTAATCTTGGATGTGTGGGTGAGATAATGGATAACGGCTCGGAATTGAAAATCTGAGAGACAGTTGGGTTTGTTATATTCACTTACGCATAAATATCCCCGGGAAAGGCATGAATCCACTTCTCCCACCAGCTATGGCTTAATCGGTAGGACTTGTATTATTATTATTGTAGGGTAGTGCTTATAATGACCATATCTTATGACTTTTGCTCGATGTTGTAAGCAGCAGACGGTCCCTTTCTTTACACTGTATGGGTGGTGAGAGTTGAAGTTGAGGTATTGTCCGGTGAATGTTGGCTTGTGGTATACGGATGTCTTGAACCCATGCTCTGTTCGAGATATTAGTACATCCAGGAATGCTAGTTTGTTGTTGTTTTTTCGCTTCATTGTTAACTGTATCGATGATCTTATTGAGTTCACATGGTCCAGAAGTGGGTGAACCTCTTTCTGGTGTGACCAGAGTATAAAGGTGTCATCTACGTATCTCAGTCATAACGTTGGCTTTAATGATGTGGATTCTAATGCCATTTCTTCGAAGTATTCTATGTATATATTTGCCATTGCTGGTGATAATGGCGAGCCCATTGCTAAGCTTTCATTCTGTCGATATATGCCTGATCCCATTCCAAAGTGTGTTTGTGTACAGAAAGTCAGCATCTCCAACAAATTATCTATTGGTATATTAGTCCGTTCAGCTAGAGACGAGTCCGAGGCCAGACTGTCCCTGACTACCGACAGTGCCTCATCCGTGGTTACCTAGGTGAACAAACTCACCATGTCCAGGCTCACCATCTGGTTGGATTGGATGGGAGCATCTTTGATTATTTACATGGAGTGGGCGGAGTTTCAGACATATGAAGGTGACTTTCCTATTAATGGACCAATTATGTCTACAAGGAAGCGACCCACACACAGCCTTGGCAGCTAACAATCGGCCTGAGCGAAATACCATCTATGTGAATTTTGGGGAGACCGTATATGTGAGGTAGATTGGTGCAACGCTGCGACAACTGCTTGTATGTCTTAGGTGGGAGGTGGTCCTTTTTCTTGATTAGGATCTACGGCAATTTTCGTTCTGTTAATCTATGCCGGTTGACGAAATAAAGGGTTCAGTTCGAATTTCCAATCACCTTGTCGCAGTTAGCTCCTCCTCATTTCCTTAACCCTTCAACAGGGGTCTCTCTCTCCCGGGAGTATAAATACTGGCTGATCTTTCGCCTCTTCCTCTCTTTCCACGGCTTCGCACACGTGCGGCCGACTCCCTCTCCTGGGGCCGCAACCTCGCGCGTGAGGCGAGGTAAAAAAAAATTTCTCTTTTTCACTTACACCACTATGTGACCTCTCACACAAGCAGCGTTTCCCATATTCTGGGAACACGCTTACGCGTTCGTACGGACACTCAACACTCACACAACTTTCCATACAACACTGTAACATTTTATTCATGTCTTCAATGTATTTGTAATTCGTGTATTAATCTATTTGTTATTAATATATATTTGTTTGCATACATGTATATCGGTCTTGTTTGTTTCTTTGGACTCCATTAAAGTCCAACATTCTTATGTAGCTGGACCGGCCAGCGGAAGTCTTAATCCAGAGATACATCCACATCTCCTCTCTCTCACACTTCACCCCCACCACGCGGTCCACTACAACCTGAAGAACAACGGCCGAAACGTCGTGAACATGACAATAAAGATGAGGACAACAGTCCGAACAATGTAAACAATGTAAATAACAACGATAAATATCTGTAAATAATTACGGAGTGGTTGTAGCTCTAAACATAACGCGAGACAAAGTCACTTGGGGGTAAAATAATAAAATACTACATCCGCCTTCCTACAATTCAAACTCACTTCGGCATAAACGTAAGTGCATTCAGTACCTTATTGTTTATTTTTACTGAGTTCAAGAATTGTTTATAACAAAAAAATAAAATAACAATATCGAAAATTACCATTGAACATGTCACTACCCGTCTTCGCACACAGACGGTTACACAGCGCACCCGCATAGCAACAGACACGATTATCTTTAAACATCCTCATTGGTCCATACCGATCTAAGAAATACCTTCCCGCTTAAATTCAAAATCCTGTCTGGGATTCTACCCGTGGTTATTTAAGGAACAGGCCCAGAGAGAGAGAGAGAGATAGATAGATAGAGAGAGAGAGAGAGAGAGAGAGAGAGAGAGAGAGAGAGAGAGAGAGAGAGAGAGAGAGAGAGAGATTCGCAGACAATGGAAGAATGCGTACGAATTACATCATAGAAATACGACATGGAATACGAATTCAAGCAACAACTTCATACAACTCACAAATAAATCACACTCGAAACGACATAAGATTAAGTCCGTTGTATATGAAATATCTTTATATTACGTAGCTTTTCTTTCCTTTTTTTACCGCTACATGAAGAGCAAAATCTCATCCACTATGTATAACACTTAAAATCAACGAATACTTTATATAAATTAAGAATGAGCAAATTTAATATGTTTTCCTATCCCAAATTTGGATTCATCTTCGTTTGGCAAGTGTTTACATCGCTGAGGTATTGCCTTTCAAATGACAACCTTTTTGGTTGACTGGTTGTTTTCTACGGCTCATCAACTTTTTGCAAGTGATTTAAAGCCAGAAAATATTGTAAGATTTTTTTGGCAATAATAATGGTTTAATGATACAAGTCTTATTAATTAGCCCATAGCTGTGGGAGAAGATGTGGATTTATACCTTTCCCAACGGTATTTGCGCGTAAGGGAATATAACGAACCCAACTGGAATTCGAACTCGGCTCTCCGATTAACAATTCCGAACCATTATCAATTACACCACCTGTACACCCAGGCTTACAACACTTGATATTACGAGGTATTAACCAGACTCGACCTTTCTTATCTTCGGTGATCGTAGGGGAACCGGTGTTTCAACGTGATATGGCCGACAAAAACTGATGCATTTTTTTCATAAAAAATAAACCGCACAAAAACTTGAACAAAGTGTTTGAAAATGTTATTTGATGATATGAATGTTAAATTTCTTTCAGAAAATGACTTTTTTTGTCTTCATTGTATTTTGATGATTTTGGTATTTAATTATCTGGAATTTTGAATTATCCGAACGTATTTTTTCAACCCCTGTCACAACGTGTCCGGATAAACGAGGAATTACTGCATTATGGTGCTTCCAGTATGACTGAGAAGTGTAAATGTGGAATTTATATATGCAGGGTGGTTGAAAAAATAACTCCCCCATTTTAAAATACTTATAATTTATTTATTAACTACAATTCTGAAAATATATGGATATGAGAGGAAAGCATGAGGTTTTATTTAAAATTCGATATGGGCACCAGATTTTGCTATCAGCTTCTCGAGGCGCCCAGGAATCGCGTCAACTGATTTCACCATGAACTCTTGGTATGGAAGACATACTTCAAGTTCTTCCAAAGTCTTTGTTTGGTATAGAAGACTTGCTCCTTTAATCAATTGCAACCCCAAAGAAAAAAGTTACAGGATGTTAAGTCAGGAATCCTGGTTGACCACTTTTACATAAAATAGGGAGTTACTTTTCAATCACCCTAATCGGGATCATTGAGTCAATGCGAACGATCCTTTCCTTAGCTGCTTAGTATGTGAAGTTTTTAATACGAGGAAATATATTTAAATGGGTTAGTGATATTGTTCGAGTTAATGTTAGGGCGGAGAAGGCCAACTCTTCCCACTTTTTTAGGCCTTTGTTCCGCATTTGTATAAAAATTTAAATAAAATATTTGTAAATACTTTGTTTGTGGAACATACTCCCAAGAAGATGCTACTTCAATCACTACAATCTTAACCTATTCAACTGTAGGGTTAACCATTATCTTCCCCACATAAATGACATTATCTTCTCGCATAAATGGCACCGCTTGCCTCTTTCTCTGTAACACTCTACCTGGAGCGAACATTATTGTAATAAAAAAAATCAGATATATACATTTAAGATACAAAAAGGGGAGAAAATTATGAATGGTGGTTTTAGTTTAATGCAACGTAAGGGAGATAACTCTAGTGTGCTTTCAGTAGCCATAGCAACCCAAGAAATGCGTCTCATCAAGCCGAGTCTTACTCGGTTCTCTGGAGACAATACAAAAAAGTGAAAGAAAATTTTATTTTTTCTACGATTTTTTTTTCTTCGTAATTCGTGGATAAAAAAACAAAAATCATGTCTCATGCGTGAGTATTTTTTTCACTGTTTTCTCTTGTTATTTAATGTCTTTACTTCTTCACATGCCCGCAATAGAGACAATGCAATGATCATACGGTTTTTATATTTAAAATAAAAAATTCCGATGTTAATATTTATTATCATACTAGCATCGTACCCTTGAAAAATAGCAGGATTATTAATGTATGGATTAATTTTATATATATTTGTAAAATTATTGCAGAAAATATTTGAGGGTAGCATTATTTGGAAAGATGCACGATTGTCATAAAGTATCTTGACTTTTTTTTTATAATGTTTCATCTTTTAGTTTTAAGTTAGAACGATTTGATTTTTTAAAAATTTTGAATGAGCTTCATTTGGGATTTAATTTTCATTACTAAACATTTAAATTGGAACAGAAATTTATTATTTTGACTGAATCTATTAAAATTTGTTTTAAATTAACAGAAAAACAACTCATAAATGGTTGTCTTTTGAAATATTTTGAATAAATCATATTTATTTAATATTTATATATTTATTAAATATCTATATAGGATTAGAACAATCTCATGCGACCACAATTCCAGCCATCACAGCAAAATGTCCCTCTTTAATACTAATTTGGTAAGAATTCGTGATAAACTAAAATAATCTGGCTGTAAACCCTTTGAGCTCTGCGTTCATGAACAATTTTAACCCTTCTGCCTGAGCTCCTGAGTCAAAATTAGAAAATAATTGGCAGGTAATGTTTCACGGCAGATATAAAAATAGTTACAAGTGTTTACACACCGTTAAACGGGTAGCTGGGCATTAAGTCATTTTTCTCTACCACTGTTCAACCGGTGGCTGGGTATTATCTCATTTTTTTCTCTACCACCGGTAAAGCGGTGGTCAGGGCTCAAAGGGTTAATCGTAGAAGATTCGTATGTAATGGCATTTTCAATTCGTCTTTGTTTGAGTAAATTATATTCATTATTATTATTATTATTATTATTATTATTATTATTATTATTATTAAATTAGCGTTTTTCAGTTCAAAATGGTGATCACGAAGTTTTCGGTAGCATATCGAACGATCTGCACAATGAGTGGAAGATTTGAAATAAAGATATGATTATTATTTATTTATTTTTTAAATTTCGAGCCAATCATGTGTTTTGAAGTAGTGACAGATAGTGTTGTGTTCGTAAATGAAGAACAAATCAAACACGTGTGTTTAATATCAAAATGATGAGTGCCTTCTTTATTCAGATCCCGTTCAAAGGGGAATCACTCCGTCCAGATTAGATAGACAGACAGATAGATAGATACCATAACATCTACCCTTCTTAGGTTATGACTGTTGTTCATTTTAAATGTCCAGTCTTGTGGGTGGGTCTCGATACTCGTCCAGACCTGATTGTTACGGTGCTCGGGGGACTGGTTGGTTGATGAGTCATCTCTTCAGTTCCGTCCATTGAGGGTTGGATGCTTTCTGCTCAGATGGGGGTTGTGTTGTAGTATAATGTGTCGCCGGTTGCGTCTGATGTATCCCCTGATGTCGTCTGTTTCCACAATGTAGGATCGTGGAGTGAGGGAGCTTCCAACAATCGCCCCTTCCTGGCTAGGGGTATTTGGGCTTCTAATCCACACTCTGGTTCTAGATTAAAATGGTCTCAGTTCTCTTGCTCTGTGTTTCTAGTTGTATGTGTGTTGTTGTTGAGCCTTCTTGTGTTCATCCCTATTCCGAATGAGTTTAAAGTTAGGCCACTTAGGCGCCAGTAGCTTCGGATGGATTGGGATATTGGTTCTTAATCTCCTTCTCATTAGAAGTTCTCTGGGGGAGTACCCACAGTACATTGGGGTAGTTACATAGGCTAGCAGGGACATATATGGGCCCCTTGCTTTCCTCAATATGTTCTTTATAATGTAGCTGGACCGGCCAGTGGGAAAGATTAACCCAGAGATATCTCATCCTAACATCATCACACTTCAAACCCCGGTCCTCTACAAAACTACATACACATTAACGTTTGAACTGTAAGAAAAACGAACACTTTAGTACATAAAACAACAAACTGTTTAATTCTTTGAATAAATCTTATTAACACTCGCTAAAGCTTTCAAACATACTTTACAAACTACGCATTTTAATACATCAGTACTCAACCATTCATCAAATCTTAACTCATCTGCATATTTTAAAATTGTATATAAAAATCACCGTATTGTTATGCATTCTACTTGCCTTGTTTTTATATTTCGTTTGCATGAAATATCCTAATTTTTGTCTATTGTTATGCTATCGTTATCGTACACGGCACACAAAAATATCCTTCTGGTTAAACCAAAATACATTCGCTAATCCCCAACATCAGTCTACGGCCTTCTACAGATGATTGTTGATCTGAGGAACCTTCATGGAATCAAATATTTTCTTTTTACCTTATTTACATTCAGGCTAATATCCTCATCTTATCACAACGTTGCAGCCGTTATACTCTTCGGTCTTCTTCTAGTGCCTGCTGATCCGGGTAACCTTCCGGAAATCAAAGTTTTGTTCCATTCTCAGATATTGCTCCTTCGGACAGTCACGTGTTCCGCTCCATGACATTAATGGATGGAATTTGGTAAAATTTGAAGACTATCAAAAGGGATGTGGTGTTAAGTCTAAAAGAATGACTTCATCAGGGAATCAAACAATTCGCAAGAAGACAGATGTGTACAAGAGATCATGATGTATTTTGATTTTGTTACTAGTTGTACAATAATTGGGTTATTAAATATGAAAGACACATTCCAATAGATTCGAAATAGTTGGTTGTAATCCGAGATATCCATTGAGCAAGGCGCCTGTAATAATTTTTATCTTTTATTCTCATCAGTTCTACTGTTTTGTTTCGGATGGCTTCAGGTTATTTTCCATTTATTCTTTGCAGGACATACAACAGGCAGTGGGCCGAAGGTCAGGCCCAGCTGAGGGACTTGATGTATTACGAACTTCCGCTGGAACCACCGAAACCTGAAAAGGTGATAAATGCTTCCTAAAATTGCCGTGAAATATTTTCACAAAATAGTTCACAAAATATTCAAATGCGCAAAATACGCACTTACTCATTAGCGAATAATTTGTAACAAAAACCCTTATGGTTGCCCGAAATTGAGAATCGTACCGAAACCTTCATATACTTTTTCCTGTACATACAAACCTATGATAAAATTTTTATTTATGAATTAGGCACAATAAGAAAATAGCAACAATAACTAATAAAAGAGAACCATTATAACAATATACTATAATAAAAGTTATGTGACGGATAGAAGATTCGTTCTTACCGTAGATCTTATTAGGCACAATACGTGATTAACAACAATGACTCCTAATAAAATAGAACAATTCGAATAATATACTGTAGTAAAATTTGTAACGGCTAAAACACAATGTTTTTACTTGAGCAACAACACACATTTTTCTTGCATTAGTCGTGAGGTTTCACTTTTTCACTTAAAGTAGAGATTCACAGAAGATGGCGGTAGATGTCGCATTTACATTTTTGAAGAATGTAGATGGCAGGAAAGCAAGAAGCCGGAAGAGAGTTTCAGAGGCGAGAAAAGGAACTATTAGAATAGAACTTGCGGTTACATCAAGCTAATTCAGCAGTAAAACGATAAGACTTAGTTGCCAATCTAGTAGTACGCTTAATTTCATGCGGTCGAGGGAACAAGAAGGAGAGTTGATCAGGAGAACTGTCATGAAAATATTTATAGAAAAATCTAGAGAATAAAAAACTGTATTGAGGAGAAAGAAAAATAAAAGAACAGGATCTGTATTTAAATTTTTAAGATCGTAGGTGACAGGAAAGCAATAAACCGGAAGAGAGTTCCACAGGCGAGAAGTTTGAGAAAACGTTTGCATCTAGTTACTTAAACAGGAAGGTAGTTGCCAATCTTGTAGGATGCGTAAAATCATGCGGTCGACGTACCAATTTGAATGAATTGCCATGAAAAAAATGATAGAAAAGACAGAAGGAAGCCACGTTATGTCAATGGGAAGAGGACTCAGCACCGATAACATTGCAGAACTTTCTTTGGATTTCGTATATAGCCGGGTCACTAGATCAGATATGACAGCAATATTCAATGCAAGGATGAATGGTAGATTTATAAATGTGCCAGGTAGATCCTGACGAGAAAAATTGTCTCATTGAATCATCAGTGGTGCAATTGGTAAGGCAAGAACTATGTGTAGCCTCATCAATTGCACCCTGGATGATGATCTCAGAAAGAGATGAAAAGTACTTGGAAAATAAAAGTGATTCTCGCAGTTACAGTGCATTTTTTGGTCATTTAACTGTAATATACGGAAAAGTATCCGTGAATATGAAAGGATTATGATCAAAATAAGCAGACATCGTTTGTAACTTATTTAATTATATATATATATATATATATATATAAGCGTTCATGTTCAGCAATGAACGTTTCAGTCTTGCGTTATAACCATTTTTGATTAGCATACATATATTAAATGTATGAAGAAACAGAAAAATTAAGCACGGTTTTCATCTTTTTTATTTTGTTGTTTTAGGATCGTAAAGTTGCTTTTCAGTTCTTAGCAACGATGTTCGTGAAGTACGTTCAAGTACTTTGCAAGATTGAGCGATGCTACGACCAGATCGTTCATCCACAAAAGAGGAGGGTCCTTAGACACGTGCTCGATGGAACCATTGGACGGGTGATGGAACTGAAGAACGAAATGGTCAACCTTGAATTTTCCGAATTCCACTACTACGACGACATCCTTTCAGACTATAAATTAACGCCCGTAAGTAATTGAACTTGTTAATACCCAGTTTGTTATGCTTATATCTTGTAATATCACAACTGGACTCGGCATGCAGACTTCAAATTTCGGTCGAGGCTGTTTGTTATGTTTACTTCGTACTAATGATCTTGGGAAAGGTAAAAATACATCACATCTTCCCCGTCTATGGGCGAAAAAGCTTGCTAGACTAGGATGCTTAGCTTTGGTTGGACAATCAACTTAAGAGAAGGAAAACTCACAAGCATGACGAAATATGGTATTATATATATATATATATATATATATATATATATATATATATATATATATATATATATCTCACTGGCGACTGTAGGCTATCAATGTTTGTTGGGTTCTTTACAAACTTTAAAAAATATACTATTAGTATAACTTATATGCTAAAATGATTTCTTTACTCTAACTAAAATATATCATTTTTAAAAATCTAAAAATGTGCATGAAATTTAAAAAAAAATTTTGCTATTTTAATATCAATTGTAATGATTCTATAAAAATAAACATTTATTTAAAAAGAAATCAGACATGTAAGAGAAAAGGGTGAAGACAAAGTCTTTGATACGTTTGTCTATTTATTATTCCCTTTCCATTTTTTTTTATTGTTTTATAAGCTGGTTATCAAGTCATTGATGGTAGAGATAGGAATAACTCACTGCTATCATATTTCCTCAACACTACTCCAGTCACAGTCCTCACCAACAACCCTCCAGTCAACGAGTTAAAGTTGCCACTTTCTTTGATTTTCGCTGACTTTAAGTCGGTCTAAATGTAATTTGCTTTTTCTCAAAATATACACACTGCTAAAAAACCTTATACTGTACGTTATAAATTATTTAAAATTTGAAAATAATAAGTTGAAATAAAAATGTGTTCTTTGAAAAATAGGGCATACAAGTCATTAGAGATTTTTAAAAGATTATTTATAAAATTAATTAAAGAAAAAACATTGCCTATTAAGTACGTCTCCAGCTTTTATCAGGCTCAGACCTAAGCCCGAATAGCTACGTTAATTTTATTTTATTCTTTTTTTACTTTCTTTGTTTTTTCTTTTCTTTCTTTCTTCTTTATTGTGAACAATATTAACGAAATCTATTTCAGTCAATATTTTGAGGTACGGAGTTATAACAATTAATTTTGTATCCAGCTGAAGTCAAGAATGAAAACGACGCACTACAATTTTTTTTTGTTGCTTTGAAATAGATATACTTGAATGTTGACTCACTCGATCTAAGCCCGACAAGCCCGACCCTCGGAATTGCCATTGATATTATATATATATATATATATATATATATATATATATATATATTTATTACAAGTATCAACGCGAGTTATAACTGGCTCTATAATTGGTAAGAGTATGTGCTGAAAAGTTCTCGGCTCGACGAAGAAATTCTGAAAAAAATCGATGCCTAGTGATTTGGCCACATTTGGCGAAGTAAGCCAAGATTTGGGGCTTCCAGTAGTTTAATGGAATCAAATTAAAAACAAATGCTTAGTTGGATGGTAAAAATAAAGTTAATTGATTTTACGACCGGGAGAATGGGGATAGGAAGTCTTTTTTTTGTTTTTATAAACCCACCAATAATTTCTCTCTGGATGTTTCCCAGTTTCCATGCTTCAAACGTCAATACCTTATATTTTTTCCATGTTACCTGAAGAAACAGCTATGTCGACAAAACCCTTACGGAGACATCTGCCTCAGCTGAAGCATTTGCAGGAACAGAGGCGTGCAAAGATTGCAGGCATCCTCTAACGGTTTTTATGTGTTACCCATGAATCTTCACAGAATTAGAAACTCGATTTCCTTAATACTCTCTGGTAACAGATCCTTCTGATAAATAACTTGACATTTATTAAAACATTTTTTATTTTGTAGAGTATTTACTTAGCATATTCATCCATAATTCAAATGATTATATAGTGTTATACTTCAAATACGTAAAGCATATATAGGAATTATTTGGAAATGATTTTACTATAGAAATGCATTTGAAGTTTTTATTAAACAAATCTATCAAAACATTCATCCATTCTAATGATTATATATAGATTGACACAGCAAATAATAAAAGCATATCTAGAAATTTATTGGAAATGATTTTACTAAAGAAATGAATTACAGTTATTTATGTCAAATGTTTATTCATCGTAATGCTTGCATGTAACGTGACACTGCAGATGCTAAAATGAGATGAGTGTGACCATCGCTGACAAGTTAAATCTATGGCTACGGTTTTGAAATCAGAGTTGTCCTTCGTCTAGGCTGCTTGCTAGCCACGACTAGAGTGTCTACTCTGCTATTTAACCCATAGATGGTGGGGATAAGAGGTGGATTCATACCTTTTAATATTAACATGTGCGTAAGTGAATTTAACGAACTCGACTAGAATTTGAACTCGTCTCTTCGATTTGTCATTCCGAGCCACTATCCATCACTCTATCCGAATATCTATCTTACATGCATCCATATATAATTGCCGGTACCTCGTATGGGCACCACAAGCGATCATTGTAAGACTTAATTGTACCTTGAACAGCTCTTGAAACCGGATAAAATTTTAAAATCGATGACATTCATTTTCATATTTTTATAAATACATACATGATGTCCGCCGACTCATTAAAGGAGTATGACCATCGCTGACAAGTTTGATCAATGTTTTCAGTTCTCGTGAGAACAACAATGGCTCTTGATGCTAGCAAATAATTTTCAAAACGTATTGCAGATGTGGCAAATAAATTTGTTTTGTACGGGGTCTGGCCTCTTTTGTATGGGTCTGGCCTGTTTTGTACGGGGTCTGGCCTGTTTTGTACGGGGTCTGGCCTGTTTTGTAAAGTCTGTTTATCTTGCTCGTCGGATTTCACGTGTCAGTGAGCTGTTTCTGTATTTTTCTGATACATCCAGGAAGTTGAGTTATTTTCAGCGTAGTACTGATCGTAATTCATCAAATGTCTATTTATACGACACTTCTTGTTGCAAACGAAGCCTGCATTGAAGAGGCATACTTTGTCATTTTCACCACATGTAAATTGCTGGATTGCTGGTTCAATGATTTCCACTATCCTAACTGCAGGCTTGATATTTGCCCAACTCATTTGAAGTTCTTGGAAGATTTTAACGCTTCATGAATTGTACATCTCCACTTATTTTAATCACAAGCATCAGTTTGTTATTCAGAATCTTTTATACGACAGGCTACAAGGAACTCTTTTAAACAGTCCTTGAAGCACTTCTTTGGTTTATACTGGAGTCGAATGTTGTGGAGCAGTGGTTCCCAAACTTTTTGAGGTCGTCGCCTCCATATCAAAACACAAGCCTAACACCTCCGAATGTATATACATAATCCTAACGCCTCCCCAAATGAATAGTCAACCTTTGATTGGATTTTCTTGGTTCTAGTATTACATGTCAAATGAGTCTCTTAGTATTTACCGTAATAATTGTTATATAAATGGAATACACTATAAAGAGGAGGCAAGATGCATTTCGGATACAATGGGTGCTTGTGGTGTATGTTATGGTTCAGATATACTACTGCCATCCGCTGGATGCTCACATTTTTTCTCGACGCAACCCTGGAACTTTCCACAGCTTCAAGGGCTAGTACTTTTGGAATCACTGTTGTAGAACAACTCACTGTAGAGCATTTACTTGAGTATTCTGCTGCTGTCACAGTGAATGACGTGGCTTGCCCAGTGAAGCCTGTGTTGGTTAATGTGCGCTTCGATGCTGATTGCACTGGCCTTTTCGAAGACCATCGTGTCTAGCGTGTTGGATATCCAGTGGATACCAAAAAACAGCGTTGGTGCAATCTCTCCAGCGCATCTAAATGTCTGTGGCACACAGCCCATGACTTAGAGGAGTATAGCAGGTACGTCAGTACACAGGCATCGTAGACTGTCATCTGTATGCACTTTTTAAGTTCTCACTGAGACCAGACTCGATCTTTTAGAGCTGCAAAGGCATCAGTTGCCTTCTTCACACGAGCAGGCATTTCACCGTCAAGAGCCGAAGCGCGTCTCTTTATAAAGTTCCCAACGTATTTGAATTTTTTTGGGCCATCCATAAATATTGATGGTTCGATGTAAGGTAAACCCAGAGCAGGTCGGAACAGTGTCTTGTCCAGGCTGATAGTGAGGCCGAAAGTTTTGCAAGAACAGGGAAGCTTATCCATCAGAGCCGGCATTTCCTGTTCTGTTTGGGTGACCATGTTACAGTCATCGGTATACGGGTCTCTGACAATAACATGGAATATCTTAGATTTAGAGTAATGGGTCGCGGCTCGGATTGAAGAGATCCGAGTTCGAATTCCAATCGAGATCATTACATTCACTCACGTTCTAATAGCCTTGGACAAGATATGAATCCAACTTTTCCCCCTCCACCCACAGTTGTGGGTAAATAACAGGACAGACTGGATTCCATAGCCGGTCTAGGTGAAGGAAAACTCTGAATTCAAAACTGTATGTAGCCCTGGCGAAGCACATATACAGTTAAGGAAAGGCTCGTTTACATGGACTTGATGATCCCGACTATTCATTTGGGTTTTATAGCCTTGGGTGGCAACCGGCCTAGAAAAAGCAAAACTGAATTCAAAACTGTATGTATCCCTGGCTAAGCACATATGCAGCTAAGGAAAGGCTCGTTTGCATGGACTTGATGGTCCCGAGTATTGTCGAGAAAAGTAGCGTCGGATGTTTAATAGTTTACCAATTATACGATATCGAATATATATATATATATATATATATATATATATATATATATATATATATATATATATATATATATATATATATATATATATATATCTTTTAAGGCATGGAGAAGAACAACAAAAGATAAAATGCAGTACAATGTAGATGTTAGGAGGTTACCTTGCTTGACAATATTTCATACCTTGATGGTTTCTTAAAGTAAACCACCAACGTTAACAAATATCTCCATGTCATTATGAGACGAATGGATGAGGACGGCCTAAATAACTTCCAAATTCTCTGTTTAACATGTCGAAGGACTTGGTAAGATCTACATTGAACTGAAACAGGCCCTGCTGTTGTTCATACGACTTCTTTGATTTGTTGCGTTGTGAAAATCATATCCATTCTTCTCCTATTAGACCGGAAGGAATATTGTGACCCAGGTAGTATCGTATCAACAATGTGAGTATTCAGTCGAGGATTTTTCACGATGGTGAAAGTAAAGTTATACCACGATAATGCCCACACCACACCCGTATACATTTGCCATTGTACAATGGTATCATGATCACATTTCTTCATTCCTTTGGAACTCTCCCAGATGTTCAGGATGATTCTATACATGATATCAGCCAAGTGATCGTCACCCCTACCGAAGAATTTCAGAAAAATATATAATCCTTTCCCCAACTTGTTGATATATGGTTGACTGGCGACTGGGGTTATGGCTAAACAGCCCAGAGTCGTTCAACTATATATATATATATATATATATATATATATATATATATATATATATATATATAAGAGAGAGAGAGAGAGAGAGAGAGAGAGAGAATGTATATATATATATATATATATATATATATATGAGGTGTATCCAGAAATCTTTTACAAACTTCGGGCCGCGGGTTCCTCACAAGCACAAAAGTCAATATAAATATATGTCTGCAAATCCATCGTTTTTTAGTTAAGTTTAAAGAACATTTACGGTAGATGCACTGTGTTGCTATGTAGATTAGATTACATTTATCATTTGGGTACATCTGTGGCTACTCTGTCTTCAACGTTCAACGTGTGTAGTAACGCATTAACTGAGAAGTGTTCAGTTTAACAATGACAGGATATTCATATCGTGAGCAGCCAGATATGATTTGTACATACGACCGCGTAAATGGTAATGGACGCGAGGCTGCACGGCTGTATCTGATTACATTTACAGACCGAACGAAGTCGAGTAATCCAACCTTTGCTGCTGTTTTTCGCCGCGTTGCTGAGACAGGATCCGTGGTACCATAAACTATGGAACGAGACCGTTCGTACGCCTGACTACGAAGAACATATTCTACAGGCTGTCGGAGATGATCCAGGTATCAGCACACGTCAAGTAGCTCTAGTATGTCGTACATCTCATAGTGACAGCATGGAGGGTACTTCAACAGCAGCTCCTTTATCCGTATCATTTGCAAAGTGTTCAGGGTTTTTTGCCCTCTGATCACTCACCACGGGATAATTTTTGTCGATGATTTATTGCACAAACTGCCCATCTGTTGTTTATTTCTTCCGTCTTGTTTATGGATGAAGCAACATTTGGAAGAGATGGAATAACAAATTTACACAACCAACATTTATGGGCGGATCGGAATCCCCATGGTAAAATACAGGCTAGACACCAGCATCTGTTTACGATTAATGTGTGGGCTAGAATAGTAGGCGACTGTCTTGTAGGTCCATATGTTCTCCCTGCATGTCTTACAGGAGCTGTCTACAGGGAATTCATTTCGAACACACGTCCAGGCCTTCTAGACGATGTACCCCTGTTAATATGAATAGGCATGCGGCTCATATATGATGTGACTCGAACACATTTTAGTCACATTGTTCATGATGTACTGGCTGACATTGCCATGAAAGATAAATAGGTACGGGAGGACCAGTTACATGGCCTGCACTTTCCCCCGACCTCAGTCCTTTGGATTTTTATCTATTGGGGGGGGGGACACCTAAAACAATTAGTTTATGCAGCAGACATTAATAATGCAGAGCCGCTTCATCAACGTGTCATGGGGGCCTGCGAAACCATTCGACACCGTGTGGGAGTATTTGAAAGGGTTCGCCAATCAATGATCTGACGGGTGCATGCGTGTGTAGGCGAAGGAAAGAAGTAGAGAGAATTTCTTTACGAAAGCATGGGTTTTTAAAGGCGTCTGTCGGCTGCTGCTGTTACTACGTATTTCCTCTATTTTTCTAAATTTTATCATGAATCGAACACTGACCTCTAGCACAGGTAGAAAATAATCAACTAACACAGTCATTACATAGGCAAAGCGAATAGTAATTACTTTAATTCGTTTTTTTTCACTCACTAAGAAACTAATTAGCACTAATAATAAAACTTATTATAATGATGTTTTATTAAAATTCAAAAGTAATGTAGGAAGACTGTGTTGCATCACTCTTAATATGAAAAATATTTTCCTTTCTGCAGAGTGACATCGAACTGCCGATTCCAAATTACTTTTTATTTGAAAGAAAGAAAACCTTGAAAGAGCGGGAAAATTTATTGAATTCCATTCTCAGTCGAATGGGAATGTTGGGACGCGACGGTGTAAGTAAAACAGATCCACTTTAAGCCATATCCTTCTAACGTCAATTTAAACTGGCGCTCTTTCCCCATGTATTGTGATCATTTTGCTTAAGGTTCGTATTTTCTTGATTTCAAATGAAAACTTCGAAATTTCCCAACACATTTCAGTGAAATATTCACTTTCCAAAATAATAATAATAATAATAATAATAAATGTTATTTATGGTTTATACGATACAATTTATGGCATGTCATCATCATGGAGCGGACTTTGAATTTTCACCTATTGCGGTGAATGGGTGTTCTCTCGGGGGTGGGGTCGTGCCTTGAGCGCCTATTGTGACTTAAGCTCAACCCCAATCCTCAAATGTAATTCATACATACGATCCATAGCTAAAGATACTGGAAAAATGGTCGTTTCCTTGTACCGCTCTAGTAAGTATCAGACTCGTCCTGTTATCCTATACCTTTACAAGAGCCAGATACGGCCGAAAATGGACTACTGCTGCCATATATCGGAAGGATCTGGACAATCTTCACTTTTCAGTTTCGATAGAGTCCAAAAGAATCTCTGTGTCCTTGTGGGTGATGAATTATTTCCCACCTTACAACCCCTTTCCCGCAGACGAAACGTTGCAAGTCTCTTTAATCTATTGCTATTTCCATGAAAAGTGTTCAGACGAATTAACATTGCTTAGTTCCACCAGTCCTAACCTTCACGACTAAGACCCTCTATACCACCCACATTGTAGCGAACCACGCTCATCATTCCCTTCGTATACCATTGGTGAGATGTAAGTTCCATTCGAGCAGCTTCTTCTCACGGACCAATGCTTTGTAGGATCGACTCCTAAGAAGACGCTTCTCCGATCACTATAATCTTAACCAGTTCAATTCTAGGGTCATCTTCCTACATATCCACATAAAGCGTGCCTCTTACTCTGTAACACTCAACCTTGAGTTGCTCTTGGGCCTTTTATATGGTTGACATCATTGTAAAAGAAAAGAAGATATAAAAAACACAATATTTTTCAAAATTTGACTCTTAAATTCACCGTGAATCCTACACCAGCCATTCTCAAAATGGACGACATCACTCCTACCAATGAGTAGTGGAAAGATCTAAGGACGGAGTGTTGGAAAAGGAGACGGTAGGAAGGCGACATAATATTCTCAGTACAAAACAAGTGTTTTTGGATTTTACAATATCTATAGGACAAAATTTAGCAGATACAGAAATTAAACTACAGAAGGTAATAAAGGAAAGGGAGAAGAAAGGATTAACATCAATGGTAAGAAGACAAAATGCATGGTTGTCAGCAAAAGGAACAGTCCAAGATTCGATTTAGACATACCAATATCAACAAAATACAAAAATTTAGATATCTAGGAAAGCGAATTGGGATAGGGAAAGATACCTACCAATGACGAAATCTTGTTAGAAACAAAGAAAAGAGTATTTAACGCTGATGTAATATTGGTCCTCCTATATGGAAGTAAATGTTGGATAATCTCTTCACAGATGAAGAAAAGACTTACGGCAACAGAAATGTAGCTCTACAGAAGGATGTTGAAAATATCATGGACTGAACTTCTGAGCAATGACAAGGTTTTAGAGAAAATAGAAACAAAAAAGACACTTATACTTAACAATAGAAAGAGACAGTAGAAATTTCTAGGGTACATAAAGAGGAAAAACGACTTAGAAAATTTGACCCTCACAGGACATATTGAAGGTAAGAGGTTCCGAAGACTGTCTATATTTCTGAGATGAGGTATTATGTACACTATTTACATTATTCGGACTATTGTCCTCATATTTTCAGGTGGTTGGAATGTCGAACTGAACCCTTTATTTCGCCCACTGGGGTAGACTGTTCTAGTTCCACGTGCCATGTTTAATGGATGTCAGTTATCAGTTTCCCTCTGAAAGTTCTCAAGGACACATGGCACAATGGATAAAGGCGTTGGTTAGATACAGTGACAGGACCCAAAGAGTGTGAGTTCAATACCCGGTTAAGGCAGTGGAGAACTTTCAGAGGGAAAAATTAACAGGATATAACTGATAACTGACATCCATTAAACATGACGTCGGCGAAACGAGTCGTTTATAAGAGGAACAGTGACATCATCCATGCGTCCATAATCTCCACATCTTGTATTTTTGTAAGAGGAACAGTGACATTTTTGTAAGAGGAACAGTGACATTTTTGTAAGAGGAACAGTGACATTTTTGTAAGAGGAACAGTGACATTTTTGTAAGAGGAACAGTGACATTTTTGTAAGAGGAACAGTGACATTTTTGTAAGAGGAACAGTGACATCATCCATGCGTCCATCATCTCCACATCTTGTATGTTTGTTAACTTTTTCAATATCTGCTTAACAGGGTAAAGAGAAGATCCAGTTATCGTTTGAAGATGCCATCCAATGCATACAAAAATGCGAACGAGCCAGACAGGGTCGTCTGCGGGCGAAATTTATGAAAGAAATCCGACAGCAGGAAGAACGAGAAAAAAGAGCCGAAACGAAAGGTCTTCCATCCATTAACCCCGACGGTGCAGCCACTAAGATACAAAAGGTAAAAGGCAGAGAGAGAGAGAGAGAGAGAGAGAGAGAGAGAGAGAGAGAGAGAGAGAGAGAGAGAGAGAATAGAGTGCACGAGAGAGAGAGAGAAGAGGGTGAGAGAGAGAGAGAGAGAGAGAGAGAGGTTAAAGTAAAATCGATATGCCAAATTTGAAAGAGATTAATTAATCGATAGGTAAGAACAGTTTGAAACAGACACAGACTGAGATTGGTATGGAGAAAGATAAGAACAAGTTGCATTGTCAGATGGTTTCTTTTAAACATTATGTTAAATATATATTAGGAATTATAAAACCAAAATATTTTTTCTAATGACTGATATATGCAAACATTTAGAACAATCAGTTTAAGCATATATTTTTAAAATAAATCCACACACACACACACACACACACACACACACACACACACACACACACACACACACACACACACACACACACACACAGACACTCGGGTGTGTGTGTGTGTGGAAAAAGGATATAGAATTCTGACAAAGTTTCTAAGAAATTGAAAAATAAAAAATATAAGTCTTCTGAAATTTTCTTTATTAACTTATTAACCTTTAAAAGACAATGTTAAAGGTTAAACATCGGAAAACATAAGGAAAGTAAATTTCTTTTAATAATATGTGGAAATAATCACGCTTTGCCTGATGAAGGTCAAGAGACCGGAAACGCGTGTAGCAAAAATATGGAAAATAAAGTATAATATATATTTAAAAAATTCCCATTATAAACCAAAACGTCTGCGGCTTCTCTCTTCTCTTTAATGCATACACCTTTCTCTCGTTGGAAAAGTGATAACCTCTCCATTATATATATTTATATATATATATATATATATATATATATATATATACTTACTATTTATCCTTTCCACTTACGGATCTGATATTACTATCTATCTTTCTCTCTATCTCTTTCTCTCTCTATCTCTCTCTCTATATAAGTAGCATGTCTTCATTCAAAATATGTTTCATGGAATAGTATAGACATATTGTGTTTATTTATTTTTATACTGATCCTTTCCAGATGTCTAATCAGTTTCTTGATGTTAAGATGAAATTCATTATTGCAGTTACAATAACTTTGTCTTTGTAATTTACCCCTCAAGATGATCTTAGAAATGGTCGAAAGTAATGGGATTAAAAAAATGTACCTAACCTCTCTTGATGAATTTATATATATATATCAGTCACCATGCATTGTTGATTCCTACATCCTACTATCTATATCAGCTCTGTCTCAAATATTGATCACTCTTCTATAAATAACCCAAACATTTTACACATACATTTTTTCTTTCTTTCTCTCAATTTATATATCTGGGAAATTTAAATAATATATTTTTATATAATGGATCGAATCCGACAAATATTTTAATATATTTTCTCTTTATATGCTATTTTTATGGATGTAACTTATTTGAGTAAATGCTCTGTTTATAATTAAACTGTATTAATTACATTTACCGGCTTGAATATTCGAGAAATGTCGTAGGAAATATGCGTCCTCTGACAGGAATCGAACCAGTATCCCATAACGTCAACCGTCATTTAGGCTGACGTTCGGTAACCGATTCAGCCACCGAGGACTTCCGCTTTAGCAAAGTTCAAATTACTGCGTATAAAATATATCATTTGCCTTGATAAAGTCGGATGACGAAACGCGTCGGCAAGAACTAAAATAAAAATAAAATATTTTCCAAGTGTCATTTTTTATCCATTTATCCAATTTGTTTTATCTTCAGAATTATTCTGAGAAATTTATATATATATATATATATATATATATATATATATATATATATATATATATATATATATATATATATATATATATATATATATATATATATTAAATAAAAACAGACCACTTTAAGGTTCCATATAATAAATTATTTCACCACAGCCCTTTTAAAGGACAGCGGATCATCAGATTTTATTTCCAAAGGTTGAAACGATTTTATCCTCCTTGGGTCTACCCATACGGATTACCTAGTTTTTCGTAAACTATATATATATATATATATATATATATATATATATATATATATATATATATATATATATATAGGTTTGTGTGTGTGTGTGTGTATATTGTTGAAGATCAAGAGTAAAGCTTTAAGATGTTCTAATTTAATTTTTCTGCGTTTCGGACCATTTTTTTTAGTTTCCTGGGAGAATTTTTTTTAGTTTCCTGGGAGATTTTGAACATAGATTATACAATGTTTTCTGCTTTCAGCTTTCATAAGTCATTATCAAATTTACTAGCGAAGATGAACTTTGGAATTCTATTCTGGATGCCGTGTAATCTGTTTCATATAAAAAAATAGAACAGCTTGCAAAATCAATGAATGGACGACTTTTAAAACTAGTTTAAAAAATGCAACATTAATTTCTCATTAATGTTACCTTTTTAACTTTGTCATCATTACAGCGACAGTGTTTCACTTTAAACATTTGACTTTGTAAATTTTATTCTGCAGTTGTCATTTTATAATTAATTAAAAAATAATTAAAAATAGAACACATGGTTATCAAAGAGTGGTTTGTATTCAAAGAATATTTAAAACAAATTAATATGAATTTTTGTATTTTTTTAAGGTATGGAAAGGATATTTGCAGAGAAAACGGACTGTTATTGAACGTGAAACAGAACTGATATTTCTTGGAATGGTAAGATCTCGTTCAATTTCTTTGGTTTCGTGAAATAGAACTAATATTTCTTGGAAAGGTAAGACCGTGTTCCATTTCTTTGGTTTCGGGAATAGAACTGATATTTCGTGCAATGGTAAGACGATTACATTTCTTTGATGTCGTGAAACAACTGATATTTCTTAGAATGGTAAGACCTTGTTCCATTTCTTTGGTGTCGTGAAACAAAACTGATATTGCTTGGAATGATAGCACCTGGTTCTATTTCTTTGCTTTCAATATTCTAATGTAAAAGATTTCTTGCCTGACTCTTTCGTATAACAATTTCGAGACACACCTCAAGGTTTCTATGACTGCTATTCTATAAGTAAAGACAATCCTTAAAAATCCATTTTGGTCATAATTTATTTCATGAATATATTCAAATATTCATCACTTTAGACCGAAGCAATAAAATTGTCTTCAAAATATTTAGATTCCGGCATTAAATATACTAGAGAGGTTGATATGCCGCTCAACAAAATCAACCAACCAAAAGTTTTCGCCTTAAGAGATTTTCAAGGTTGGAATAAATGTTACGACGAAGGAGTAATGTCTGATGCAATATCTTTTCATTGCTCGTTACAATTTGCTTAAAAAAACGAAAATTTAATAACGGCCGAGTAGATTAATTTTTATTAAGTTATGTCGGAGTCATACATCAAAGTGACAAACAACAAAGTTAGTGCCAGTGATTATCATCAATTGATTTAGATGATTTTGAGTATGGTGGCTATCTTCAAGCGTCGTCTAACTTGTATGATTATTGTTAACAATTGTCTCCATTTGATCGATTCAGTCTCAGTTTTTCTACATGACCAGGGAGGATTGTCCCTTGAGAAATCTCCACCCTTGACATATTCGAGCATTCAAGTACCTTCGTCATAAAGTGCACATGTCTTTTTTTCATTTATTTTTTCTTCTGAGTTGCATTTTTACCATTCTTAAAAATAAAAAGCATAATTCGCATAAAAGGTTCTTTATTTTCCTTCATCTGCAATCCTAGAGCCAATGAACCAAATAAATAAATAAATAAAAATGCATAAATTTTGAGTTTGTTTTGCAGTTATTCCTAAGTAATCTATTCATTTAATCGCTATCAATTTCAACTAATCTGGCCGACCGGCGTGCACTATTCAGTGAGAAATCAATCTCCATATTTGATACATTCTATCATTCAAGTAATATAGTTCACTAGTTTGTTTCGCTTATATGGAAGCCATACGCCAAAGCGACTAACATAATCAAGTTAGTCTAAATTATTTTTTTTCGCTTGATTTAGGCTATTTTGAAAATGATTTGGACTCTCAACAATCTTCACCTTCAAAACATTCGGCCGTTTAAGTAAATATAGTTCATCAGTTCGTTGTTTGTTTCGTTTATATAGAAGGGAGAAATTAAAGTGACCAACATAGCCAAGATAGCGCAAACTATATTCTTCACTTGATATAGTATATTTTGTGTATATTGGCTAAATCCCGCTTTGTTTAATGTTGATTGTTCTCTAGTAATTTTATCATTTGATCGCTATCAACTACAACTGGCCTGCTCGATCGTGAAACACCGTTCAGTGAGAAATATCCTGCACATTTTTATATCATCTCTCTCTCTCTCTCTCTCTCTCTCTCTCTCTCTCTCTCTCTCTCTATATATATATATATATATATATATATATATATATATATATACAAATTCCTCACGTTATACGTTGTAATGGATAGCGGCTTGAAATTAAAAATTGGTGGGCCGAGTTCGAATTCCAGTCAGGTTCGTTACATTCGTTTACGTGCAAATAAACCTGAGAGAGATATGAATCCATCTCTTCTCCCCTTAGCTATGGGTTAAGTAGTGGGATTTGTATATGGAAAATAATTGTTATTCTCAAAAGAATTCTGAATGCAATATTCACTCACTAAAACGTACTATCCTTACAATCCAAAATATGTTTCAGCTTTAAATAACCTACAAAAGGGTTGATAAGCCGTTAAAAACAAATAAACCAATCAAAACCATCACGTTATACGGCACAAATTTCATTCTACCCTTCAATTTATTAAGAAAAATAATAATTGCATATTCTTCAATCCCTCTAAACCTTTATGATGTTCAAAGTTATATTTCTTGTTTCAGAACCCGCCCCCTCCGCCTGTCAATCCGAAGAACACACCGGAAGCAATTGCAGCTCAGACAATGGAGAAAAGACGTGCAGCGCAGGAGTTATACGAACAGGAATATCAACAAGCCTTAATCACCATCAAAGATAGAATTCGTGATAATGAAGGTTCGGATTTGAAGGAGAGAATGCAAGATCAGATTAGACAGTGGTTTATTGAATGCAGGTAATTGCAGAAATGGAAAATTCTTTGAACTTCTTGGAGGGTGAAAAAAAAGAACTCAAAGTATTCTTGACCATTCTTATTGGCTATCGATTGCTTTGCATAAATATTGGATTTTTTCGTTAGTATTTACTATATCAAAAACTAATGTTAATAATTTTAAAACGCGGAAGCTTAAAATGGGAAATATCGAGTTTTCTCGCTGAAGTTATCGCAGTTACACTCTCTTTTTTCCCGTCTAAAATGTTTTTTTTTTTGTTATTTCCTATCAAGGCCGATTGAATATCAGTTAAAGACAATGGCCCTAAAAGTAACAAATGAAGTAAGGCATTTTTTTTCATTAATATAAAACATTCATTACTTTTAGAACAAAACTCGTAAGTAACCTACGCAGTTTATCTGGGATTACGGCCATGTCATGTCGAAACACCTTTTCCTGTACAACGACTGAAGTTAAGCAACTTTGAGCTTGGTCAGTAACTATATGGGTTACTGTTTGGGAATACCAGGTGCTGCAAGGTTGGATGTGCGGGTGGTGTAATGGATAATGGCTTGGAATTTTCCATCGGGGAGCAGAGTTCCAATTCCACTTGGATTCGTTATATTCACTTACGCGCGTGAGAACTGTATGAATCCACCTTTTCTCCTCCAGCTATGGGTTAATTAGTTAGACTTGTATTTCTAAATCATTATTATCTCAAAAAATCTTACAATCTAAAAATATTTTATGGTTTTAAATAACCTTGAAAGGATTGATAAGCCATAAAAGACGATTAAATCAATCAAGTTTTATATGGAAGATGTTACGTGGGTAAATAAAAAAAAATTATCCGCCCTTTCGCTATAACATATCTTTAGGTTTGTCACAATGACTTCTGTTCATGCGGGCTTATAGTTGGTACTATAGTGGTCACGGGATCGAAGTTTGAGCTTGATCGCGACAGTTTTCTTGCTGCTGTTACGGTGTAAGCATGCCCGCTCCGCTAGCAGTGTGCACTAATGAGGAACAAAAAGCAGTGATCCGATTTCTCTGGTCGGAAAGTGTGCCAGGGGCTGAAATTCATTGGAGGCTTTTAACACATTACAACGACAGTGTACTAACGCATAGAAGTGTGTATAAGTGGATCGAGAAGTTAAGTGTACAATGCAAGGCAGTGTTTCGTGGGAAGGAGTTGCTCGAGTGGAAAATACGAAGGTAATGAGTGTGGTTCGCTACAATGTGCGCGGCGTGGTGTGTTTTAGCCGCAAGTACTAGGCCTGGTAAATCTAAAGAATATAGTACATCTGAACATTCGCCATGGAAATAGCGACAGAGCAGCAAGAGGCCTGTGTCGTCTTTGAGAAAGGGATTATAGGGTGGTGAATCATTCATCACCTACAAGGACGCGGGGACGCTTTGGGTATCTTTCAAGTGTATAAAGTGAAGCCAGGGAAGCACCCGTCCATGCCGTTTGTGAAGGCTAGATGCCCAATGACTGAACAATAAATCCAGAACAGAAAATATCGAATGGGAAGTATTCATCAGGATCTTAAACATTTGTTTAACGCCTTCATGAATAATTCTCATCTTTAACGAGGCTTACGGCCATATAACGTTGAAACACTGGTTTTGCTACGATCACCAAAGTCAAGCAACGCCGAGCCTGGTCAGTACCTACATGGGTGACCACATGTGAATATCAGGTGCTGTAAACATGGATGTAAGAGAAGTGTAACGGATAATGTCTCGTAATTGCTAATTGGATGGCTGAGCTCCAATTCCGATTGGGTTCGTTATATTCACTTACGTGCAAATGCCCTTGGGAAAGGTATGAATCCACCTCTTCTTCCACCAGCTATGGGTTAATTAGTAAGACTTGTATCACTGAATCATTATTACCCCCCCCCCCCCAAAAAAAAATTCTTACAATCAAAAAATATTTTTGGCTTTAAATAACCGGAAAAAGGTTGATAAACCGTAAAAAACGAATAAATCAAGTCAAAATCATCTTTAAGATCTTCGGGTTTCTTTTATAATTTCCTTCGTTTGTTTTAACATTTCCAAGAAAGTTAAATTTCTGTATTTGGTTGATTTTGACCTTTACCCCTCTTGTTAACGATTCTACATTTTGTTGTCTGACAATTGATGGTTAGTTTTTCTTCTGGTTTTCCTTTAGTACATTGTTTAGGAGTTCCTGTAGTTTTCTTTCTGTGTCGTCTGTCATCAACACAGTGTCAACTGCGTGTTTTATACTGTTAAGATTTTGTCCATCAATAATAAATCCTGGTAGGATTTCTAGTTCTTTTAGGAGTTTGCTGTACAGGCTAAATAAATCAGGCGAGAAGATGCATCCTTGTCTTACGCCTTTTCTATTTTTGTTATAACGGACGATGGAAAATGTGAAACAAAAATCCAAAGGAACGTTGGAATAGCGAAAATACCTTCAAAAAGCTAAACAAAGTATTAAGAAGCAAGGTAATTCGTTAGAAGAGTGATGAAATGCTATTTAATATATCGGAGCCTGTCTTTTCGCACATGCGCAGTAACTTCCCTAATGATTGGTTGTCAAGTTACATCAAGGCTGTTCAACCAGTTTTGGATATATACAATAGAGCATTACGTATTCAGGATAGACCTTACACGTCTTTGGCTTAATTATTTTCAAAATTTTAGTCCCATATTCGCTTGTGATTCTAAGGTTTCTCCAATGAGTTTCTTTTCTTTTGCAGAGATGCAACTGGGAAATTTCCAGATTATCCAGAAGAAGAAGACGGTGGATCTGCGATGATTTTCCAAGAAAAAGATCCAGCGGAGCTGGAAGCTGAACTCAAAGCAAAGGTTTGGCATTCGCGGTCAACATTAAAAAACAAATTTAAGTTTTAAGATACAGTGTCTTGCGTTTGTTCTCTTTATAGATGTGGCGGATTACTGGCTGACATTAAGATGAGACAACCGATAACTCCTATACTCACTCAATACTTATAGACATTATTTTTCATTTTCCAAAACTGATTGTAGCAAAAAATCTGTCAAAAAAAGAAATCAAAACAGCAGAGAATAATTTGGGGACACTGTCTGGAACCGTGTTTACGTCATTGATAATTGCGTACTTCTGATGTCTTTTTTCCCAATTCAGGGTTTTGCTCATTTTTTAAATAAACGGATTTTATTTTAAATAATAATAAAAAACGTATATATACATTTTTATACGATTTATTTTAAGAAACTATTTTAAACACCAATTGTTTCTGTAACAAAAATAAAATAGCTCCAAAAAATATATCTAAAAACGAGGAAAACCTCGATTTTGTGGAAAAAGGACACCAGCAATACGCAGTTATCAATGGCGTGAGCACAATTTCGAATTCGACATTTGTGAATAAGAACAAGTACAGATAACTCTTTAAGAAGTCAGAGACGAATTTGACACTGTATTTAGATTATTTAGATTATGAACAGAACCCAACTTCTAAAATGATAAGAATTGATATTTTTCGATTCTGATAAATGTGGATACAGAAAGGTCTAATGAATGCTGATCTACAAAAATGATTTCCAAAAATAAATTCTTGGCTGTTATTTTTATGAGTGGGCCAATTATTTGAAATCGAATCGGAAAAAAAAGGTTTCCATAAACTTATTTGTGATCCTGAAATTTCATTCAACAATTTATCGGAGTCATTTTGCTTATTTCAGGAAGACGAAGATGAACAAAAAAAGAAAGAGAAATCAAAGGAGAAAAAAGGGAAAAAGAAAAAAGATAAGAAAGGAAAGAAATCTAAAGATTCTGATGTAAGCTTCACACGACAATTCTTGTTCTTTTGCGAATTATTTTTGGTTGAAATTATTTCCATTCCAAAGTTAAATTGGAACCAAATCCATGTCAGAATTTTATTCACCTTGTTTATGTCCAGATGATATTTCTTTATATATTTCTATACTTATTATCATTATTTTTTATTTTGTATTAATGTTCACTCAATGCAAGGCACAAGAGCCATTCAAGGTATATAGTTACAGAATGTGGTTGTTGAATGCGTGCAAGAGGAGGAGGAGGAGGAAGAGATCATAAATGTAGTTTATGAGAATATGTAGGAAAGACAACGGTTAAACCTAAACTTCAAGAGGTGAAGATTGTAGTGACCAGGAAAGCACCCATGTTCCGCAAAGTAGTGATTCTTGGGAAGAAGCTGTCTGAATGGAATTTCCTCCTTACTAATGGAATAAGAAGGGGATAGGGAGGGTTCGTCACAGTTTATGTGGCGGCTTTTAGTTGTTAATATCAGAACTAGTGGAATTAAATAATCTAGCACGCCAGAACATTTGCCATTTAGCTTACAGTTGAAATTTCTATGACGCAAAGAAGAAAGAAGGCTTGGAGAATTGGATACTTACAGGGCATAAGTGGGGCAGAAGGAAACAGCGACTAACCGAGTAACCTAATGGGCTTGTATAAATGGATGACAGAACAGGGACGTAAGTTGTTTAGAGTTAGTAAGGACAGGAAGTTGTGAAGAGCCATGAACACACAGGTCCTGAAAAGAAACACGCATAAAAGAAGTATAAGGATTTTGAGGTGCAATCTGGATAACAAGATTATAGTTGAGTTGCAGGAGTTGGAAATTTTCTTATATAGGCTAATTATTAAGGAAATATTTTCACAGATTATGGAAATCAATCGAGTTTAAAGATTTAAATTTATACAATTTTTCATTATTTTCTCAGAAAAAACCTTTGAACTTTTCCATGTAGCTTTCGAAAATTCTATATCATCAAATTTCCAACAGTTTGCATAATAGCTACGTGATAATGCCAACTGATTAATACAAAAAAACGTCATCACGTTGAAGACACCGGATGTCATCTGACCATCGAAGTTAAGCAACATCGAACCTGGTTAGTACTTAGATTATTTATTGATTATTTTTATAATAATGATCCGCTTTTGTCAAATATGCATGCCTTCAATCGTGACCACTGACAGTCACTCTTTATCTAATTTATATATATATATATATATATATATATGTATATATATAGAAAGAGAGAGAGAGAGAGAGAGAGAGAGAGAGAGTAAAGGTAATAAATCCGTTGGTATATAATCCAAGTGGATCCTAGTAATATCAGATATTAAAACTGATCCACAAAAAGAGCTCAATGTATTTATTATTACAGAGCAACAATGAATACACAAAATCTCAAATCATCTCATATGGGGAATAAGCTTATTTCGACCGACGAAAATATTCGTCAGTTTTATTAAACTCCGGTATAGACTGAGTTCGTGTCGGAAATAGAAATTTAACCGTGAAAGCTAAAAAAACAAAACAAAAAAACCAAATCCCCACCCAAAAAACAACCAAAAAAAAAAAAAACAACAACAAAAAAAACCCGTCGTAAAACTAATACAGAATTTATCCATTTCAGTGTTTCTGTCAGACGAAAGGCATGAGACAGTGATCAGGGGAGGGCGGAAGGTATTTGTCGTAAAGAGAAGAGGTTTTATACAATTAAACCTGGATATTAACCTTATGACATTAAATTGTGGCTATATGAAGAATTAAATGTTAATTTAAAACTAAGAGACGAATAAATAATAATACTTAGATGTAAAAAAAACATATTCACAAAACAAGCTATATTTAAAAATAAGATATAATTTATAACTATATATATATATATATATATATATATATATATATATATATATATATATTGGGATCAAATATGTATCAAATATGGATTAGAATCCGACAGAATGATAGGGTAAGGACATGGAGTTCCGATTTAGTGGTTGGTTGTAGAGTTCTATCCTTTTGGCTTGAATATTTTTGAATGTTAGTGTTTGAAAGCGGATTTTTTTTAACATTCTTAAAGTCATAAAAATATCTGTGAACTTGTGGGGTCAGTCTACCCGGATTTTAGGTCGAAAATAAATTACGATTGTCGACACAATGAAGTGATTTTGCAGAAAACGGAGAAGACCAATGTAAATATGACAGTAACATTTATACAGTCAGGTACATGTATTTACATATAAAAAATTTATGTTTTTTGTTGTGGCCATGAAGAGACTAGTAGTTCAATTGCGAGAAATGATTTGTCGCAAGTGAGTCAGCAAAGTTTCGAAGTGTTTTGCTGCAAGTGTGGAAATCAAGTGGTATGGTACGCCAATATGTGTGCGTGTGTGAAGCACGCGATAATGAACCATGTGTGTGACAGCTGACTGACTGCGTGCGATAGCAGTAATTTAAAAACACAGTGAACCAAGAAAGAGGAGACAAGACTTACTTTCGTATGTAGAAAAATCATCGCTGACTGACGTGTTGTCATGGTACGTGTGTCTTTGTTGTTGATCGAGGTTGGCCTGATTCACTGACTGTCTTTCGCCAACTGTTCTTCACTGACTGTCGTTGTAGATCTGGTCGTTGACTGTTGCTGTCGAGTCGTTTTTATCGCTATTTGACAGCCGGTGCTCGGATCACGAATCCTCTCTGAGTTTTGGGCGGGAATGTACTCAGTTACTCTAACCCTGAACTATTTCCAGGTCATTTGGAAGTTCAACTGCGCGGACTTAGTATAGATTACATCAAGTGACTTGTCATATCGAATCAGGTTCCAGAAATCAGTTAATTAATTTGGAGCCGTGTTTTTGTTAAAAATATTTCGTATGTATTGAATTTAGTAATATTTATTTGTAGCCATCTCTTGTTTGTCCTTCATTTATTGGTTGTAAAATATAGGAGTTCATATCCTATAAAATATAGGAGTTCATATCCTATAAAATATAGGAGTTCATATCCTATAAAATATAGGAGTTCATATCCTATAAAATATAGGAGTTCATATCCTATAAAATATAGGAGTTCATATCCTATAAACGATAGAAGAAGAAAATTAAAGTTAAAACATAACAGCATGTAACTGAATTTATAAATTTTGAAAAACAAAAATGTATTTTCAGGACATTTCTTTCATTTGCTCTCATAAGATAAATCCAATAAAACAGGTTGAGAGCCTCTGAATTTATACATTTTTTCTCTCAGGAATTTGCAAAAATGTTAAACACTTTTTATTGACGTGATTGTTTATTTACAAGAATAATCTGGCAAAGTTTAACAAACATATCCGCAACAAGAGGACGTATACAGTAATGAAGGTGGCAAGAGAATAAGAGTCCTTTTTACACAAGGTTTTTTTACGCGATCATTTGTTAAACTTTGCTAAAATTTCACTGTTAAAACTTGACTGAAATTTAAGGCTCCCGAAGCAAATAGCTTATTACGTTACTAGTAATTTGAAGGTGATTGGGGTTTTGAGTGTCTAACGCTATTTTTTTCTTTCCCTACATTTCAAAACAGAAAGAAGAGTACGAAGGATGGAAAATGTCCCCGTCTCAGTTTGTTCCGGTGATCAACGAAGGCTCGGAAAAACACAAAAGTAAGGGGATTTTATTCCGTCTTTATTTCAGTGAGAAACCCACTTTTTCATCCGTCGAAACCATTTTCTGTTCTTGTGCCATACCATTTGGTTGCTATATGTTTCGCTTTTGTTGATGTATGAAAATTATTATTGACTCTATCCGTTATGGTGGTTTTCTAAGTGTAGCTTAGGTGTGGTACAAGGCCGAAAGTATGGGGCACCCAGTGAGGATCGAACTCACTTCTCAAGTGATCTCGCGAGACAAACTTGCTAACCATTACATCATGTCGAAGTGTCCAAAGTCTAATAGTCATGTGAATTCTCACGACGTGCTCACCTTCTTGCGTTGAGAATTGTAATGACTGATTGACCAGAAATTGGACAGTAGGACATCAGCATCCGCGGATCCCCAAAGCCATTTCAGTTATCCGCGATTGGTCTAATCAGTGAAAGTGTCGTGTTTAAATCTTTAATTAAACTAAAATGAATTGACAAAATATATAAAAGTAAGTAAAATGATGATAATAATGATAATAATAATAATAACTATTAAAATACCAGGATCTTGAAGTGGAAATCTAAAAAAAAAATGTGGCACATGAGGACATCAATAATTCTGGTTAGAGTTGGAGACATCAGATTGATTGGAAAAGGTTGCGATAAACTCATTGAAGGGATTCCTGGTAGCCCTTTGCCTTAAGGAAACACAAAAAATAGTACTCACAAATACAGCTCATACATTACGAAGAGCTTCATCTATTTACAATGTGTGGGATCTAAGCTATTTTTTCTTTGTTTTACAAAAATGATCAGTGGAAAATGTCATGAAAACATTTCTGACTTTAGGTCACTGGTTGGGACCCAGAAGGAAACGTGTGTATAAATAGAAAACAAATAATAATAATAATAATAATAATAATAATAATAATAATAATAATAAATGAGTTTTATATTTGATAATTTGGAAAATATGCAAAAATTTAATCAATTTAAATAACTCAAAACCATCAAAAAGTCATCTTATAAGGGTTTTCTCCTCATTATAAAATGCCTATGAAGGGTAAATTCATTTTTAAAATCCCATCATTAAAAATTAATAGAAAAAAAAAACAAAACAAAAAACGAACAGTCACAATTCCAAGTAGTCACAAATTCAAACGCTGAATACGTCAGTTTTAAGCTAGGATTAATAAAGCTATGATTTGATAACGACCAATCATCTTTATTCTCAGACAAATTAACCATCTCTGTTGAAGGACGGCCTTCTCGAAACAGTCAATTAGTCTGGAGGCCAAATTCCTGCACTAGACACAGCCTAGTCGTGTGTGTCTGTTTCTCTTCTACACTACTGAAATGTTTTTTGTTTGCCTCATTTGCCTTTTAAAAGTTGATTTTTCACACAAGTAAAACATATTAGAGCGAGTAGTTGTGTCCCTTCTGTCATCAAATGGGCTTGCGTTATATTTCATTCATTGTGCTAACTCCATGCGTATTGTTGTAGTTGCTGTTATCTTTGGCTAACTTAATGTATTTGTTTGTAATGAATTAGTAGTTATCATCGAATCACACTCCTGACAAATTCAAATCCAACTCCTATCTTTCCACCATTTTTTGAGTCTCCACTAAACCGTACTCAAATGACCTCAAGTTGTGTGGACATAGGCCACACTACATGTTAAAAATACAGGTTTCGATTATTGACAACAAACCCAAATTTCCAGTTGACTGAGCCTAGCTAATCACGTAAAATCAATAAATAAATAAAATGAAGATGAAATAAAAACGAACGAATAAAGTCAGTAGATTTTACAAAGGGGACAGATTACAAAGTGATCAGTTTATTGCTCTGTGTTCGTATTGTTCGGCCAGAACAGTCATTTCAGCTCCGACGACTGTAAGTTGTAAAATTCTCATTATCACACACGATTAGTGGCAGTTGGTTGTTTTATTTTTCACACGACTTCTATGAAAACTTTTACTACGCGCTCCGACACATACACACCAACCTTTTCAACGAAGGCTGTAGATATAAAAGTGATTTCTATTTTAATGGAATTTAAGGCTCACTGAACACTTATTTTATCACTAAGGTCCTCTTTTATTTTCAGGAGCAATACTGAAAATGTGCCAGATTTTTGTACGCGTTACTTGTGATTTGATTCATTTTGGTTTTTTTTTTCGTTTAAATGCCTGGATTTTTCTATTTTTTTAATCTTACATATATATTTTTATCTTACATATATATTTTTATCTTACATACAGTGTAACCCGGATATAAGAGAGTTGTCGGGACCGGAGAAGAAGTCTCTTATACCCGGGTTTCTCTTATATCCGGGTTTGGTCTATTATATATACATTAACACAGGCTCTAATTTGGGACCAGAGAAAATCTCTCTTATATCCGGGCTTCTCTTATATCCGGGCTTCTCTTATATCCGGGTTACACTGTATATATTTTTATCTTACATATATATTTTTCTCTTACATATATATTTTTCTCTTACATATATTTATGTCAACCATTCGTCCATGCTTTTAATATTGTTGTCACATCTGGTCTGGCGTTCCTGCCATATTTTTAGAGATTCTTGATACAATCCAAAGAAGAATCTGCAAATTTATTGATCCTGACCTAGCATTTCGGCTTCAGTAGCTTTCACGTGTAACGTAACTTCCCTGTGCCTTATCTATAAATATTTTCATGATAATTGTTCTGATGACCTTTCCTCTATGCTACCTAGACTTTATTTATTTAAGCGCAGTACTAGATTGGCGATGAGGTCTCATCCTTTTACAGTTGAAATGGTTAGATGTAACCGTAAGTTCTATGCTAACAGTTTCTTCTCTTGCACTTCTCACTCGTGAAACTCTTTTCGTGCTTCTTAGCCAACTTTGATCTCCAAATATTTAAATGCAACGTCAATCGTTATCTTCTGCACACTTAAATTCTGTTCTTTTATTATTCTCTCTCTTTAATATTTTTTTACATATCGTCTAACGCTCAGATTTAGGGTCATATCACGTTGAAACCCTGGTTTCCGTACAATCACCGAAGTTAGGCTACGTTGAGCCTGGTCAGTACTTAGATGGGTGACCACTTGAGAATATAAGGTTCTGTAAGTTTGGATGTGCGGGTGGCATAATGTATAATGACTAGGAATTGTTAACTGGAAGGTTGAGTTCTAATTCCAGTTGGGTTCCTTATATTCACTTACGCACAAATTCCCTTGGGGAAAAGGTATGAACCCGCAGATATATAGGTTATTTAGTATGACTTGTATCATTCCCCACCCCACAAAAAAATTCTTACAATCTAAAAATATTTTCTGGCTTCAAATAACCTATTTAAAAGAGGTGATAAGCCGTAGAAAACGAATAAATCAATCAATTTAACATTCAGTAAACCCTTGCGTCTTCATAGCTTTATTGCCGTGTTTGGGGTGAAATGATTAAAAAAAATTATTTGTCTATTACATTCGTGTTATTTCTTTTCTGAAAGTATTTTTCTCTTTGTTGCTGGAAGACTTGGAATAAGCCGAACATTATTACGCCCGTGACAGTCGATGTGTACCCTCCACGAATCCCTGTTGGCCAGGACGAAATTCGAATGTGCATTGCAAGTGATAAAGTGCTACAATGCCAAGGCATATGGTGCAGCATGCGTTAGTTGCATTGTTGAGTGGTTGTTCGTCGATCCAATATGCGGTCCTGCTGCATTTGCGTCAGTTGTGTACTGGGGTTTATAAGTTTACAAGACAAAGACTAGAACTAACGAAAACAGACCCGAAAATATTTTAAAGAGTTTCACGACAAAATCTGATTAGTTTGGCCGGCGACGATTCCAGGATCCCGCGATTGGAATAAATTTTCTTTTTACAATGGTTCAACCAATATAAGACCTAAGAGTCACTCAAGGTAGAGGTAAATTATATAGGGATATTGTAAGGGCATACAGGGAGGGAGGAAGAGCTGCATACTGTGTGGATATATAGGATATATAAACGGTTGATCGTAGATTTGAAGAGGTTCTGATGGGAGTGATCGTGGAAACATCCCCTTGGGAGACTGTTCAACAATACGGCTGAAAGAAACTGCAAATTCTAGCGTATTGATTTTACGAATGTAAACAAACGCCAATCAGCCAGCCAGGGATCGTATTCATTTTACCAAAGAGCTTTGCGTTTTAGCGTAGGCGTTCGCTGTTTGTAGAATTAGGCTGTCTCTCAAGAGTGCTCAATTGAAATATATTATTAAGAGCTTAATTTTATATATATATATATATATATATATATATATATATATATATATATATATATGTATGTATGTATGTATGTATATGTATGTTTGTATGTGTGTTTGTACGTGTGTGTGTGTGAATTCTATAATTAATGCAATAATCCTTATCCGAGTACGGATCTAACACTTTCAACCCAGCCCCTCAACCTCCGGCGTCTTACTCTCTGGGTTGAGATGTCTACTTGGTCTTAACCGAACTTAAGGGAGTGACCGTAGCTCCCCTGAGCATCCGTAGATCATTCGACCGGTCCACTGGTTTAATCCTGCTTCCTGCCCACGTTGTGTTTGGTTTGATCCAGAAAGCAGAAGTGATGTTCATCCATTCACGGTCGACTGAAGATGTAGACATGAATGGAGAGTCTGTGCTAAGAAATTTAGAAAGCACCAATATATATATATATATATATATATATATCCGCAGAAAGCCGGACAAACAACTACTCAATGGTTGAATTGTTAATGTCTTTTATATAACAGAAAAGAATAGTATAGAAAAGAAACGGGTTACAGAAAAGAAAATAATTGACGTAAAACTCATACACTTGATTCTAGACGGAGAGAGAGTGGGTTGTGATTAGCTTGTTGTGAAATCGTCTCAGAACGATATACGACTCTTGCGATGGAGAGATAAAGATTTCTGTGCGCGGTTTAAAGTTTATAGTTGCGTCCTCCTCGGCGGTAGTAACAGTAGTAGTAATCTTCGCGGTAGCAGAAGCATCGGTACTTATATTAACCGTTCATGTTTTGTTCCAATCTCTGACGTCACTTCCAGTCTCCGATATCTCTCCACCCAGCTCGACTGCACTCGACGACAGACGAGCCCCAAAACAACCTTTTGATTATTGTAGCTTGTTCGACGTTTCCGTTTCCATTGGTAGTAATAATAGTAACGGTAACAGTCTTAGATTGTTTTTTTCGCTTCTTCGTACTTATATCAACAAAATATATTAGCGGGCGTTTGGTTCCAGTCTCTGACGTCACTTCCAGTCTCCGACCTCTCTCTACCCAGCTTGACTGCACTCAACGGCAGACGAGCCAACCACTCTGTCAACAGATTTCTGTGCGCGTTTATACAGATAAACCTGGCTGATCATAAATCGACACTTGACCTGCACACGATTATCACGAGTGCTGCCTTCAACCCAAAGTCATGTGAATTTCAAAGTTCCTCATAGCCTTAGTAAGCTCTATTTCAAATTTTAACTGATAAAAATTATCTCGATCATTTTTCCATTGTCTTCCTAATGACCCAATTCCAAATGGGCTAGATCAGATTCCCATCAGTAAACAAAATTGTTCTGATCTAATTTCGCTGTTCAAATCTACTTCAATTTCAATAAAAATATATATATATATATATGTGTGTGTGTGTGTTTGTGTGTGGTTCCCAAACTCTTTCTGTTACACGGACGAGAAATCACGAAAATCCGAATTGAACTCTGATAAATATTCTGAACTTTTATTAACTTTGATTCAATATATGATCTACATGTTCAATTTTCTGAACGCTGCATTGACCACTTTATTTGTTGTTGCGACCAAGTAAATGGTTAAAGAAATAACAAAACAAGTGTTACAGATATATCATATATTAAACAGTAAGTACAACAAAAGAGTATTACACGACTAGTGAGTGTGTGTCGGTTGACCCAGCGTTCAATCTATTCGAATCTTCCTCCAAGGCTTTCTCTCCTACTAATCTTATAGTAGGCGGAAGAGTCCAACATAGACTCTTTAGAGGGAGGACACCACAACATTTATATATTCGTCTTTGGCATGGGAATTTCCCGGCCTATTTTACATACATTATATATATATATATATATATATATATATATATATATATATATATATATATAAGATCAGGCGATTCCTCTACCTTGGTCAATTGATTTCTTAACGCTTTATTTTTATTTATAAAAAAAAAATAATGAACGCTGTATTATTTAAAAATAAATAAATAAGCGCACGACGTTAGGTGTAGTAGAAGGAGAGGGAGGTGGGGGAGGAGAAAAATAAGTGTATTGAAAATGTATCAGTTGGGGTGGTAAATAAAATATACATACTTTCTTCTCATCCCGGCTCATATGAACTCAAAAGAAACTTAAGCTACAGCTCTACTAGTAATTTAGAAACCACAGTAAAAAGACAAAACGCCAGAAAATTCAAAACTAACGTGCAGCAAAACATTGTTAAAAGTAATATATGCAACTGTAGAAATAAAAATATATGTGCATTAGATGGAGTTTGTAAAATTGAAGTAGTAATTTACAAAGCAGAAGTAGTAGATACAAATAGTCAGAAAAATATACATAGGGTGAACTGAAGGTAACTTTAAGAAGCGGTGGTATAATCACAAGTCATCTTTTAAGCTAGAAAGTCTTAGGTATTCTATTAGACTAAACAGCCATGTGTGAAAATTAAAAAAAAAGATTCTATTGCAAACTGGAAAATTTAAAAAAATGCAAAACCTTACAGCATTCATAGTAATATCTTTAACCTTTGTCAACAATGAAAGTAAGTTATCATAACATTTCCAGACCAAAAACCTTTCGAATGAGAGATTGGAAATTACGACCTGTTGCATATATACTAAAATGTTTCTGTTGAGTTCATATGAGCCGAAATGAAAAGAAAGTATGTATATTTCTTTTAACTCTCCACCGATACATTTCTAATACAATTACTTTTCTCCTCCCGCTCTCCTTCTACCACATCTCACGTCGTGCACTTATTTATTTTTAAATAATATAGCGTTCATTAAATTAAAAAAAATAAGGCGTTAGGAAATCAATTGACCGAAAGCACTTGTAGATACTGAATGGTTGAAACTAAGATGGCGGAATCGGCTGATCTCCTAACTTTTTAAACTTAAAAGCTCTAAATGTAATTTTTTAAATTTTTTTATACGTGTATTAAGCACTTTTTAATATTACTGTTTCCTGGTCTAAATCAACTCTAACCATTAACTTTTATTATATATATATATATATATATATATATATAGAGAGAGAGAGAGAGAGAGAGAGCAGAGTTCGAATTCCAATCTGGTTCGTTTTAAAAATAGTTTAACTGTATGCTATATTTATGGTAAAAGTGCTCAATATTAGTGATAGAGCGTGTGTAAATATAAAAGTGGACACTGAAGTCGACACCTTATGGTGACAGTCTACTTCATGCTTGAACACAATCTTCGGGACATTGACTGAAAATTGCACTCAAGCATGAGTGCAATTTGAAGAAAGAGGTTCAAGCGGTCCGCGGTCTGAATCATGCTTGTTAGTTGAAATGGAAATTTCATTGTATAATAATTGGTCTATGTGATTAATAATGTCCAATGAATTAAATGAATTGACAAAGAAGAAGTGTATGTTGAATAATAAAAATTTGTTGTCCAAAATAAATGGGCTTATTGATGTACGTAAGCGCATTGCTGTTGCAGACGTCTGGTCACATCGGGATGAGAGCGACAATTTTATGCAAAAACATGACACAGAATTGATCAAAGAGGAGAAAAGGGTAGAAGTGGAGACCGAGATACGGGTGCAGGTTGACGAGCTGATGAGGGAGGAACTCAAGAATTTGAAAATGGTAAGAGAAAAGTTTGTATTTTAGTTTCATTCACTTCCGGGTAGAATTGCATATTTAAATATTTACACGATAAAAGTTTTGTTCAATGCATCTATCTATCTATCTATCTATCTATCTATCTATCTATCTATCTATCTATCTATCTATGTCTAGCTGTCTGTTTCTTTCTATCTATCTATCTATCTATCTATCTATCTATCTATGTCTAGCTGTCTGTTTCTATATATCTATCTATCTATATCTATCTATCTATGTCTAGCTGTCTGTTTCTTTCTTTCTTTCTTTCTTTCTTTCTATCTTTCTATCTATCTATCTATCTATCTATCTATCTTCGACTCGTCCTCTTTTTTATTTGGCGGGCGTGCAGGTGGTATAACGAATAGCGACTCGGAATGAGAAATTGGATATCCGAGTTTGACTTCCTGTAAATTTGTTACATTAACTTAGGAAAGGTATGTACCAGTACTTCTCCCAACTATGGGTTAAATAGTTGTGATTTTTTCTAAAGAAAGATAATGGTTATTCTTAAAAAAATGTTAATGCTATATTCACTCACAAAAATTCTTCTTCTTCTTCTTCTTCTTCTTCTTCTTCTTCTTCTTTGTACCATGTCCCTTCATGGTGTGGGCGGTCATGGCTCTTCACATCTTTCTTGTCCTTTGTAGCCTTTAGTAAAGTTTTGTCTTTTTGCTATTTCTCCTAATCTCTGTTTTACCAACCATTTACACAAGCTCGTTCGGTAGGTTATGCATTGTTTTTCTTTGCCCTTCTTATGTGCTATAGAAATGTCCACCGTTTCTTTCCGATGCTGCGTATAAGTGTCCATTTTTTTTCCATTTTCTCTAAAACTTCGACGTTACTCATGTGTTTAGTCAGTGGTATTCTCACCATCTTTCTGTAAAACCCTATTTCTGTTGCCTCAAGTCTCTTCATCTGTGAGCAGATTGTCCAGCATTCACTACCCATAGAGAAGAAATGAGACTGCATCACAGTTAAACACCTTTTTCTTTGTTTCTAATGAAATCTTCTTGTTTTTTTAATATTTTTCTTACCTTTTGGAAAGCATTTTTCGCTATCTCAATGGGCCTTCGGATTTCGGGTTGGCATTTTCTGTCCTCTGTTAAAATACTCCCTAGATATTTAAATTGTTGTACTTGTTTAATTTTGACATCTCCAATTTGTAATTCGCATGTTGGGTTGTCCCTTTTGCTGACAACCATACATTCTCTCTACTTACAATTGATGTTTAGTTCTTTCTTCTCGCTTTTCTTTACTGCCTTCTGTAGGGGTTTCTGTACTTCCACCCCCCAAAACATGTTTCGATTTTGAATAACACGCAAACGGTTGATAAACCGTAAAAAATTCAATCAATCGTTTGTATTTATTTGCATTCTATTTTTAAATACATTTTTCGGCGTCTCTCTCTCTATTTTTATCTCTCTATGTGTTTCTGTATTTATTTGCTTTTCTCCCCTGAAATCTCCCCTTAAATCTGTGTTCATTGTCTCACCCACATCTTTTTTTATTCCTTTAATCATTTCTGTCTCGGCTTAATGGACATATCATGTTGAAACACCGGTTCTCGTCCGATCACCGAAATTAAGCAACGTCGGGCTTGGTCAGTGCCTAGATGGGTGACCCGGACAGCTTGGCAATATCAGGCGCTGTAAGTTTGGATGTGCAGGTGGTGTAATAAATAATGGATCGGAATTGTAAATCGGAGAGCCGAGTTCGAATTCTAACCTGGTTCGTTTTATTCACTAAATACCATTTGAAAAAAGTATGAATTTACCACGTGTCCCTTCCAACTATGGATTAAGTAATAGAACGTGTATCAGTAAAAATCATTATTATCGCCCGAAAAATCTTCCAATCTTAAAAAGATTTCTGGCTTTAAATAACCACCAAAACATTAATGAGATGCAACACCCCTACAAAAAAAAAAAAAAAAAAAGAAAAGTAAAACAACATTTCTGTCTTGTACTGTTATCCCTGGTATTGTTCCTTGTGTAGGCCTCAGTTTCTTTTCAAAGAAAGATTTTGGTTTAATTCCTCTGTTTTGCATCCATGACATCTTAAGTGACATTCGACATTAATTATACACTTTACATTTAAAGTATCTTGGCAAAGTGCTTTTCATTTTTTCTCTCTTTGTTAAATGCTTTACATTAAGTTTCTTCTTTGTTAAATTTCGTTGTCTAAGGTAAATTTAATGGTATCGACTATGCAAAATATATGTTTTTGCGGGCATTATCTAAGTCTGTTCAAATCTACTTTAGTTCTTTCTTTCTTTCTTTCTTTCTCAGTCCTTTCATATCTATCTCTGTCTGTATATATCGCTGAGATGCGGTATTATGATGACTTACATTATTTACATTATTCGAACTGTTATCCTCATTGCCATATTCACAACGTTTCGGCCGTTGTACGCCCCGGCCTTCTTCAGGAGATTGGAATTTCGAACCGAATCCTTTATTTCGTCCACCGGGGTAGATTGTTCTAGTTTCACGTGCCATGTCTCTTTCTGATGTCTCAGTTATTTCTCTTCAACTCAACTTTCCATGTTTTGGTTTTTATATAGTCTGGTATTGAACTCACAACTCTTTGGGTTAAGGCACTTGATGTAAGCCTCCGTGTTGAGTCTGAGGCCTTCACCAACAAATTCGAGAATTCTTTTCTTATCAGAACGATCATCCAACTCTTTCCGAAACCTCTGCAATGTTCCCAGAATGACACTCAAACATTCTGAAATGTTCGTATTGGAGCTTCCGGCGCGAATACCAAGCAGTACAGTATGCTGTTTCCAAATTTCTGGTGGAGTAAATTGCGTCATGGTGGTCTTTTCCTTACAGACGGTGCCCAATTGACTCTACTAAACTGTGCAGTCGATAAAATTAAAAACAAACAACGCGCATGCGCGAAATTTAAAATATAAAATGGAGAAAATTTACCCATCGCATCATGTATATGTATGTGAGAGTTTGTGTGTGTATGGGTGCATCAATGCGTCTATAGCATAATGATGAAAAAAGCATTTATTTTATATAATAAATATTAACATTTAAACTTAATTTTCTTCCTTGTCAAAGCACTTAATCCAGTGGTGACTATATTTCTATAGTTCAAACATTATGCAGTGAAAGTTTCATACAAAAATTATTTCATATCCTAATGACGAATAAAAACATTTTAAAACTTAATTTCCTTCCTTGTCAATGCACTTATTATACAAAGATTATTCCATAGCCCAATGATGAAAATAATTTATCTTGTACAACGAATATTTATTTTTAAACTTAATTTTCATTCTTGACAATGCACTTAATCCAGTGGTGACTATAATCACGGAGCTCAACCATTTTGCTGTGAAAATTTCAGATGAAAATTCATCTACGTGCCAGGCTACGGATTTGTTTATCCACTCTTGTATTTTCCCGCATGTCTGATTTTTTTGTTGAGAAAGCTTTCCAGTCCTGCGTATGTTTTTCTTTAATTCTAATTCGTCTTTCATCTTCTCTTCCCGCAAAGGCCGTCGATCGGGAGAAAGCGAAGAAGAAAGGGAAAAAATCCGGCAAAAAGAAAAAGAAAGGCAGCGGCAAAAAGGGGAAAAAGAAAAAAGAGAAAGATCTCACGCCAGACAGGTAATAAAGATATGTGAGTTTCGATGATTGATTATGAAGAGATTTGGCGGGTTCCATTTCATGTGGTTAACCGAAAGACGCATGTGTTGAGGAAAGTGTAGCAAGTAAGGCAGTAAAGCCACTAAGACACAAGGAGTTACTAGGCGTGAAAGAATGAGAGAACAGAAACATTCTTAAGGAGCAAGAACAATAAAAGAGCAATCAGGAAGACAAGAGATAGCGATTGACATTGCATTTAAATTTTTGTAGATCGAAGTTGGCTGGAAAGCATGGAACCAGCAAAGATTTCAACAAATGAGAAGAACGAGAGAAGAAACTTTTAGCATAGAACTTACAGTTACATCTGATCAATTCACCTGTAAAATGATGAGGCGTAGCCACCGATCTAGTAGTGGGCTTAAATTCATAAAGTCCAGATACCATAGCGAAGAGAGGAAGAAGATGCCTTAAAATCTGTATTTTCAGGTGTACGCTTGAAATTTACGGACAGACTGGCGAGTAATTCCTTTTTTTTCTCTTTCATATCAACTGGCGTTAATGTCAAGGGAAACAGAAGACACATTTTTCTGTTCAAAATCAAAATTTAATTCAGCTTTGGAATATTTTTTGTCATCAATCTATTTTCAATCGAAGAGGGTTGCTTCCACCAATTCATCTTCGGTCACTATATACCTTTATTCAATTCTTGACGTTGAATAACGTAATTTTGACAAACCCCAAGCGTTGGCTCGTCGCCTGTGTTTTGAATCAGGAGGCCATTTTTTCAAGTTACGGTCCTTCGAGTAAGAATTTGCCAACTAAAATTAATTAACAGTGGGGTGAAAATAATTTCCGACGTCATGTAGGCTTTCTAGATCACCTTGGCATATGGCCCCATCTAATCGCTGACGATGAGTTTGAACAACTTTATGCAGACGCCATGAAACAGAAACCAAAATAATGCAAAAACGGGAAATCACAATTATTATTATTTGTTTTGCTCTCCTCTCCGACTCTTAGATGTTTCGGCCGGCTAAGGAGGATCGTATCTCAGATCCTACGCGCAGCTTCGAGAAAGTGTTGTCTTTCTTCAGCACATGAGCTGTCCCAAGCAGTGCTACCACCTGCACACTCCCAATGATGTCAGGCATCCCCAAAGCGTTTTGAGTAGCAGAAAGATTTCTTGATTTGCCCCAACAGATAAAAATAGCATTTTTTTAAAGCAGTTTAATCGATTCGCGACGATTACGATTGGCTAGGACTGAAACGGATTTGCGTGTTCTTTAAAGTAGTCTACTCGACGTGCGATGCTTACGTTTATTTAATACGTACAATATTGTTTTGTGGCACAAGGCCGAAGGGGAACTAGGCAAAAGCGAGTCACATTGTTGAATCTAACTCGCGATCTATTCACTCTAACATTTTTCTCAATCACCACAAGAACCCATCATTCGCCATCCCATCCGACATGCACCACAATACCATATCTTCGCAGGGGTCCTAATAAAATACCCATGATGTTAAACATTTCTTAATATGTATAAGTATTTTTCTTCTTTTTTAAAATTTTTTATTACAAATATATAGAAAATTTACACATGAAATGAAGGGCTGAACCCAATAATTAAATACAAGAAATCAAAACCTTCAAACAAAAATAAAACTGTGTCAGTAAGACCTGTCCAACCAACAAAAATAAGAGCGGCCGCTGTGTTCTGCTGCTAAGCAATATCAAGAAGTTCATTCATTAGTGGCGGGGAAGGGACATATCAATTTGTAAATGTGGAAATGTATAAGGCTGGTTCAATCAAGTTGAAAAAAAATAAATATAAAAAACTGGGGAGATTGGGAATCTTGACAAGGACCGTAACAGAAAAGAAGGCGGGGACCAGGCCGAGGTCACTCAGATTAACTAGGCGAACAAAAGGAGACTAGCTTAATCAGGGGTGGTGTCCGACAGTTTAGGTGACTAAAAATGGAAATCAAGATTGTCCCGATTCACGTAACCAAAAGCTCGAAACTCTCACTCACCTTTTGCTGAGATCTGCGGAAGGTAAACGCTTTCTATCAGTTCTGGTCTTCATCCTGAACGGATGCCCAAAGAATCTAATCAGATCTCGATGAGAATAATGTTCGTCTCATAAGATTAACTCCATTCGCTTTACCCACATCACATTCTTTGGCAATGCTTATGACCGGCTAGCTGTCAAACGTATTTGCATGTTCTTTACAGCAGTCTACTTGACACGTGATACTTATAACTGTTCAAGAGTGAAACGAATTTGAATGTTCTTTAAAGCAGTCTCTCTGACGCGCGACGCCTCCAATTGGTCAGGAGTGAAACAGATTTGCATGTTCACTAACCGGCTTCGTTTAGTGGGATGGTTATTTTTTTCTTTAAAGAAATAGCATGCAACTCGGGAGTGCTTTGACTGACGAGGTCAGTCCGCATTTTCTTTTGTACATGCGAAACAAAACCATTTTACTCCTAGTAAATTTTCTTCGATTTGTTTATTGTTTGTTTTTTTTTTGCTTAGTGATGACCAAAATCACCAGTATGCTGTAAAACGTCATATGTATCTGCCTGAATTTCTAGAAGTGGAGTTATTTTTTGCATTATTTGCATTCGGACTATTGTCCTCATCTTTGTCGTTGTTATAGCATTTCGGTCGTTGTGGTCCCAGGCCTTAATCATGTGTATATCAGTCCGGGTAACCTACAAGGAAATCCCGACTGAACCTTTCATTTAATCTACAGGGGTAGACTGTTTTCGAGCCACTGCCAATACCTAGGAATATCTCGTCTATTTATTACTTTTAGTACTGCTCAGTAATTGCTTACCCTATTTTCACTGTACACACTACCCGGCCCCGGTATTGAACACACAATTGCTATGTCACCAAATTCACGAACCATCGCTTTAAATCTTGTAGGACTATAGCTTGGTGGATTAAAGTGTTTCTTTGTGAATTTGGTGACATAGCAATTGTGAGTTCAATCCCTGGGCCGGGTAGTGTGTATTTTGACTCAGTGGAAACATGACGAACAATAACTGATCTGTACTAAAAATAAGAACAAAATGAGATATCCTTAGACATAGGCAGTGGAACGAGAACAGTCTACCCCCTTAGATTTAATAAAGGTTTCAGTTTGAAATTCCCTGTATTGTTATACACCTGACGAAGTTCAGAGGGAACAATTGCCGAAAGGTTGCGATAACAACAACAAAAATGAACGCAATAGTCCGGATGTATAATGTGTAAGTAATAGACGTTTGTTCGTCTTTCAGGTCGATTGAGTCGCTATACGAGGAACTAGTAATGCATGGTATTATAATCCCTTCTCCAAAAGTGAATTTATCTGACTATTTGGGAGATTATGGTTATTTGGGAACCATCTTGCGTCAAGCTGGGTCCGAACCAATGCCAAGCCTCAGTGATATCCGTCGAGTGATCACGCTCTTTGCCATTCTCCCTCTTGGTGAGTAGAAAAATTCATTTGTTTCGTGAGTTTTCGACATTTTTCTTTTTACCAATGCCGCTTTTTTCGCTTCAAGAATATCTTATTTTATGCTTTATCTTTACAAGAGTTGGATTATTTATCGCTGCAAAAGTCTAGACCAAAAATGAAGTTGGTCTGAGCTAGAACAGCCAACTCCTCACTCTGTTCAGACTTGATAGTGTTCAAAATCGTTCTCGCTGTCTTTTAGGGCACAACTTATTTCCCACTCTACAGCCTCTTTCCCCACAGTTGTAAAGTCGTAATCTATCGCTAATCTATCGCTATTGCGATGGCAAATGTTCAAATGAGCTCTACTGTTTAATTCCAACATTAAAAAAATAATTTCACTTCAAGAAAGGCAGTGAAGCCATTAAGAGTCAAGGTGTTACAGTGAGTGAAAGAGCCCGAGAAAATGTTATCGAGGATAAAGGACAATAAAAGAACAGGATTTTTAAAAAAAGTTGATGATTGACGTTACGTTTTAACTTTTTGTGTTCTTTGTTGTGGCCATGAAGAGACCAATATTCCGAGTGTTCGAAATGATTTGTCGCAAGTGAGGCTGCAAAGTTTCGAAGTGTTTTTGCGGACATGAAGAGAACAACAGTTCGATTGTTCAAATTGATTTCAATGGGAAAATCAAGTGGTATGATACGCCAATATGTTTGTGCGTGTGTGTGTGTGTGTGTGTGTGTGTGTGTGTGTGTGTGAAGCACACGTTACCGAAACATGTGTGTGACTGCTGACTGATTGCGTGCGATAGCATTAATTTTAAATACGGTGAATAAAAAGAAAGGAGAGGCATGGCTTACCTTCGTCGTGGCGTTGTATGTAGAAAAATAATCGCTTGCATACACGTTGTCATGGTACGTGTGTCTACGTTGTTGATCGAGGCCTGGTCTGGCACGTCAATTGTCCTTCACTGATTGTGTCGTTGCAAACCTGGTCGCTGACTGTTGCTGACGAGTCGTTTTTTATCGCTATTTGGCAGCTTGTGCTCCGCTCACGAATCCTATCTGAGAATGTACTCGTTATGCGGCCCTGATCTATTCCCACATCATTTGGAGTTAAACCGCGCGGACGCAGAAGAGAGCACATCATGTCACTTGTCCTATCCAATCAGGTTCCAGGAACCACTTATTTAATTTGGAGCCGTGTTTTTACTGAATTGTAAGACACGTTTTTCGTATCTACTGAATTTAGGGAGATTTATTTGTAGGCATCTCTTACATGTTTGTGCTTCACTTAATGGCCGTAAAATATAGTAATGTATATCCTATACATATTACTGTAAATTGGTCATATTGAAATATAACGATTAAAATCGGCTAAACTGGTTTATCGGTCTTCTCTCATTGAGAGCAAAAATCGAGGACAAAAAATGTTCACAGCAGCTAAAAAAAACTACAACCCCAGAGTAATATTATGTACAAACAACATTAAATGCTAATTACCTTTAAGCTCACCAACCACACCTTCTGTTTACAGAGAGTCGGTTGGTAGGACTTAATGTATATTGATTTCAAAACCTTCAGGTGATAATTGGTATTAGCCTTACTCAGTACTGAGAACATATCCGAGCTATAAGACCAAGCACACTGCTCTTTTTAAAAACAAATATTCAGCTATCACTGAACCTAATGAATTAACACAAATATTCATTAATATTCACAAGGAAACGTTGTAAAATTTACATTTTCTTTTTGTTATGAATGTTCTTTGAATATGTTTGTTTTTATTGCTGCGATAAAATGTTGTACACTCACAAAAATATTACTTTAGCTTGAAGTTTAAGGCACTTCGACGTGGTATAATGGTTAACAAGCTTGTCTTGCTAGATCAATTACGACTGACTAGTGAGTTCGACCCTTATTACGTGCTCCGTACTTTTGGCCTTGTGCCATATCTAAGCTATGTTTAGTAAACCTTTAGACGCTTTAGCTTAAAGTTCCTTGCTGTGACCTGTATCAGACAAAAACATCTCCAAGAACTCACAATAATTCTCTGCAATTAACTTGATACCACTATCAAATTTGGAGAGCTCTATAATTTTACTGACTACAATAAAAGTCCTCAATATTACTTCATCTTCACCTGTTGCTTTCTAGGTTGTACAGTTTGGCTATTTCCATGAAAGGTCCAACCTCGATCCTGGTCATCAAGTTCAACTAATGTCGCTCGACATTCATCACTAGTCCTTCAGTTACTAATCTCACGAGCCCAGGTGAACCACTCTGTCATGGTGTTCAAAGATCACCCTGGAGGGTCTTCCGCTGTTATATCTGAACTGATGCTTGGTGTCCGGTACAGCTTGCATTTAATGTGGATGAGCTTTCAGCCGGTGCTGTTTGTCTGTTATCAAAGAGAACTCATGATCATTAAGGCACCGTAGTTAACCAATGCGCTGTTCACGGATGGTAGTAATGTCTTCGTCGTCTCTACCGCCCAGTGCGTCCGGGATGTCCCAGATTTTTATTGCCTTAGTGTAGACAGTTTCGATTAACGATCTGTCTGGCTTCCAGCATTCATGTACATTATTAAATTTTTGTCTGAAGATGCCCTTGTTTTATTCTAAAGATCGTGTAATCTTTTTTGGATTCAACACAAAAATTTTTGTCGATAAAAACTGAATAAAAAAAACAAAAACTGAACAAATATTAAATTCAGGTTAAATTTACCTGCTGCAGATTCTTAAATTCTAAAAGGTCAGTGCATATTATACACATGATAATTGTCTAGAATTTCGTATCCCGTACGAATTACAAAGTCGTATCGTATACGAATAATTATTTTGTGTGCATGTGTATTTAGTTTGACAAGACTGCTAAAATTGTTTAACAAAAACATTTAAAATCTTCGATGAAAATTATTTGTAGGCTTTTTAAATTTTGAACCCTAGGCTCGACTTTTGTGCATGAGAAAGCTCCTCTGATCAAATCCATTCTCTTGGCGGGTCCTCGAGGCACGGGTAAAAAGATGTTGGTGCACGCGATTTGTACCGAGACAGGAGCCAGCCTTTTTGATCTGAGCGCACCAAATCTCGTTGGTAAATATGGCGGGAAAGAAGGTCTGAAGATGTTGATGCACCTTATAATGAAGGTACATTTTTCATTTTCTCAAATTTCTTTATTTCATTCACTTTCACTTTTCTTTATTTCCGTCTTTATTCTCTTTTCACTATTTTTCTATTCGTTTCTCTCTTTTTCATTTTTCCTTCTTTTTTATTTTTCTCTTCATCTTTTTTCTACCCTTATGCTACACCTTTTCTTTCTTTCTTTCTTTCTTTCTTTCTTTCTTTCTTTCTTTTATGTACTGTGTCCCTTCATGGCGGTGGCGATCATGACTCTCCACAATTTCCTGTCCTTTGTAGCTCTCAGTAATTTTTGTGTTATGTCTCCCAAGCCTTATCCTGCTATCTATGTACACAAGCTCGTTATGTGCTTTTTCTTTTGTCCTTCTTGCTTTCAATATCTCTTGTGTGTATCAAATTTTCGAAGCCCTCTTTTCTTATGCATTTTAAATTGTCTCTTCCTGATGTTAAGCATAAGTCATTTTTGTTTCCATTTTCTATAAAATTTCGTCGTTGTTTTGTCCATGGTATTCTTAGCATTCTTCTGTAGAACCACATTTCTGTCGTCCCAAGTTTATTCTTCATTTGTGAGGAGATTGTCTAACATTCACTGCCATATAAGATGATTGATATTACATAAGAGTTCATCACTATTTTCTTTCTTTCTTTCTAATGAACTTTTCTTGCTTCTTAATACTTTGCTTAGGTTTTGGAAGGCATATTTCGCTATCCCAATGGACCTTCGGATTTCAATGTCACATTTTCTGTCCTCATTTAAAATACTTTCCAAATATTATAATTGTTGTACTGCTTGATTTTGGTATCTCCAATTTGTAATTTGCCTGTTGGACTGTTCCTTTTGCTGGTAACCATGCACTATATCTTCTTATAATTAATGTCTTTTCAATTCCCTTTACTGCCTTCTATAGGAGTTCCTTTCTGTGTTTGCTATCAACACTGTGTCATCTGCATATCTTATGTTGTTAAGACTGTGGCCACCAATAATGAATCTTGTCAGGACTTCTAGTTCTCTCAGAATTGCCACGCTGTATAGGTCGAATAAGTCCGGTGAGAAGACCCATCCTTGTCTTACAACTCTTTCTATTTTTGTATATTTACTTAATTCATTTTCTATCCACAGGCAGGCAGTTTTTTCACAGTTATGGGTTATTCTAATATCCTTCTCAAATATTTCAAATGACTTCTGAGACAAACCTGTAAACCATCAGGCGATCAAATTAATTATTTATGAAGTTTAGCTAAGTCTGACACAAGGAGTCACTAGCGATGCGCATAATGAGGATTGAACTCACTTTATATGAGGGAGGGGCGGTGATAAATTCCCTGTTCGACTAAGAAATCAGAACAAGTCATTAAAAACTTCTAATGTTTCGTCATCTGGTAAGATTTTGCGAAGAGGGTATTTTGTTTCATACAAACAGAAATAAAAAAGATAATTTTAGGCAAACGAAAAGTCAGAACACTAACTCAATGTGGCCAGTTTAAAGCAGGAAAGTGAATCGGTTAAATTATTTACACTAGTTACATTGTTCGGACTGTTTTCCTCATCTTTGTTACGATATTCTCGACGTTTCGGCCGTTGTACGCTCTGGCCTTCTTCAGCTAATTCGAATTTCGAACTGAACCTTTTATTTCGACCAACGGGGGGGGTAGATTGTTCTAGTTTCACCTGCCATGCCTCTTCCAGATGTTTCAGTTATTTCCCTTTAACTCAACTCTCCAAGTTTTTGTTCACCTCATCTGTAGCCAGGTATTGAACTCACAACTCTTTGGATCAAGTCGTTGGATTCAACCAACGCTTTCTTTTCCACTGAGCCATGTGTCGGGAATATGGAAACGAAGATGAGTACAAAACATCCGAACAATGTAAATAGTGTAAATAATTGCAATACCTCATCTGAGAAATATAGAGAGATCCTAAAGAAGGCCGGGCGTATAACGGCCGAAGTGTCGGGAATATAGCAACAAAGATGTGGACAACAGTCCGAACAATGTAAATAGTGTAAATAATTGCAATACCTCATCTCAGAAATATAGACAAATATTGAATCGGTTAAATGTTAATATTTTAGACTTATACAATACTAGGTAGGCAATTAATAAAGATTTTGTCAGTGACAAACACAAGGCCATATATGCAGACAGAGAGAAAAATGGGAGGGTATAGGAGTGATATTAGACCAAGACACAAAGAAATGTGTTCTGCGGTACTATCAACTATCCGAGGGAATTCTTGCGGTTAAAGTAAAAAGGAAGCCTTTTAACCCATCATAGTTGTATATACCCCGAGGGCACAAAGCACGGAATAAGAAATCGTAACGTTTTACTATAGGCTAGAGAACACCAAGACTCATTGCAAATCGCTGGAGATTACAATAGTCATATGCGACCTGAATGTCGAAGTAGAGATGATGATGAAATATTTGGCAAATTAGTAATCATAATGAACGTAGAGAAAATGTGTCTAATGGTGCAGGCGGACGATCAGGTAGTAGGTAACACCTGGTTTCTAAAACACCTGAAGCATATATGGACATGGAGAAGCCAAGGAGGAGAAACGAAGAACCAAGTGTCTCCTACATAACACTCAATAAGAGATTCGGGAATGTAGCTTTACACTGTAAAACATATCCAAATGCCGATTGCGGGCGCAAACACCTTCCAGTGATATGTAACCTTAGAGTGAAACTACGGAAATTGAAGAGGGCCAAGGCAGCACCCAAATTGCAATACGACAGAGTTTGAAGGAAAAATATACGAACAGCATTAAAATCAGATACAATGAACTAAATAAGAATGGAAATTCGAAGTAGAACACATTAAGAGGGACTTAAGTAACACCAGCAAACTAGATCCGCCCCGATTCCACCCAAAAACTATACAAGGAAGAAAGGAATTGGCTGTGTCTGAGGGAACTTCGTGTTGAGTGAAGACATAGCAGCTTCCAAATATGTCTGACAACCAAGGCAACATATCTCCCTCCGTCATTTGCTGGTAAAAATCAAAATCACTTCTTCAATGAACATCAATAGTGATTTAGAACCATCAGAAGCAGCAAAAATCCAACCATGATGTTTTCATTTGGTGGCACCTGAGAGTAGCCATCGCTGGATCTTGTATAGTTTTATCCCTAAATCCTCTTTCCCAATCCTCCTTCGTGACCGATCCCAAATCACCAGCTCCTGCCATCTTCCTCATGCTCCTAGATGGATTTCTCTTCATCCTCTTCTTGACGGCTACAATGACTCTCCTGATACGAACTGAACGGTTTCTCCCTAGAATTGTATTTGTTGAGGTTGTTTGTACCTCTTGAAACATTTTACACATATTAAAAACATTTTTTTTCTGCAAATATTCAACCGTTTTATCACATAACAATTTTTCCCTATAAGCCATTTTCAATACGATAATTTAATCATGTTTTGTTTGAGTCGCCATATTTAGCGGAATGTAGACAATAAAACAAAAGAATGCTAGGGAGCCTTATGCAAAATTTGAAACTTTTCTCGAATAGGTATGTTTCGAGTTTTGTTTAAATAGTGGATAAATATTTATGCCGCAGCAGGTATACTAAAATTATTTCCAGTGAATTTCTATAAATGCTTTTAGTATTTGCTATGTCACTATAGGTTTTGATTAGAGTGAATGAAAGTCTTGATGGATTCCTTTAATAAAGTATTCTTCTAAAGTATTCTATTCTGATATTCTATAATAAAATCATTTCCAATGAATTCCTATAAATGCTTTTAGTATTTGCTGTGTCACTATATGTATTTTTTAATCGGTATCACCCCAATCAGGGCAATAATGCCACTAAAACACAAGGAGTTACAGAGTACGGAAGAATTAGGAACAGGAAGAGAAGAAAGCAATCAGGAGGACAGTAGATAGCGATTGACATTGTATTTAAATTTTTGCAGATTAAAGTTGGGTGGAAAGCATGGAGCCGGAAGTGCGAGAGAAGCAACTGTTAGCATAGAATTTATGGCTACGTCCAGCCAGCTCAACTGTAAATTGAGTTCTCGACGCCAGTTTAGTGCTGCGATTAAATTCAAAAGCTCTAAGTACCATAGCGAAGAGCTCATCCGAACAATTACCATGAAAATATTTATAGGAAAGACATAAAGAGGCAACCTGAAGGAGATGGGAAAGTAACTGGAACTGATATGCCAGATCAGGACCAATAATATTGCTGATTCTTCTTTGGATGTTATCAAGGAGCTCAAGGTAAATAGCAAGGACACCGGGCCATATGTAGCAGCAATATTCTAAGCATGGACGAATGGTAGACTTATAGATATATAAGATAGATTCTGGAGAGAAAAATCCTCGCCCGACAAGGTGAACCGACTTTCTTAGAAACTGACCTAGCAATGGATTCAATATATTCTTTCCACTTCATATCAACAGACAATGTGTACCTGAGAAGGTGCCACGAGTCACTTTCCTGGAGGTTAGTATCAGCCATGTTGATCGAAGGCAGCGTGGAGTCTCTCAGATGATTAATGGAGAGAAGTTTAGTTTGGAGGTGTTAAAATTAACAAGCCATCTTTTGTCCCAGTTAACGACGGACATGATAAGCCTTAGTATCAAGGCAGGGGTAAATTGTTGTGTCATTAGCATAGAGCTGATATCATCAGGAAGGTCATTAGCGAAAATTAACCATGACCAAAATTGATCAAAGATGGATCCCTGGGGGACACCGTTAGTACGAAAGGATCTAGACGAATGGCCGTTCAGGATAACTTTCATTTCACGATTTGATAAGAAAGACTGGATCAGTTTTAAAAAGTGTCTGGAGCACCGTAACTTTTCAGCTTGTGGAGACGACCTGAATGCCAGACCCTATCAAAGGATTTCGAGATGTTTAATGCTACAGCTCGGGCTTCATTGTTTTTATCTAGAGCACGATGGACTCATTCCGCAATTATCGTCAGTACATCAGCAGTTGACCCGGGGAAACGAAAGCCATATTGCTTGTCTGAGAAAAGGCTCTGCGGTGAGAGTTAATGAACCAATTCATCATTGATTAGGTCCTCTAGAAGTTTCCCCAAAATAGGTAGAAGGCTAATAGGCCGATAGTTAGAAGGGTCAGACGGCTCATCAGAGTTCTTAAAAACTGGAACAACAGATGATGACTTCCATCAGGCAAGAAATCAGGAGGCAGCGAGACATTTATTATACAGTTTAGAGAGGACAAGAGCCAGTCCGGGAGAACATTTCTTAATGACTATTACAGGGATACCATCAGGTCCACATGCTTTGTGGGGATCTAGTTTAGAGATGATAGCAGAAACCACGGGAGCGGTTATACGCTTATCACTCAACAAAGACTCAGTTCTAGGAGGGAAGTTAAGCAGGGATATTTAAGAGTAGAGTTTGAGGAGAATTTACGGGTATAGCATTCAGCTTTATCGGCAGAGGATGATAACACCTTGAATCTATTGAAGAGGGAGGAATAGAGACCTTGCACTTATTTAGTACCCTATTACAGAGCCTCCAGTAATCGCGTGTGCCAAAGTTGTAAGGTGCATCATTCTCTTGGCAAACAGGGACTTACCTCCTTCGAGGACTCGTATTTATTACGAACTGCAAGGAATTGGTGCCTGTTATGACGAGAGCTGTCACACTGGTATAGCCGAAAATAGTGCTTCTTGTGTGCTATAGTGGTGAGGATTGAGGTTTCACTTGGTACTTTCGAGAAGGGATGAAAACGTTCATGCCTCCTTTAACACAAGAAGAAACCTCAGTGGTACAATTTTTAATTGGGAGTTTAAAGATAGTAGTCCAAGAGGCACAACGTAAAAAATCACGGAGTGAGTCCCAATTAGCATGTTGGTAACGGAAAGAGGTCTTGTGGATTGGGGGTCTCTGTTTAATAGCGGATTGGAAAGAAATATCAATAGCTACCACACAGTGGTCCGAGTTACCAAGGGGGAAGTGTTGCTAAGCTCGGCAAGAGCGAGGAGAGGAAGTAAGAAATAAATCAAGTAAAGAAGCCTGTTGCTCGGTTTTGCCAAGGAAACGAGTAGGGAAGACCAGGGATTGGGCAATGGAAAAATTTATTGATTAGAATGAATGAAAAATTTAATGGTTTTGGTTAATAAATAATTCTAATGCATTTCCACAGTGAAACCATTTCCCATCAAAGTAAAGAAAGTTACAAAATTAGCCAGCAGAGGGTAAAGTGATATGCATTTACTTTTGGGACAGAACTGGCGTGATTTTCTGGATTTCCTTGACCCCGGATAAACTATCAAATTTGATTGTTACCTTTCGATGCTGGCTAAGCTTAAGACCCAAATTTTCAAATTCAAGTGAAAAAAAGGAACCTTTCGCTTTCAACACGGTAACGCCAAATCCCACACCGTCATAAAATTCTTGCATCACACTGTAAATTTTGGCAGGAATATCCTACCAAACGCATCAGATTTGGCACCTTCCAAACTATCATCTGTTTGGCCAGTGAAAAACGAACGTTGAGGGCAACATTTACTTGATAATGGCGCCGTGAAAATGCGGGCTTTTGTTCATCAAATGCACACAAAATGATGGTGATGATATGGAAAGAATTGTGAAAAAATGACTCTACACAACAGCATTATTTTCTGCTATATATCTCGAGATTCTCGCGCAAACTGACCCCGACCGAATGCATTTAAGCGTGCTACTAGCTTAGGCTTCACCGTTTTCTTGTCGAATTAGCTGGATGTAACCTAAATTCTGTTTTAATACTTTCTTTTCTCGCATTTCTCGCCTGTGGAACTCTCTTCCGCTTTCTTACTTCCCTGCCGCCTACAATCTTAAAAAAAAATGAATGCAATGTCAATCGCTATCTTCTGTCTTTCTGAAATCTGTTCTTTTATTGTCTTTTCTCTTCACTAGTCTTCTAATTTTCTATTACTTATATTAACACCCTTGCATCTTATTGGCATTATTGTCCCTTGCTTTGAGTGAAATGATTAAAAAAATATGTAAGAGGCCTTACTTTTGAGCGTCCTGCTAAATAAATGTTTTTTTTTTTTTACATTTCAGGTCGGACGGGCCATTCAGCCGTGCGTTTTCTACATAGGTGATTGTGAGAGAATGTTTAAAAAGAAAATACCAAAAACTGATCCTGTGAGTCGAGTTTCTTTCTGAGATTGGAAACTTTGAAATTTCGATTTTATTTTATATTTTCTTCTTTCATGTTTAATATTTCTTTCTTTCTTTCTTTCTTTCTTTCTTTCCTGTTTCTCTTTCTTTTTTAATCTTCCATTTTTTTAACCTTCTTCCTTTCCTTTATTCATTCTTTTTTTGCTTTCTCTCTTTTTCCTTTAATTTTTTGCTCTTTGTCCTGGGTATGACGATAAACTATACTCGGCAACAAGACCGCTGATCGGAGATTTTGAGAATCATGGAACCACCACTTAATTGCTGTTTTTCCCAGGTTTACACTGACCCGGGGTGGCAGCACCTGTTAGGGTCCCAGCTAAGGGCAAATAGTGAACCCACAAAACGGTGGAGTAATGGATAGCAGCTCGGATTGAGGAATTGGAGAGCCGAGTTCGAATTCCATTCACTTACGTGCTAATACGTGGGAAACTTATATGAATCCTCTTCTAGAGGAGGCACATTGGAGTAATGGATAGCGGCTCGGATTGAGAGCCGAGTTCGAATTCCAGTCGAATCCATTACATTCACTTACGTGGTAATACCCTTGGGAAAGGTGTGGATATTCTTCTCCTCCCCAGCTATGGGTAAATAGGAGTACAACTTGGGTGGAAACTGGTCTAGGAGAAGGACAACTCTGTATTCAAAACCTGATCCTCCATATTGGGGGTTGTGCAGTAGGCTAAAAATCTACTCACTTAAAAAAAACTGGCTTGTTATAGAAACCGCAACGATATCTTGCGGCCCTATGTTCCTCAAGGGATTTAAATGCATAATATATACACTGACCCGAGTAGAAGTACATTTTTGTAGTGGGAATACCAGCAATACCAGTATAGTATACAATCTAATAAATAAATAGTATTTATTATTTTTTGTTACTAAGAACAAATAAAATGTATAAATTCACTTTTGTATGTTTAGATTTTATTACAATTCTAATCATCGCTTTTAAAAACAGTAAACATTGCCTAAGAGTGAAGGAAGTTAAAATAAAAGAGGTGTTGTGGGAATAAATCGCCCTTTTGACACACTGTTTTTTTGGCGGGCACGAAGGTCCATCATCATCATCATCATCATCAGTCTCTTGACTGCTTCAATCATCGGGGGGGACTCATTATCATCATCATCAGTCCCTCATTTTTTCCCCGCTCAATTTGTTGTATAAGACTTCCCATTCTGCACAACGTGGTGATTTTATCCATAACACCATTTTCTCTGACAGCATAGCATGAATTACCCTGCTGAGTTAGAATACCAATTAGTTTATGCTACCGTTTCAGTTCTCTCCAAGGCTAGAAGACAAAAATAGTAACTGAAACTTTGTACTTGGAAACTCGTTCCCAGCCATAACCTCCCTCGAAGAGAAACAGGAACGTTTTGAAGGCAGCAATAATGACTGAGAGAACCCGGCAATTCTTGGACAACTCATTACACGCTATGTTAAATCGCGTATGGCTAGCCCACAATAAAAACACGAGGTGTTATATTTGTCATCGAAAGATGATAAATGAATCTCAGAATGCCAAGTCATTTGTCATCTAAGATTCTAAGCGTGTCTATTAACCACATCTGCTCCCATGAAAGCAGCTTATTAAATAACTATATGAAAAGAAGACAAGCAATGCACTGGAGATTTTAGGGAAAACACCATGCTGATAAATGCATGATGGCGCGGAATAAAACGAATTATCATTTGCTGAATTGAGTAAAGAGTTCCTTGTTATTTAAACACGCGGAAATAAATCAATATATATAAAGCAGAAGATGTCTCTGTGTGTGTGTGTCTGTCTGCGTGATACCTTTTCACTCGAGATCCATCCAAACGATTTTCACCAAACTTGGTACATGCATTGTACAATGTAAGAGATAGGTTCTTAGCGTAAAAATATCGATAATTTAAAAAAAAATTACTAATCGATAAAGGCGATCAAAAATCGATTTTTTCCTCCGATTTCGTTCAAACTCGGTATGTATGACGAGCTAAACGATACCTCATTTTTATTCTAGCGCCACTGCGTTTAGCGAAAAACCACGAAAAACGAAAAATCGATTTCAACACAAATATTACACTAACAACTCCCTCAATTTTCAAGCAATCTAATACAAACTTCACTCAATTGTAGCCAACAATAAGTTCATTTTTTAACAGTCATTTAACTTGATAATCGAGTCCACACATATAGTGAAAATCCGCGTAAATAGAGAAAAATGGCGATTTTTACTGATTTCTTCTTATTTTTCGTTGATCTTTCAACCGATTTTCATCAAACTTAACAATTGCTTTATAAATGTATCCTCTTTTACATCCATGGTAGCACACTGACAAATTGAATTTCAAAAAATCCAAAATAATTGTGGACTGAGGTGGGTCTTTATGTTGCCTTTTTTACCCTTTCATGTCCTCGGCTAACGTCGATTCAATAAATACAGAATACTTCCGTTATATCAGTAACTGTATTAATTCAAAATGTGTTTTTAATGAAAGTACTTTAAAAGTAATTGAAGATAGACTCTGTTACATCTAAACATGATGCTGTTTTTGCTTCATTCTAACTGAAAGCTTTTTCTGATCGACCAGCTGGGTATGGCTGCTAGTATATAAAATAAATTAATGAATATATAAGGCTTAGAGGGATGCAAATGTTTCGCAATGGCTTCATTTGGAAAATTATGAGGCAGGCTATGAAACATTTTTTTAATCATTTCACCACCAAGCAAGGCAGTGGTGCCATTAGAACGCGGGGGTGGTTACAGGGGGTGAAAAATAATGAAAAGACTTTAATGAGGAGAAGTGAGGAAAAGGACAATAAAGGAACAGGATTCGGGTAGACAGAAAATGGTGATTGAAGATGGCGATACTGCGTTTAAATGTTTGAAAATTGTAGGTGGCACGGAAGCAAGATTTCGGAAGAGACTTCCACAGCGGAGAAGTGCGAGAAAAGAAACTATTCGAATTGAACTGACGGTTACATCTAGCTAGTTCAACAGTAAATCGATGAGACCTAATTGCCAATCTAGAAGCACGCTTAAATTCATGCAGTCAAGACACTAAGGATGAAACCTCATCAGAACAGTTGTCATAGAATATTTGTAGAAAAGGCAGAGGGAAGCCACGTCATTGCGGTGGCAAAGTGTCTGAAGTCGAGATGCCAGGTTAGGATCGACTGCATTTAAAAAAAATGCAAAGCTGGTTAAAGCTTTGAAAGCGAAAACACTATATTTAGTTAAAATTATCAGCAATTTCAGTATTTTAACTTTTCAATGTAAAAACAATATGTATTGAGGCAGCGACTTGCGGTTCAAAAGATCAATATGGCGATTTTCAATGTAAAAAGAATTACTTGGTTCATGAAGCACGCAAAAAGAACACTTTGTGTGAAATAGAAACAAAAAAATTGTTTATTTACAATAAATTTATGCGAAAAGAAAAGGTGTAAAGGCTTACCGAAAATATTCTTCCGAACGCCTAATAAAAATTAGAATAAATTCCTTGGAAACATAATGAGTAAAGCTTAAACCTTACAAGGTATAATGAAGACAAGAGAGATAGCGGGAGGTAGGGAGCCACTTAACTGACGAGCTTGTGTGAATGGATAGCGGAACCGGAAGTTGGGACCTTAGCAAAGGAAGAAAAGAAACTTTTATGTTTGATTGATTGATTTGTTTTCTACCATTTATCAACATTTTACAGGTTATTTAAAGCCAGAAAATATTTTTAGATTGTAAGATTTTTTGGAGATAATAATGATTTAGTGATACAAGTCTTTACTAATTAACCCATAGCTGGGAGAAAAAGAGTTGAATATAACGCACTCAACTGGAATTGGATCTCGGCTCACCGATTAACAATTCCGAGCCATTATCCATTACACCCCCAGCATATCCAAGCTCACGGTACCTGGTGTTTCCAAGCGGTCACACATCTAGGTACTGACCAGGCTAGACATTGTTTAACTCTGGTGATCGTACGAGAACTGGTGTTTCAACGTGATATGGTCGTAAGCCTTTTTGTTATTTGAGTGTGGAACTAAAAGATGACCTGTCCGCACAAATGCTGTTTGGATCGTAAAATGAATTCTTCTTCTTCATCAATCAGACGAATCCGAAGCGCCTGACTAAAGATCTGCCCAAAGTAATCAAAACTATTAAAAACGAAGATCGAATTTTGCTTGTGGGAACATCCCGTTGTCCATATGAAGCAGAAATGAAACCACTTTCCAATCTTTACCAAAAAATCATCCTCGTTCCAAGACCAGACTACTCTTCGCGATACAGTAAGTATTCCTCTATAGATTTTACTAATTTACCATCTTTTGATATTTGTAAGACTCATTTTCTTTCTTATAAACTGTTTCCAAAAAAGACCCTATAAATCGAAGGCCGCTGATATGTTTAGAGTGTGGAGTGAGCGTCAGCTCTCGAATTACATCCGATTGTGAGCCCTTGAAAATATAAAAAAAGAAACAGTCCAGTGTTTCAAAATTAAATTAACAACGTTTACAGAGAAGCTATTTATACAGTTGAGAAGTTAACAGGAACGAAATTCCTGCTACAGTAACACCTTCCTGCCTTTTTTTCTTTTAAGTTTTAACCAAAGCATAAATAAAACCTAATTTTCTGAGAACATTGCTTTCGGTAAATTTTACACCGCAAAGTTAGTGCTTCAGTATCTGTCTATATTTCTGAGATGAGGTATTATGTACACTATTTACATTATTCGGACTATTGTCCTCATATTTTCGCCATATTTATCACAACGTTTCGGCCGTTGTACGCTCCGGCCTTCTTTATGTGGTTGGAATGTCGAACTGAACCTTTTATTTCGCTCACTGGGTTAGACTGTTATAGTTTCACGTGCCATGCTTAATGAATGTTAGTTATCAGTTATCTCCTGTTATTTCCCCTCTGTAAATAGTGTAAACTTAGTGCTTGTCTTAAACTTGTCAAGATTGCTACTATGAGGATTTCTAGATATAATACCGACATAAAGATTCAACAGTAGGGTAAGCACTGTCGTATACATAAAAGAAACGTAACCTTATTTTTGTATCCAAATTTACGTGTGTCTGATTTGAAATTAGTGCTTCTGCCTGATTTGTGATGAATTCGTCACGATCAGTGAATGTTTCAGGCTGCAATAAGGTTATAGGTTTCGGTGGGATTTTGCTGCTTATAAAACGCATTTTCTCTCCTATAAAATATCTCCAAAAAAGATGCTGCGTCTTATAAATCGGAGGTCGATGATTTATGGTAATTTCCTAAGTGTAACTTAGATGCGACACAAGGCCAGAAGTATGTGGCACCCAGTGAGGATCGAGCTCACTATTCAGTTGTAATTTATCGAGCGAGACAAGCTTGCTAACCACAACACCACATCGAAGTGCTGTTTGAAGTGAGCCTCAGCTCTACACTTATATCCGATTCTGAGCCTTTGAAAATACCCCCCCCCACCAAAATAAAACCAAAAACCAAAAACAAACAAAAAAAAAACAGTGTTGCAAAATTAAATTAACATTTTGAGAGAAGCTGTTTATACGGTTGGGATAATCTTTGGGATAATTAGCACTTAAAGCTATAAAACCGTTATAAGGTTTCAACAGTACGGTAAGCACTATCGCATGTTTTAACGGACATATGATTCAAACATTACCTTATTTCTGTATCCAAATTTATATGTATCTAATTTGAAATTAGTTTTCCATGCTAATTTGCGATGAATTCGTCACGATTGCTGAGTGTTCCAGGCTGCAATAAGGTTAGAGCTTTCAGTGGTATCATGCACGCTAACTTCTTTTCTGTTACATTCTAAATACATTATTTACATTATTCGGACTATTGTCCTCATCTTTGTCGCCATATTTATTACAGCGTTTCGACCGTTGTACACATGGCACAGTGGATAAAGGTGTCAGTTAGATCCAGTGACAGGACCCAAAGAGTGTGAGTTCAATACCCGATTAAGGCAGTGGAGAACTTGGAGAGGGGAATTAACAGGAGATAACTGATAACTGATATCCATTAAACATGGCACGTGGAACTAGAACAGTCTACCCCAGTGAGCGAAATAAAGGGTTCAGTTCGACATTCCAACCACCTGAAGAAGGCCGGAGCGTACAACGACCGAAACGTAATAAATATGGCGACAAAGATGAGGACAATAGTCCGAATAATGTAAATAATGTACATAATACCTCATCTCAGAAATATAGACAGATACATTCTAAATAGTTAACATAAATTTGCTTCTTCTCTGTGATGAATTTGTCACGATTAATCAGGTTGTCCTGCTGAATTATGTTATTCAGTGGCTAAAATTGAGGATAGTGGGGATAGGGCTATGAAGTACAAGGAAAAAAAACATTTTTTCGATTTCATTCTTCAAAATTTGTAGGGGCGTCTAATGCGTCGTAGAGTCTTATAAGCCGTGAAATGCAAACGAATTCTTGAAAAGTGACATTTTGGTCGATACACGTGTTTGAGTAGACGCCCCTATTTTTAAACAGTGTGAATTACATCTACCGGCCTGGGCATTCGAGAATCTTAATAAAGAAAGATGTGCCGTACATCGCTTTTTGTAGGGGAAACAACCGCCCAGTCTTGAATGCTTTAGACCAGTCAGCCAGGGAGAGCTTCACACCGTTACAAAGTTTAATAAGCCTTTTTAATATTCTCGTTCAGATCTACTCAAAAGTCCATATGTATAGAATCCGAATTTAGACCAGTCAGCCACGGAGAGCTTCACACCGTTACAAAGTTTAATAAGCCTTTTTAATATTCTCGTTCAGATCTACTAAAAAGTCCATATGTATAGAATCCGAATTTAGACCAGTCGGCCACGGAGAGCTTCACACCGTTACAAAGTTTAATAAGCCTTTTTAATATTCTCGTTCAGATCTACTCAAAAGTCCATATGTATAGAATCCGAATTTAGACCAGTCAGCCACGGAGAGCTTCACACCGTTACAAAGTTTAATAAGCCTTTTTAATATTCTCGTTCAGATCTACTCAAAAGTCCATATGTATAGAATCCGAATTTAGACCAGTCAGCCAGGGAGAACTTCACACCGTTACAAAGTTTAATAAGCCTTTTTAATATTCTCGTTCAGATCTACTCAAAAGTCCATATGTATAGAATCCGAATTTAGACCAGTCAGCCACGGAGAGCTTCACACCGTTACAAAGTTTAATAAGCCTTTTTAATATTCTCGTTCAGATCTACTCAAAAGTCCATATGTATAGAATCCGAATTTAGACCAGTCAGCCAGGGAGAGCTTCACACCGTTACAAAGTTTAATAAGCCTTTTTAATATTCTCGTTCAGATCTACTCAAAAGTCCATATGTATAGAATCCGAATTTAGACCAGTCAGCCAGGGAGAGCTTCACACCGTTACAAAGTTTAATAAGCCTTTTTAATATTCTCGTTCAGATCTACTCAAAAGTCCATATGTATAGAATCCGAATTTAGACCAGTCAGCCACGGAGAGCTTCACACCGTTACAAAGTTTAATAAGCCTTTTTAATATTCTCGTTCAGATCTACTCAAAAGTCCATATGTATAGAATCCGAATTTAGACCAGTCAGCCACGGAGAGCTTCACACCGTTACAAAGTTTAATAAGCCTTTTTAATATTCTCGTTCAGATCTACTCAAAAGTCCATATGTATAGAATCCGAATTTAGACCTGTCAGCCACGGAGAGCTTCACACCGTTACAAAGTTTAATAAGCCTTTTTAATATTCTCGTTCAGATCTACTCAAAAGTCCATATGTATAGAATCGGAATTGTGACTAAAACAAGGCATTAATAGAATCATGCTGGGCTGTGGAAGAGAGACGAAGGTTTGAACCCATCCCCCGGAGAGTACTTCTTACACGTATGGACGAAAATATAATGTTTAAAGCAATAAAAGATAATGTCAGATTAAAAATAAAATCCACAAATGTCTTAAAAAATAAATAAAAATATTTCTTTAATAAATCATTGAATAAATATAGAAAATTAAGTACCTCCAAAAATTCGCTAAAAACGAGAATACATTGTAGAGGACCGTGTGTGTTTGAGTGTTGTTGAATTGGGGACACGTGTTGTTTATTCCTGCTAGAATATCCAACTACAAGAACAATGCCGGGCTCAAGTTGAATCCAACCGAAGATGTAAAGAAAACAAACAAGACCGATATATATATATTTACATAAGTGTATGTGTGGTATATATATGTATATGATAAAACAAAATCTTTAATATTGCCTTCAAATATTACTCCATCTTAATTTAAAACCTAAACTTTAATTAAAAAAGATTACCCATCTAAAAATAGTCACAAATCACATTCATGAATTAGATTCAAACTGTTAGAGATGTTACCTTAACAATCATTTACAATATTGAAAGATTAATATCAGTAAACTGTTATATTTTAAATAAAATTTTTAATGTACTTTCTATGAATGTGTTTTTAAATATACTATTTAACTCATATTAAATCCCTAAATTATTTGTAAAAGAGTTAAAGATTTAAATTGCTAGCAAACATCAAATTCATTTCTTCGGTGATTTTAAAAAATTAAATTACTATCAAACATTAAAATCTGTTTTTTTACATAAATTGCTATAAATGACCACTCCTCCTCTCCCTTGATAAAGCCTAATGACAGCTTCTTTCTCTTTACTTCCCCCTTCTTTCTTTTTTCTCTTCTCCCCCTTTCCTTTCAATATATCACTTCCGTTAAGTTAACCGATTAAATAGGTCAATGTCTGGTCCCTCCTCCCCAATACTAAATATAATAGATAGAAATATTAAAATAAACCCTCTCCAAACTCGATCATGTCTCTCACACCACTCCTCACTACCCTCTCTGTTAAATTACATAAACTTAATACTACCCGTCAAAAATTTAAATGTTCATTTCATATTTCGTTTCACCTTTTGGAAGTGTAGTCTGATGATCCAGCGCCTTTTACAAGAGTTATGGTGAAATAAATTATTATATGGAGCCTTAGAGTGGTCTGTTTTTCTTTAATATATATATATATATATATATATATATATATATATATATATATATATATATATATATATATATCAACAAATATATGTATTAAACAAATTTACAAGTGTCAAAGATATTAACATTTGTGTTTGTGTGTGAACGTAAAGACTTTGTATCTTGGTGAAAGTTCGTACGTACGTGTATGTGTGTTTCATGGTGTTTTCCCACAAGTGAGCAAAACGCGGATTTCTACGAGATATTACATTTTTAAATGTGTCCGCTGAAAGGCAAAGTGAAAAAGACAACGAGGCAAGAAGTCGCCCAGTATTTATAGTGTAGGGAGAGCGTCCCCTAGTGAGCAATTAGGGAATTAAGGAGGAGTTAACTCCTACAACATGATGAAAAAATGTTCAAAACATAATAAAAACAAAGTTTTATCGTCAAAAATGTTGTTATTATTACGAGGAAAAAGGAGAAGGATGTTTTAATGTAAAAAATAATTTTTTTAAAATCATTTTTAGAACCTCGTAAATTTCGGTTAAATTTTTTTTTCTGGCGTCAATAGGGGATCATAAATTTATAAGGCAAACTTAACAGTCTTTTTAATAAATTTTTTTGAAATTCTTGCAAAAATCATATAATTGTCGGATTTTAATAAAACTTTCAAGACTTATTCAGAAATTAATGAAATCATTTCTAAACGTTTCCTACTTAGAAAAACTTTGTAAAAATATTTTTTTTTACATATGTTACACACCACTCATTTAATTTTATGAAATTTCCAAAAAATCTTTTCAGTATCGCTTAATGCTTATATTAGTTATGAGAAACAATCTTTGGAAAATTTAAATCATCGAATATTTTTGATTAAATTAATCCACAGTCATAGAAAATCTGCCCTGAATTGTAAAACAAAAATGTAATAAAACTCAGACATTATTGAATTAGAAAAGCTTATTATTGCTTTTAGGAATATAATATATTATGGACACTGTTGTCACAAGAAAATCTTTTTCGATGAATAATGAATTTTTACAAGAATTGCTTTCATTTAAAAAAAAAGATAAATTAGAATAATTTATAGAACTTTAAATATTTTGAAATTTTGTATTTCTGTAGCAGTCAAGTGGTATTGTTATTAAATTAACATTGTATTCACTAATTATAAATGGAAAAGTTTACTTCAATTCAACAAACCCAGTGTTTTAAAAATAATTTAAAATTTATTTTATGTATGTATACACGTGTCGATGTTTGTAAATACGCATGCCCATAAACGACATTATCAGAATATAAGAGCAGTAACTATAGTCAATTTAAAATTTATAGATAATTTTTTAATATTTTCTTAACGAGCGTCTTAGTTATTGTGGCTATTCACTTATTGTACTTAATTCCTAAATGAGGCTTTATCATAGTTATGTACGTGTATATATTCAGGGGAGGGGGATATTGCATATATCGGGTTCATTCCTGTTTGTGGTTTCAGGTATGTGCTGCTAGCCTCATCAACAGATAAATAAATAGGAACGCGACAAGGATGGAGACAAAAGGAATGAAAACGAAAAATAAATATTTAAATAATATTTTAAATAATTAGAGAAATTAGAAGAAAAAAAACGAAGAAAAGGTGGCTGCTAATGTGATTACTATGAGACATGTTGCTAGTTGATTTTTTACTGAAGAATATTTACTAAAATCACTTAAAAAAAAGAAGAAAGAAGCGATATCTATATTTCTTGAGGTTTCTATTTTAGTTTTAATTCTAACCGAATAGATTAAAATTAATATTTCAGTAAACAAACATTTTTTTCAGGATGTAGCCTTCATTCTTACCGAAATTTGTAGGTACCTAATTTTATTTTATTTATTTACATTTATAATTTTATTACGATTAAATTATTTTTGCTTATATTTCTTTTTCAAATTTAAAGACATACTTATTGATGGAAATGCTGAATTATATTTCAGTTTTTACACAAGGAACAATAATTTTATTGCATTTCGGGCAAAATTTCATGTCATTTCGTATGGATGACTTTTGACATGGATTAAGAATATAAAGCTAGTTCAAAAGTTCAACATTGGATATAAGGGAGTTTGACCAGTGGTTTGGAAGCAGAAATCATTTGAAATACTAAACTAAACTTAACAATGACCCCAAAACAAATATAAATGTTTGATAAACCATCAAACAATTAATTTCCATAATAAATGAAATAATTATTTTTCAACAAGGGAGGTAACTTTATCAAGAGTTATCTCCCATAAATTCCGTAGTTATTTCTGAAATCAGTTTGCGTGATAGAACTTTGGGTACAACGATAATATACTGATGACACACACGCACGCACGCACGCATATATATATTTCTGAATATATATATATATATATATATATATATATAAGTGTGTATTTGAGTAGAATTACCTCTTTTCTATAAGTTTCATTAAAGACGACTGACAAGGTACGGTGGTTAAGCTTTTTATTCAATTTCTCTTGTGTTCGTATGAGTATTTTCTTTTCTGGACGTAAAATGTGTAAAAACTGTCCAAATGTTCTATATATCCAAGCGCTTTCGACTATTCTATCAGCCATTATCAAGGATATTTTTTATTTCTATTTTTTAACTAAATGCCGAGATTTTATCTCTATGTAACTAGAGCGATGGGAATTATTATTTTTCAAACACTGTGAGGTAAAAAATCTTAGAAAAATATACGTCCTTCGACAGGATTCGAACCTGCGTCCCATAGGGGAAACCATCATTAGATCTGGCATGCCATTTCGGCTACGTTGCTTTCTTTTCTACTTTTATCGTTCAGTTTCTTCTTATGAAGATAGTTTTCATCTGACAGGAGATAAATTCGACACAGGAAAATTTCATAATGACTTCGATTCGGACTGTTACATCCGGTTGCTACTCGTATTAACACTCGGACTGTTTCGACTCTGACTGAATACTTGTTACGTTGCCCTTTATTTATACAAAATGTGCACGAATATTTAACAGAAAAATGCTTGGCTCAATTTTAAAGTGTGATACTTGAAAAGTATAAACTTTATAATAACTTAATAATAACAGATCCTTAAAAAAATGAAAATTTGTAGGCAAATAATTTGATAAATATTTTAATTGCGTTGTAAATTTCATTTTTCTCCATAAACTTTAAGTCTATTAAATTTTATTTTTAGTTAGTATCCACTACCTGGGAAGCGTCGTCAGTAAAGATCAGGCGGGGGGGTGAAGTGTCGAATCAATAAAGCCCGACACGCATTCAACACTGCGCGGCTAATCAGGAGATCAACATCAATCTCACTTTACATCAAGATCTGGATCTACAACACCAACGTCAAGTCGGTCCTACTTTACGGCTCAGAAACCTGGCGGGTAACCAAGACCCCCCCCCCAAATTTCAGACATTTACCAACCGATGTCTCAGAAACATCCTCAATATCAGGTGGCCGGAAGTCGTCTCCAACGACCAACTGCGGGACAGGATCAGACAAGCCTCGAGATTGACATCAAGAAACGGAAATGAGGATGGATCGGCCACACACTCCGCAAGGCTGCTTCTAGTGTCACCAAGCAGGCAGGGCCTCGACTGGAATCCACAAGGAAATCGAAAAGTGGACCGACCAAAACAGACTTGGTGCAGAAGTGTTGACGCAGAAGTGTTGACTGCCGGCACGACATGGGCTGAGCTGAAGAGGATCGCCTGGAACCGCGTCCGTTGGAGGGGTTTTGTTGCGGCCCTATGTTCCCCAAGGAATCAAGAGGCATAAAATATCTACTCATTCGGAAAATCGTATCTTATCAATAATGTTCATTAAAAAAACGTGTTTATTTTGTCTGAAACTGTCTAATTAACAGTGTGTTCTGATAATGTGTTCGCTATAATTTGAATCTGTTTAATTTGCTCAATTTATCAAGTGTTAATTTATATGGATTTTAAAAAGTTTTTCTTCATAAAATACAACAAGGCCATAATCAGAGGAAACAGGATCCATGTCTTTGGAAAAGGCATGAGAGCGAAGTGAACGAATCAGAATCGATCGGAATTTGAACCGGTTTTGCCGATTTCACATTCCGCGCCGATAATCGTTATACAACACGCGCATCCACAAATCTTTGTATCTAATAAAAGAATGTATTTCGGAGATAAATCGTTGTCGTCGGCTTTCTCTCGTATTCAATAATTTAATTTCTTCTGTGCTGATCGCTTCCTTTGTGATGATGGCGTTGATGTCTAAATTCGCCGCCAACATGCAGGTTCAGGACTAGAAGCGTCCATCTTCACGAAGTCTTGTTCTCATCATCCATGTCGCCGTTTGGCTTTGCCAGAGTTGATTGAAGGCGAGAGAAAATCAAAGTAGAAGAAAGTTCCGCTGGCGTGAATTTGTTTAAGGTGGACCTCAACTTGCCAGGAAGTGACCCACACACTTCCTCTGGGGCATGGAATGACACATGCAAAATCCAGTTATGAAACTGCAATGGGCTGCTGCTGAATGTTTTATAATTTCGAGTGGCGCTTTCTGTAGTATGTCCATCATGCGTAGCCCTCTTCATCCGGTGGTTCAACCATTGAGATCTGTTGTAATCATCATCCACTTGTTCCACCATTGGGATCTTTGGGGTTGATCGCGCCTGGTCTGGATCCTCTAATAATAAAAAAGTGTTCTCCTATATTTGATGATAATTTTATACTTTTCTTATTTTCTTATTTATTGTTTGCTTTCTAATGTAATACTAATAATAATAATAATAATAATAATAATAATAATAATAATAATAATAAAGATATTTGAAAAGCTTTCAAAATATAAGGTGTGAGACCACCCACCTCTGCAACTCGTTGCACAAAGATATAGACCCCACGTCGTAGAATTTCTGTGCGGCGGATCGAGCGAGAGGTAGGCTCACAGGTAAAAGAAAAACACAACTACAAACTTGGGTAGGACGAAAAGAGGAGAGAAGGCGTGTGACCTTTTTGTGGATGATAACTCTGGGCTGATTCTCGGCTGGCGGAAAAAAATATATATCTTAACTAACAATGTCCGGCTGCTAATGGGTCGCTCTTCGATGTTACGTGCTCCGGCCTAAATCAACCTTCCTCGAATCTAAACTAAGTCTAACTACTCGTGGCCCAAAGCGCTGCCGTATATATGGAGAATCCTCTTTCATCATTTCCGGACAAGGGACACCCACGAATAAACCCATAACTTTTTCATGACCATTTCTCTCTTTGAAGAAAGTGGACATAAAAATATTTCTTAGCCTAGCTGACTCCGATTCAGGGACATTAAATTCAAACCCTTTTAAGTTTTGACCAGAGCCGGTCTTTTTCCTATCGTCGTATTTTGACAAGTACTTAACACTTATCTACCCTTTTCGCCATATGTTTTTATCTAGATTCCTAATCTAATCATTTGGTCTTGAAGTTTGATGCCCAGGTCAAATCTAACTAATCTTCTCGCACATATGTGTGCGCGCGCACGCACACACAGATGTGGGGGTGTATATATACACACACACAGATGTGCGGGCGCACACACACACACACGCGTGCGCATATATCCAACTCATAGTGTCACACACCTCCCCCAATCATCTTTGTCGTTTATTTCATAAATTATACAAAAATTTCAACAACAATGAGACACTATGCATCTCCCCCTGCACATTATGACCCTGCTCGGGCGTCCCCGAAGAGAATACAATAATGTACAGTTCACAAAAACAAATTACCACAGAATTCACAACAATTATCGCCACTCATCAGAGGTGGACAACAGGTTTCAACAATACAATATGAGACTATGTATTCTCGGCCGAGGAGAAAACAAAATAAAAATATACAACACACACACACAAAAAAAAATATATATATATACAGACAACAACAACCGAAATTACAAGAATTTCAAAGGGTTTCGGTCATCCCCTAACAAAATAAAACAACGGCATAGCCAACACTGCACTGGGGTGGTTGGGATCATCCACCCCTTACAACACTAACATACATATAAGGAGAGAGGAAGAAAAAAAATTGTTGGTTTCAGTCCTTCCACTTTGCTTTCCTGTGAACAATTTTGAGGGAGTCCTGACTCATTCCTATATCCGCAATCCAGGAGGACTTTTCGATTCACCTCCAACATCATTCAGTTTTTCAACATTTCTCCCCCCCCCCAACAAACACGGGAATTTTAACCACCCCTATCCACATATTCAGGAGTATTTTTCGGCTTATCTCCCCTTTTCCTTACGACGTGGGAACATCATAATTTCCGCAGTTCTTTCGGTGTCGTATCAGGAATAATGTTTTTGGAAAGCATTGTGGAATTCACTCCTCCACCAGGGATCTTCACTACCCCCTGTACAAAACCACAAACTCTCTCCCTGTGTTTACTGGGTATGTCAACATGACTGACTTCCCAGCCATCCATCACACCATCTACATACAACAACGCAAAAAAAAGAAGAGAAGAAAAAAATGTTCACCTTTAATGGTTAAGCTTGGCGAGTTTTGCTTTTTTTTTTTTTAGTCATTCATTTTTATGACGCCGAGTTGTAGCGGCTTTGTAAGTGGTGACACCACTGAGCATGTAGTGTCCGATTGGTCCATAATTGGGAAAACTATACTGTCTTTTGTTTCCTTGGTCCCTGCTATCCTGACTGACATTCCATCTTGGTCACTATGTCTCTTTTCTGCCATATTTCTAATCCTACATCTTATCCCCCACTGCCTTCCCCGGATTATCAATATCACTACAATTACAATTACGACTATGACACACACACCTAGTGACGAAACCTCCTACCTCCGGATGCACCCTCCTTTCTGGGGCACTCCCTCCGTATGTGACCCAGTTGTCCGCACTCCCAACACCCCGGTTGTCTTGGGTCAGGGAGTGGCCTTCTCCAGCCCCTTTCATGGGGGTGGTCTCTCCAACGATAGCCCGAATGGCCACGCTCCCCCTGATCCCAAGCAACAGGAGGAGTCTCTGTCCACCCCGTTCTCGTCTCTCTTGCCCATCCCTTTTCTTCTCCCCTCCCCTGGGAGGCTGTGAGCCTATTATAGAGCCTAAGACTCTTTCCTGCCGTTGCAAACGCCTCCGCAAGTGAGGCTGGGGCCGCCCTTGCTGTGTCTTCTCTTACGAACGCATTTTCTATAGCGTCCGTGTAGTACTCAGCTAGCTGCGCCTGCACCGCCTCCCCATCACGTTGAACAGCGTCTTTGTATGCAACCTTAGCTAATCCTAAAACTCTACTTGCTAGTTCCGAGAGAGTTTCTCCTTCCCTTTGCTTAATCTTAATTAAGGCCCTAGCAGCATCAGTCGCACTAGTATAATCACTGTACTGGTTCGTCAGCTGTTCTAAAAGGTCTCCCCAGTTACTTTCAGGATTATCATCTAAATATAATCCTATGTACTCCGATACCACCCCGTCCGAATAGTCATAAGCCAGATTCACCAACTCTGTCTGTGTAAGTTGGTAAATTCTAGCCTTTTTCTTCAGAGCTTCTACCCAGGCCGGAAACGCACAGGCTTTTCCCGTGAATATAGGGATCTTGGATCCACTTGCGGCTACCTTAAAAATAGAGCGCGATGGGACATCTATATCTATCCTATCCATATTTCTATTAAATGCCAGCCAGACACACTAGTTAGAAACAACAAGGACCAAAAAAAAATAAAACAAAAGAACAAATTTTCAGCCTACCTTGCAGGGACCGGAATAGATTCCCTTTTTCTGTTTCTTTCTTTTTTTTCTTTTTTTCTTTCCTTTTTTTTTTTTTTTTTTTTTTTTTTAGTGTTTGTTTACTTGTTGATTGCAGTCGTCCTCCTAGATGTAGTAAAAATAAAAAAAAAATAAAAATCTCCAGTACTTGAAGTGTCCGTTCTCTAAGGGGGAAAGGAGTGTGTATCTGTCTGTGCCTCCTTTCTTGCTTCCTTTCTCTCTCTCATTCTGCGTCACTTTCTTTTTAACTGTTCCCTTTCCTCCTTTTTCCTCTGTTTTTATCTGTCTTTGTTTCGTCGTTCGTCTGTTTTTGTTTTGGTTTGGTTGTTTTTTGTTTTTCCTAAATTTTTTTTTTTTTTTTTTTTTATACACACGTATCTGTGTCTATCGGATTATCGAAGTCTTCACTCATTTACACATATATACACATACACCTATGCACATATATTGAGCGTTTAATCGGACGATTCGATCTTTCCTTCCTTCTCCTTCCTCCACAAAGTCTATCGTACTAGCGCGCAACCCAAGGTCGATCCTGGTCGGCGGCGCCAATGTGAGACTACCCACCTCTGCAACTCGTTGCACAAAGATATAGACCCCACGTCGTAGAATTTCTGTGCGGTGGATCGAGCGAGAGGTAGGCTCACAGGTAAAAGAAAAACACAACTACAAACTTGGGTAGGACGAAAAGAGGAGAGAAGGCGTGTGACCTTTTTGTGGATGATAACACTGGGCTGATTCTCGGCTGGCGGAAAAAAATATATATCTTAACTAACAATGTCCGGCTGCTAATGGGTCGCTCTTCGATGTTACGTGCTCCGGCCTAAATCAACCTTCCTCGAATCTAAACTAAGTCTAACTACTCGTGGCCCAAAGCGCTGCCGTATATATGGAGAATCCTCTTTCATCATTTCCGGACAAGGGACACCCACGAATAAACCCATAACTTTTTCATGACCATTTCTCTCTTTGAAGAAAGTGGACATAAAAATATTTCTTAGCCTAGCTGACTCCGATTCAGGGACATTAAATTCAAACCCTTTTAAGTTTTGACCAGAGCCGGTCTTTTTCCTATCGTCGTATTTTGACAAGTACTTAACACTTATCTACCCTTTTCGCCATATGTTTTTATCTAGATTCCTAATCTAATCATTTGGTCTTGAAGTTTGATGCCCAGGTCAAATCTAACTAATCTTCTCGCACATATGTGTGCGCGCGCACGCACACACAGATGTGGGGGTGTATATATACACACACACAGATGTGCGGGCGCACACACACACACACGCGTGCGCATATATCCAACTCATAGTGTCACAAAGGACCTTGAAATAGAAATCTCAAAAATGTGGAAACATGGGAACATCAACAATCCCTGTTGTAGTTGGAGCTCTTGGACTGGTTGGAAAAGATTCCAGTAGACTAATTGAAGGGATCCCTGGAAGTCTATGCCTCAAAGAGATACAAAAAATTGTTCTGACAAGTACAGCCCACATTTTACGAAGGGCTTTATCTATGTAATTATTATTATTATTATTATTTTTTCAGTGTAAAGTGTCATGATGCCATTTCTAACCTTAGGTCCCTGGGAGGGACCCGGAAAGAAATGTGTAAACGCCAGATATCAAAGAAAATAAAAATAAAAATAATAATAATAACGTGATACTGTTTATTCCGACATTCAGTGTAAAATATATATATGTGTTTATGCGTATATGTTTCTATGTACGTACCTCTGATGATCGCTTCTTGTCGTGGTGGAGGGGCTTGCTTGCATTGACTCTGAGCGCGATGTCGTTGGTAGTTCTAAACTCCTGGTAGGATCACTCTTGGCGGCAACATCGAATGGGGTTGAAGATAGATAAGTATATGGTAAAGGAAGAAAAAGATTGTCAGCGGCAGTTCATATTTCATGGCATTTTGTATGGAGTGATTTTCCTTTCTATATTCCTGACTTTGTTAAGGTATTTTACATTGTTTTCTTTCTTTCTTTTTTTATCGTCCAAGAATACAGTTTTCAGACGACATAGACGGATAGACAAGACACGAGATTTCTTAATGACTTCGATTCGGACTGTTACATCTGGTTGCTACTCGGACTGCCTCGACTCGGACTACTTGATACGTTGCCCTTTTATTTATACTCCAAGTGCGGACGTCATAGAAGACCCAATATGCTTGTAAATATTTATGAGAAAAAAATACTTAATTTTAAAGTGTGTTACTTGAAGAGTATAAAATGCCGTTGTGGTGCTGGTTAAAATTGATTCAAAGTTAATAGTAACATAGCTTAGTTTAGTAGTAAGCACATGGCTACTTTCTATTGGAATCTAGTGGCGCCCAGAACGTGACTTTTGAAAAACGCGAGAGTCATTATGATTGACTCAAATTTTTTTTTTTCCAATTTCTTCTCGGTCCTCTTTTGATTCGGTGATCAAAAAAACAAAACAAAAAACGCTGAACTTTGCTAATCTTCCATTTGCCTGTTGTCTGTCGAGGCGAACACTTCCGGTTCGACCATTACATTCTCCTTCTTTTACGAGCGCACTTCTAAATCCCTTGTATTTTACCCTAGAAATATGGCAGAAGATGGTTCCAGAAAATCGTGGTCAAGTGACCAGAAATTTTGACATGACATCCCTAGCCAAGTTGAGCGATGGTTATACTCCTGGCCACATCATTTCTGTGATACAGACAGTCCTTACTGATCGCAGGGTGAACCAACAAGCCAAGAAGCCATTGCAGGCCATTGAATTTCTCACACCGCTCGCTCGAATCGATCCGATTTTTAAAGAAGAGGAAGAAGTTTTCAAGGTAAGATTTTATGGTTGCTACATTTGTCACAATGTCGTGAATAAAATCACATCGCTGATAGAATTGTGTCTTTACTCTCGTAAATTAAAAAAAAATGTTTGACCCTGTTATACATTAGTCTGTTAGCCTTCATGTCACCCCGCCCAAACTCGTCCCCCACCAAAATTGGATGTGTCAAAATGACGGTTATTCCCTTGATACCGCTATTACTGTAGGCTGTACACTTTTAACAACCGAAGAAAGCCGGAGGATACAGCGATCGAAACGTTGTGACTATAACAATCAAGATGAAGACTCTAGTCTCTGCGTATTATACGGCACAATACTGTATGAAAAGTAATTTAGCATTTTTGAGAATTATTATTAAAAAAGAGGTTTTAATTTTTTAAAACAACTTTTAGAGGACCTGGCATCTCGTCTTCACTCACCTTTGCACTGTCTTAATGTAGCTTTCCGTGCGCCTTTTCTATAAATATTTCCATGGTAATTGCTCACTTTGGTACCTTGATTTTACTAATTTAGGTACAGTAATTGACTAGGAGCTAGCTGGCCTCATTTTACAGTGGAAATGGTTAGATGTGACTGTAAGTTCCATGCTAACATTTTCTTCTGTCACATTTCTCGCTTGTGGAACTCTCTTCCGGCCTCTTGCTTTCCACTCAACTTTGATCTTCAAACATTTAAATACAATGTCAATCGTTATTTTCTGTCTTATAAATTCCTCTTCTTTTATTGGTCTCTCGCCTTGATAATGTTTCTTTTTTTCTCATATTCTCTCGCACTCAGTAACCCCCTTGCGTCTTAGTGGCTTTATTGCCTTGCTCGGGGTGAAATGATTAAAAAAAGGAAAAAGAAAGAAGAGATAAATGGGAATAAACTAAATGTAATTATCGTATATACTCGAATACAATGCGAGGTTTTATGCAACAAATAGGGGGTTGCGCTATACACAGGTAATATTTTTGAAGAGGTTAAAAATAATGCATTTTTGGTGCCCGGTTGCACTTATACACAGGTAAATTTTTTCTTGAGGGGTCAAATTTCGTGCATTTTCGGTGACCGTAACCTACCTGTTAGGTCTACATTCCCACGGTACCTTTGGTGAACCTTAAAGGTACAGGTAAACTCCTTTAGCATTATGTACAGGTAATCCTAACAAAAAGGTGGTCATTAGAAAAGAAAGATCCCAGCGATGTATTGTAAAAACGCTTGCGAAATAAAGGCTAGGAAAATCTATTAATTCTTCATTTATATCAGGTATTTGTTGATTTTAAGTGGCACAGTGGATGAGGTTTTGCTCTTCATGTAGCAACAAATGGGACGAAACTTAGGTTCAGGGTAAAAGAAGTTAATTCACAAAATAATTCATGGGTCTCACTACGCATGAAGTTGACTTATACGACTCCCTTTCCAGCTTAGCCTTGAGCAAGATCAAGACGTCGAACTCTCTGCTTTCGGACACAGAGCAATCCAGACGAGGCTATGCCGAAGGGCAGAGTCTCGTCTGGGGAGGTAGACAAACCCGCCCCCGTGTATGCGTCGTCTACGGGGATTTTTTCTCTCGAGCCTATGGGCTCGGATCGCCTCACATAAAAATCGGCCTTTTGCCACATCCTGCCTCGTGGGGAGGTCGGGTAAATGCCGACTTATACACGAATATAATACGGTAATCAGTAATATAACCAATGTCGTGAGTGGCCCAATGTAATGGCAATTTTCCAGCTCACCACTTATCAACTCCGGGCGGTCGCTGGATGATTGTGGGAGAGGCGACAAATAATCCGAAAGTGTAAGATATGGTAATTATGGACGAGATGTCGCTTTTGGGTTTCTCTTCTCATGAATCGTTAGCACGCTCGGACTGTTGACAGTCAAGATCCACGGCGATCAGAGGACGGAGAGTGCGACCCGGCAATCCGAAGGCGCATTGCGATAGCGAAAGATGCCTTCCAAAAGCTAAGCAACGTATTAAGAAACAGGAAAATAGTACTGCACCGTTATGTAGTATCAGTTCTCCTCGATGGCAGTGAATGCTTAACAATCTCCTCAAGGGTGAAGAAAAGCCTTGGAGCAACAGAAATACGGTTCTACAGAAGGATGCTGAGGATACCATAAACCGAACATGTGATCAACGACGATGTTTTAGAGAGAATAGAAACAAAAAGGACGTTTATCCTTAAGATCATGAAAGGATAGTTGGAATTTCTAGGTTGTATAAAGAGGAAAGGAGTCTCGGGAAATTTGATACTCACAGGACAGATAGAGAGCAAGAGTGGCAGAGGAAAATAACGCATAACCTATTTAGTGAGCTTGAGTAAATGGATGGCGGAACAACGTTTAGGAGGAATAAGAAAAAGACAAAATTTATAAAGAGCTACGAAGGATAGGAAATTGTGGAGACCCTGATCGCCAACGTCCTGAAGGGACACGGCACATAGATAAGAGAAGAACCAAAATAATTGACGGCTCCCGAGGGATGCTTATCAGAAAGATCAAAGTCAGTCATGATAAATTCGATAAGTCGTCGCTGGCAATTACAACCATGGAATCCGTATACACTTCACAAATATCCTTCATCATCTGTCTACTTTCTTTAGGATATTTCTTCCAGTAGGAGAAAGGAGAATATCGTATCCTTTAAGGGCTTCATCGCTCTCGAGGTTCAACATTGAAATAAATTATAAACATCTATAGATGTCTGCTAGGAAAAAAAATGTTAAGTTAAATTTAAGTCTCAGTAATATTATTTTTAATTTTTGGTAGCTATTTTCTTTTCAAGGAATGGTATACGAAAACACCACTGGGCAAGAAACGCATAAAAGCCGCCAAAGGAGACGACGAGGAAGATGGCGGAAAGGGATCAAAAACAAAGAAAGGAAAGAAAGGAAAGAAGAAGTAATTGTATTCATTTTTTTTTTGCAGGAATATGTTGGACTTCAATGTTAACTTTTATCCAGACTCACGTTATTTTATTAAAGATGGAAAATGTACAACGTTTTTTTGTGAAGTTTATTTCATTGATTTTATATAATTATAAAATTCTTAGTATCTATCTATCTATCTATCTATCTATCTATCTATCTATCTATCTATCTATGTCAATATAGTCCTATCTATCTATCTATCTATCTATCTATCTATCTATCTATCTATCTATCTCAATATAGTCCTATCTATCTATCTATCTATCTATCTATCTATCTATCTATCTCAGTCTGTACATGTTTCGAGTCGTAACGTTACTTTGTTTTGTTTACTTTTTACTATTGGTTTAGTATAGCCGGTTTCTTCTCCAATTAATTATCTTTCAAACATTTTAACAGCAATAACAATAATATAAACAATGTTCCGATATATTTGGCGATAATTTTATGCGTTTAGTCATTCCTTATTTATTGATTTGTTTCTATTATTTATCATTTAAACAGAAATTATAATTTATAATTTAATCGTGATAATAATAAGTGGTACACTCTGACATCTAGTATAATATATATATATATATATATATATATATATATATATATATGTATATATATATATATGTGTGTGTGTGTGTGTGTGTGTGTGTGTATGTGTGTGTGTGTGTTTATGTGGTTGTGTTTGCATCTTTCTGTGTGTGTTTCTATATACATTTACGGTGTTGTGGCCTGTATTTCCTTTCAAAGCAAAGGTTAGAGGAAAAGTAACCCTAGAGTTGCCTCCGAGTCACCAACTCTCGAGAGAAGGACCACTCTAAACACTTCAGATGCTTTTGGTAGTCTGTTTTCTCCATATTATATATATATATATATATATATATATATATATATATATATATATATATATATATATATATATATATATATTCTTTGCATATTTATTGATAGATTTCTATTATTCATCACTTAAACAGAAAATCATGATAATGGTAAGACTAAAGTGTTTTGGCAGAGGACGGTAAGTGCGACGTTGAAACCCGAAGACGTAATGGGATGGCCAAAGACGCATCCCAAAAGCTAGGCAGAGTATTACGAGACAGGAGGGTTTCGTTGGTAACAAAGAAAAGAGTACTTGCTGAACTGCTACGTGATACTGTCCTCCTTTACGGTAGCGAATGTCTCCTTAAAGATGAAGAAGAGACTCGAGGCAACGGAGGTATGGCTCTACAGAAGCATGTTAAGGATACCATGGACCGAGCGTGTGAGCAACGATGAGGTTTTGGAGAGGAGGCAAACAAGGAGGAAGCTTATACTTAACATCAGGAAGAGGAAGCTGAAATTTCTGGGACACGTAATGAGAAAGGAGGGCTTTCTCACCTAGTCTAGAAGGGGTATAGAATCTTATTCGGCAACCTATAGTGGAATGAAACCCGTGTGTTTTTTACCGTGTGGTTCTTACCAGCTTAATCTTCAAGATTAAGCTGGTAAGAACAAGGAAACACACGGGTAATTTAACAAAATAAGGTAAAGAATTTATTTACGAATTTACACGCTTGAAATTGCTCGGTTCGGGAAAATGAATCAGACATTTTTAAAGTCCGTAGTCTTAACGAATTGTCATGAAGAGGAAATGTTCATACAACAGATTAAATGATCTGACACAAAATAATATTAGAAAATGTTTAAAACAAAGGGATATATTAAAACGAAGGGATATATGGTTTGCATACGTTAAAAAGTAGACGTAGAGAGATAATTTGTAGTACTTAGATTTTTTTGATTGTTGAGAGAAAATTCTTTGAAGTTCCGTGTGCTTAGTTAAAGGACGATAATATAATTGGCGAATAATTTTACACTGGTTTCAACGCTGGTCGCGGGGAACTAAAACGAAATCATTCACAAGACTTCATACAATCTTCTCTGATTAATTCAATTTTTCTCATTTTATATAAAAAAGAATTTCGCATAGGCTCGCTACTTTCTTTTCTTTCTTCTTCTTGACTCAACGGCTAATTCTTGTGAAGACAAGGTTTTCATTGGTCCAAAGAAAATTTCACATAGGCTCACGAATACCTTTCCGTCTTTTCCCTCAGTTCTCCGAATTTCAAGGGAATGGGTAAAGGTAGTTATTATTATTTCGTACTCACTACAGACCTTTCTAGAATTGGTGTTTCGATAAAAGCGTACAGCCTGTTGTGCTGTGAAAAAGTTAACACTGGTAGATAGGTTTGCCTATCATCTGGCCATTACTCCTATGTTTTTTGAACAGAAGTAGAGGTTTATCCCTTGTTTCCTGTTTAAGATTTGGTTTACCGGTTCTTTCTTCTATATCCATACTGATTTAACTGTCTAATTATTTTGTGATCTGACTGATCTTTGGCTACGAATTTTCATTATAAGAATACGGGGTTGGCAGCTTTCTGGCTGCTGTTTCCGACTGGTAGTAAGGTATCCGAACATTTTGGTAGCGCTTAGAGAAGCTGCTCTGATCAACAGCCTCTAGTCAAGAGTCCATCATTGTCTATCCCCCTTATCCTCTTAATCTTCACTTTTTACCTCAACCTCTTTTATTCATATCACACACGACATTCGTCATAACCATTTTTAATAGTAACCCACTACCTCTTGTGTTTAACTAGATTAATTTTCTCAGCTTTCGTTTTTATTAAAACCTTTCGAAACGTGAAATAATCTCATAAAGGTAGGTAATCTTGCAATTTTCATAATGAATTATCTCCCTTAGAAACGATCGCATTAGAGAAAAATTATAATTCATGTTTGAGTTGAAAAATATGCGCTCTCCGGCAGGATTTGAACCTGTATCGCTCTTGGCAGGAGAAATCGTCGTTAGATCAGATCCATGTCTGCCAAGTAATGTAGCGTCTGTTTAATACAGATAAATAAAAGTAGAGTCTATATCAAATATGAGTATCCATTAAAATAAAAAATCTGTCGGATTAATAAATAAAAAACCCATCCACTCTTTAGAGATTGCTTTGTTTATGTTAGGGTACGAAACTGAGCAGATATGAATGTTTCGAAAGTCTGAGAAAGATTTGCGTTTATAAGGCACTATTCAACTTTGCTTGATAGATGATGCACCTTTTGGCCAAGACTGTCTAATGCACGTCGGATCTAACAATATTTTTTCCTGCCAATAGGGACGCAGGTTCGAATCCTGTCGGAGAGCATATATTTTTCTTAGATAAAACTTCTCGAATATTCAAGCCGGTAGATGAAATTAAATAAATATACTGTTTGAAAATAAACGGAGCGTCTACTCGAATACAAGTATCCACTAAAAGTAAGGTTTAAGCAATCAAACATGAATATAAATTTTCTATAATTCCATCTTTACCTTCATTCACTAAAAATAACGCTGAAGTTATAAACTCTATTAAAAAATTAAAAAAATTATTACTTCTTTAAAATTGCTTTGTTTAAGTAGATTTTTGCTGTCACTATTGTTTTTGTTGTTTTTTATTGCCACATTCAGGTTGTTTTACTTTCTTAGACTGGTTTGGTTTGGTTTGGTTTACGGCATACCAACCTCAATGGGGTTAACTATTTGCCCATAGCTGGGACCCTAACAGGTGCTGCCACTCTAGGTCAGGGTGGACCTGGGAACACTCGCAATTAAGAAGTGGTTCCACGCTCCTCAAAACCTCCTGATCAGAGGCTTTACCGAGGACGCGGATGTAGTTTATCGTCTTACCCAGGACGACTTTCTAAAACTGATTCTCCATCAATTATTTATTATTTTCATGACTTTGCAGAGATTAGAAGCTCAACATTTACATGAAATTGACGTTTACAAGTCTATATAAGTTTCATGAATTATCAATATTTTTATATTTTTCCTTCCTGTAAAATTAGCAGAGGATTTCGATAAATAACAGCAAAAATAAGACGCAAGAAAATATCGTCAAAAAGTACATAACAACCTATTGACATAAATTAAAACCATTAAAATTTAAGCCATTAAAATTTAAGGCATTAAAATTTAAGCCATTAAAATACACTATCTGTCTATATTTCTGAGATGAGGTATTGTAATTATTTACACTATTTACATTGTTCTGGACTGTTGTCCTCATCTTCGTTGTGATATTCACGACTGTTTTCCTCATCTTTACTGTCATGTTCACGACGTTTCGGCCGTTGTACGCTCCGGCCTTCTTCAGGATCTGTGTATATTTCCGAGATGAGGTATTGTAATTATTTTCACTACTTACATTGTTAGGACTGTTTTCCTCATCTTTGGGTCATGGATCGGTTAATCGGCCTTCTTCATGTGATTGGAATTTCGAACTGAACGTTTTTTTTCGTCCACTGGGGGGTAGATTCTTCTAGTTCCACATGCCACGCCTCTTCCAGATATCTCAGTTCTCTTAACTCTCCAAGTTTTTGTTCACCACTGCAGTAGGCAGGTATTGAACTCATAACTCTTTTGGTCAAGTCAATGGATCCAACCAACGTTTTTATCCACTGCGCCATTACAATGTAAATAGCGTAAATAATTAAAATGCACAATAACCATTCAAATTTAACAAATACCAATTTTGATAATAACCATTAAAATTTAAACCATTAAAATTTAAACCGTTAAAATTTAAACCATTAAAATTATCTAACAACCATTAAAATTAGAAATAATAACGGCACTTTCTTTTAATTTTTTTTAATCATTTCACCTCAAGCAAGGCACTAGTGCGCAGGATATTAAATTGAAAAGTTAAATTGAAAGAGAAGAATGAGAATAGGGAGAATTGAGAAAAGGACAAAAGATGAATGGGTGTTCAAGAAGACAGAATATGGCGATTGACGTTGCATTTAAATTTTTGAAGATTGTAGTTATCAGGGAACCAAGTAAACAGAATGTGTTTCCACAGGCGGGAAGTGCGAGAAAGGAAACTGTTGGAGTAGAAGTGGCGGTTGCTTTTAGCTATTTCAACATTAAAAGGGTGGGACCTAAATGCCAATCTAGTAGCACGCTTAAATCCATGTAGTCGGGACACCAGGGAAAAAAAGCTCGTCAGAGAAGTTGCCAAGGAAATATTTCTAGAAAAGACAGAGGGAAGCCACGTCACGTCGGTGAGAAAGTGACTGAAGTTGAGATGCCTGCTCAGGATCGATTATATTACAGATCCTTCTTTGGATTTTGTCATTTAAGAAATCCAATTTACTGTTTGAAGGGCGACCAAAGCTTTCGAAGAATTTAATTGTAAAAAAACAAAACAAAATTAAAACGTAGTTTTTACCGTCTTCTTCAAAGTCGTTTCTTGCCTGTAATGTACAAACATGTTCACAAATGTATCCCTCAAAACAAGGCTGAACGCGCGCTGTTTAAATTTTCTCTTAAGCACGTGGGTTACCCCCAAATAGCTTTGACAAAACTCCACTCGAAGGCGCTGTTAAACAGTTATAAAAACGGGACATTCCTGTCTTTTTTTTTTCTCTTTTTTCTCTTTAGCTTCTAGCATGCGGTAGTGATGCCACCAACCGGGACTTTGTCTCCGGTATGGGAGATATATTTCCTCTTAGTGACTGAACATTCACACACACACACACACACACACACACACACACACACACACACACACACACACACACACACACACACACACACACACACGCCCGAGCGCGCGCGCCATTATATAAAATAGTTATATGAAACAGAGTAAAATATCGCCTTGTTGAAATATATTCAATTACTTACACGCGACATTTACACGCATAAAGTTCGTTTGCCACTGTTTTTAGTTAAACCAGAAGCAGCACCCCAGCAAACATGCATCATTTTAAAAAAAATCAATTTTCTCTTATAATCGGTCTCACTTATAGTATTAAACAAAAAACAAGACAAAAAAACAAAACGTCATATATTTAAAAAAAAAACTGCTAAAATTGATCTGATTTTTTTGTTTTTAATTCAGGATAAAACTGTTTCGTACAATATTCCTAGAGTTATCTCCCTTGCATTGGTGATATATTTATGATAGATGCTGAAAATTTCTCGGCCCAATTCACTTGATTGATTAATTGATGCAATCAATTTCTACGGCACATCAACACTTTGCAGGTTATTTAAAGGCAGAAAATATTTTCAGAATTTAAAATTTCTTTTGGTGGGTGGTTGGAGTTAATGATGATGTTGAGGAGGGGGACAGTACAGTATTGGATAAGAGCAGGGCGGACAGGGCCCTATAACCTAGAAGTCTAGGAGAAGGAAAACCAACTGCTGTCTTGTAGTTCTTGCCTTCTGAGAGGAGGGACAGTGTAACCTCAACATCCCTGATGCAAAAGGAACCATATTTGTGAGATGATGGGGAGTGGTGACCACAACGACGGCGTAAAATGCTCTAACTGAATAAATAATTATAATCAATGATGTGGTGATACAAGACTTTCTAATTGACCAATAAATGGGGCGGTGGGCGTGGGGTAGAAGAGGTGGGGTAATTATTTTCCCAATGGTATTTGTGCTTAAGGGATTATAACGAACCCAACGCCAATTGGAACTCGAGTCTACGATAAAAGTTTCTGAGACATTACACCGCCCACACATCCAACAGTATAGCACCTGGTATTCCCAAGCGGTCACCCATCAAGGTACTGACCAGGCTCGATGTTGCCTAACTTAAGGGATCGTACAAGAACCGGTGTTTGAACATGATGTAGACATGAATCAATTCGCTTTTTAAATAACAGGATATTGATCGAGTCGTAAGTATCAGAATATTGAGCGAGTCGTAAATATCATGACATTGGGCGAGTCGTAAGTGTCTTGATATTGATTGAGTCGTAAATATCAGAATATTGAGTCAGTCGTGAATATCATGACATTGGGCGAGACGTAAATGTCCTGATATTGATTGAGTCGTAAATATCAGAATATTGAGCCAGTCGTAAATCTTAGGATATTGAGCGAGACGTAAATGTTCTCATATTAATTGAGTCGTAAATATTAGAATATTGAGTCAGTCATAAATAACACGATAATGATCGACACCTAAATATCAAGATAATGAGCAAGTTGTACATATCATGATATTGAGCGAGACGTAAATGTCCTGATATTGATTGAGTCGTAAATATCAGAATATTGAGCCAGTCGTAAATATCAGGATATTGAGCCAGTCGTAAATATCAGAATATTGACCGAGTCGTAAACATCGACCGAATCGAGTTGTAAATATCAGTATATTGAACTAGACGTAAATATTGAACTAGACGTAAGTATTAGACTATTAAGCAAGTGGTAACTAGTAGAATATAGAGCGAGTAGTAACTATCAGAATGAGCGAGTCGTAAAGATCAGGCTATTGAATGAGTCGTACCAATAAACTTTTGGCAGCCTGCCATTTATTAAAAAGGATTTTTAATAAAATCTTTTCACCCCAAAGAAGACGACAAAGCCATTAAGACCCAAGGAGTTAATGAGAGTGAAATATAGAAATTCGGAGGAAAACATTCCCGAGGTGAGATGACAATAAAAGTACAGAAATCAACGTGGCAGAAATTAACGATTGAGGTTGCATTGAAATTTTTAAAGATATAAGTTGATAATTAATTTTTAAAGATATAAGTTGATAATTAAGCAAGAAACCAGAAGGGTCATAATTGAGAAATACGCGAGAAGCAGCTGCTAGCATAAAACTTCTGGTTACATCTGACAAGGAATCTAGCTTAAATTCATGTAGTCGAAGTAGCAAATATGGAAGCCCATCAGGACAATTACCATGAAATACGTATTTATAGAAAAAGTGTACGCAAGCTACGTTACAGCGATGGGAAAGTGACTGAAGCTGTGATGCCACATCAGGACCGATAACGTCGCAGATCCTTCTTTGGATTTTGTGAAGAATCCCTAGATATATGGAGGAAGTTCTGGACCAGTGCCCTCAAAATCTCGGTCACAATGCGTTTGAATTGCCACAACTTTCGACGACTTCCAAACGGTTTCATGTATTAAATTTCACTGACAAGGTTTGGGTTAATCGATGCTTTGATTTTCTGTCACTTTTCAAGACGATATTATGATAAATCTACTATGGTTGAGATTCGAACGCGGGTCTCATGGTCGGAAAGCGGACGTTCTCATCATTCGGCGTATTTGAACAATTTATTCCCAAATGAAAAAGGGTAGACGGACAGAGAGAATAAGACGGACACAAAGGATAGAAGAATTCTAAAGGAAGAGAAAGAAAGAAAAGCGACAAACAAAAAGATGGAGAAAGACAGAGACGAAGAAAAATAGACAGAAAGTGTGTGTGTGTGTGTGAGAGAGAGAGAGAGAGGGGAGGGGAAGAAAGCGAGAAGGAAATATAAATAGAGAGAAGAAGAAAGAAGAGGATGAAGTAATGACAAAAGGAGAAATGAAAAAGAGGAAGGCATTTACAGATAAAAATATAAAAGAAAGAGGAAGTGTGGAGACTAATAAAAAGATGGAGAGAGAGAGAGAGAGAGAGAAAGAGAGAGAAAGAGAGAGTGACAGAGATAATAAGAAATAAAGAGAAAGCGTGAGAGAGAGAGAGAGAGAGAGGGGGGAATGGAAAGAGAGAAGGAACTATTACGAAATAAATAGAGGGAAGGAGAAAGAGAAGGATGAGCTAAAGACAAAAAGAGAAATGAAAAAGAGAAATGAAAAAGAGAAATGAAAAAGAGAAAGACATTCTCTGATAAGGTAAAAGATAAGAAATAAAGAAAGAGGAAGTGAGAAGGCTAATTTAAAAGATGGGGGGAGAGAGAGAGAGTGACAGAGAGAATAAGAAATAGATAGAAAGCGTGTGAGAGAGGGAGGAATGGAAAGATAGAATAAACTATTACGAAATAGAGAGAAGGAGAAAGAGAAATGAAAAAAGACATTATCTGTTAAGGTAAAAGACAATAAATAAATAAATATATAAAGAAAGAAAGAATGAAAGAAAGAGGAAGTGAGAGGAATAATTCAAAAGAAAAAGAGAGGTTGTTGAGACTGATGAGAATGAAAGTGCAAAGGAGAGGGAAAGAATAAGACAGAGAAAGGGGGAACAAAAAAAGAAGAGAGTGATATAGAAAAACGTATAGACTCAGAAAAGGCATAGGCACGGAAACAGTAAAATAGTTTTGAAAATAATAGCAATTCTAAATTTTCTCCCATGAAAATGATTTGATTAAAGCAAGTATAATTTTTTAGTTTTTATTTGTCTCTACAACAGTAATTGATTGGTTAATAATTAAAGCCAATCACATACCGATCGGGGTGGAGTGCGGGTAAATTTGCTTTTTAACACCCGCGCTAAATATTTCTTAAAATTTTCCCAAATCGTCATAAATCCGTGTAAATGTACATGCTGAACTCGAATTAACAATTAAATTATGAAGAAATCTACCGTTTTGGAGTTCTCGACAAGAAAAAATTGAACTTCTTGTTTGTAATTCGTCCTCCATTATACTTTTTAATACATAATGCCCGGACTACTATTCAAGATTTCCGGTGGCGCAATAAAAAAAAATGACCTATTTACTTCTTTTACAGCTATATTTGTTTTTGAAATCACTACGCATTATCGTAATTTTTTTTCCTTTTGATAAGTGTAGTCTTATTTATAACAGGAAAGTTAAAAAAAAAAACAAATTAAATAATACAATAAACCCTTTTTTTCTTTGTAGAAAAGCAACGACAAATTAAAAGAACAAATTAAATAATAAAAATAAAGCATTTTTTATATTTTAAAATTGAAAATAAAACAAAAATTAATGCACAAACTTGGTAAAGTAGAAGTTACCAGTTGTATTATTTGATTTTTTTTAAAAATTTGTCCCCTTTTCTACAAAGAAGCCAAACACAACCACTAACCGTAACACCTAACCCTAAAGTTAAACCGGTTTATTGTATTATTTAATTTTTTTTTAATTTGTCCCCTTTTCTACACAGAAAGAAGTCAAGCACAATCCCTAACCCTAACACCTAACCCTAAAGTTAACCCGGTTTATTATATTATTTAGTGTTTTTTAAAATTTCTCCCCTGTTGTAACCAGGAAGAAGCCAAACACAACCCCTAACCCTAACACCTAACCCTAAAGTTAAACCGGTTTATTATATTATTTAATGTTTTTTTTTTAATTTGTCCCCTTTTCTACACAGAAAGAAGCCAAACACACACACTCTAACCCTAACATCTAACCCTAAAGTTAACCCAGTTTATTGTATTATTTCATTTTTTTAATTTGTCCCCTTTTCTACACAGAAAGAAACCCAACCAAACCCCACCTAACCCTAGCACCTAATCCTAAACTTAACCCATAAACATAACACTTTGTAAAGAACATGATTATTTACAAAATAAAATTACAAAAAAACAAAAAATGCTAGAAACGAAATAAGGGTTTACTGTATTATTTAATATGTATTTTTTTCAATTTGTCCGCTTTTAATTTAAAAAAAAAGTTTATTGTATTATTTAATTTGTTCTTTTAATTTGTTATTGTTATTCAACACGGAAAAAAGGTTCTATTGTATTATTTAATTTGTTTTTGTTATAAATAAAACTACACTTACCAAAAAAAAAAAAAATTACATTTCTTTACGGTAGTGCGTAGTGATTTTCTGCAAGGAAAGTCTGTAAAAGAAGTAAATAGGCCAAACTCCACCTGAAGTACTACGCAGTTAATCAGTGTTCATGATGGCATTAATAGTGGAAGAATGATCAACAAAAAGTCCGATTTTTTCTTGTCGATAACTCCAAAACGGTAGGTATTTTCATAATTTAATTGTTAACTCGAGTTCAGCATGTACATTTACACGGAATTATGACGATTTAGGAAAATTTTAAGATATTTAGCGTGGGTGTTAAAAAACAAATTTACCGGCGCGCGTCCGTTGTGAAGCTAAAAGTCTTCAATGTGTTGATTGCAATAAAATGAAAAATTTTAAAAAAACAAAACGAAACAAACATAAAAACGTCAGCTCACGTT
>OZ038492.1:13479957-13482457 GCA_964036315.1 Acanthosepion esculentum | reverse complement strand
TATATATTTGACCAGATTAGTTATATTTCAAGTTAAAATTCGTTTAATAACATATTAAGCCCCGAATATGTTCATTTTGGCTATTGCGTCTGATTGTCTAGGTCAATGTGCATGTGGGTGTATGTGCCTGTGTTTATTGATGTCTATGTGTAAGTGTTGAGTCTTGACTCAATGTTGAATCTCGCCTATTGCATGGAATAATAATGCAACACAAAATGTACTTAGAACAAGAATGTATTATAACAAGAAAGTGTACACAATAAGTACATATAGTATTTCTGTATATTTCTGGGAAGACGTTCCTGGAGAATGTGTTGACTAGTCGCAGTCGATCAGAGTCTCTAGTTGGATCTCGTGATTCCACTTCCTCGTCTTCCGGTACCAACCATTATTTATATAGTTGATAGTCACCTATGCAGATTAGGTGGATCCTACCACAACAGTAAGGAAAGTGCATGCACGTTTGGGTGCGTGTTTGTGTGCGTGTGTGTGTGTGTTCGGTTTTTTTTTTTATCAAGGGTCGTGTCTCGTCACCGTTTTTTGTGTGTGTATATATATCTAAATATGTCTGGGCGCTTATGTATTATAACCTGAATGTGTTTGAATTGTTTTACGTGAGAGGTGGCTACCATGTGTGTGTGTGTGTGTGTGTGTGTGTGTGTGTGTGTGTGTGCGCGCGTGCGTGTGTGTGCGTGCCTATGTGTGCGTGTGCCTGTGTGTGTGTTTGTTTGCGTGTGTGTGTTTGTGTGTGCCCGTGTATGTGTGTTTGTTTGTTTGTGTGTGTGTGCCTGTGTATGTGTGTTTGTTTGCGTGTGTGCCTGTGTGTATGTGTTTGTTTGTTTGCGTGTGTGTGTGTGCCTGTGTATGTGGGTTTGTTTGTTTGCGTGTGTATGTGTGTGCCTGTGTATATGTGTTTGTTTGTTTGCGTGTGTGTGTGCCTGTGTGTGTGTTTGTTTGTTTGCGTGTGTGTGTGCCTGTGTATGTGTGTTTGTTTGCGTGTGTGTGTGTTTGTCTGTATGTATGTGTTTGTTTGTTTGCGTGTGTGTGTGTCTGTGTGCGTGTGCCTGCGTGTGCCTGCGTGTGTGTTTGTTTGTTTGCGTGTGTATGTGTGTGTGTGTGTGTGTGTGTGTGTGTGTGTGTGTGTGTGTGTGTGTGTGTGTGTGTGTGTGTGTGTGTTCATTTCGTTATTCTCTCTGGAAATATTTCAGATACAGACATTATCAAGAAGAATGGAGGAAGTATTTTTTTTAAACCGAAAGTTATTTGTTTTTTTCTATATTTATTTTCTTTATAATTACGACAACTCATTAAGACACGTTGCCGGGTCAAATGAGAAGTGGAGACGGACTGGAGTGAATTGGGAACGGCCAGATGGGCTTGTAATAAACTAAAGGCAGAGGAGACTAATTGATTCCAGTTTGAAATTAAAAAGAAAAGAAATTTAATCTTTTTTTAATCGCGTTTTTTTCGTACCCTGCACAAGCAGCAGAGAATGCGACGAAGAAACAGAATCAACGCTATTGGCAATGACATCTCTCATTTTAATTCAGGGCTGGCGCGCAACAAAGTATTCATATCAACAGAAACCTCTCCAGGCCTTAACTCTTAAGACCTACCCACCTTTCGCCACTACATCAGCATATCCTATTTGTAACGATTTTTATTTAATCAGCGACATTCTAGGTAGAACAAAATCAACCTGTGTGTTCAAACTACCCGGCAGCAAATGCTTCTGTAAACTGCAGGTTTAATTATGTTTTCCTTATGAAGAGCTCGGCGCCTGAGGTCTGTTTTCCCCTTACTTCATACCACAAAAAAAAAAAAAAAAATCCCTCCCCACCAAAACGTGTTCGTATAGAAGGAGAACGTGTTTAATATTGACACTTAAACGTAGACACAGTTGAACGAAAAGATCCAGTTCATTGTCAGTCGAATCCCGCAGAAAGTATTTATATTTATTTAATTTAAGAAATTTTACTCTTTCTTAATACTTTGGTTAGCTTTTGAAAGGCATCTTCCGCTATCCAAATGCGCCCTTGGATTTCAGTGTTACAATTTCCTCTGTTAAAACACTTTCCAGATATTTAAATTTGGTTTTGGTATCTCTAATTTGTAATATGCATGTTGGGCTGTTCCTTTTGCTAAGAACTATGCATTGTTTTCTTGCAATTCAGGCTTAGTCCTTTCCTCTTGCTTTCCTTCACTACCCTCTTTAGGGTTGCTTTTAGTTTCCTTTACCTGTCTGCTATGAACATCATGTCATCTGCATATCTTATGTTGTTAAGATTGTGGCCGCCAATGAATCCTGGTAGGACTTTTAATTCTCTCAGAATCGCGTCACTGTATTGTTGTGAATATGGATTATCTCCCCTTTGATAATCCAAGCTATAAACGCTGTACATTTCCGCTTGTCAAGTAGACGAGTAGCAACATTCTTAATTGAATAAAAGATTACTAGACTGAATCTCTTGTCCTGTTTTCATTACAATTTATTCAATTA
>OZ038492.1:13414957-13474957 GCA_964036315.1 Acanthosepion esculentum | reverse complement strand
TTCAACCGAAACAGTATTGGCTGCTCGGTCAATAAATACCGAATGTTTCCTTATAAGGAAACAGTTAATATTACCAATACCACTACCAAACAGTCATGTCAGATGTGGCGAATATATCAGCCATTTGGGTATGTGATGTATTTTTTATAAGGGGCATTAAAATATTTTTCTTATATTTTTATATGTATCTAACAAGCTCTCTTGTTAGGGTTAAATTGAAAATATCAATGTACACCTTGTTCATCTAATGACAATGTACCTACGAGGGTTGCCATGTTATGAAACCAGATTTAGATGAGACGCTGATAAACAAATTCTGAGATAAGAATATAAAGTGACAATTTTTATCTATCTATCTATCTATCTATCTATCTATCTATCTATCTATCTATCTATCTATCTATCTATCTATCTATCAATTTTAGTCTGTTCATTATCCATTTATCAATGTATCGATTTTTGTCTGTTCACTATCTATCTATTTTAGTCTGTTCATTATCTATCTATCTATCTATCTATTTTAGTCTGTTCATTATCTATCTATCTATCTATCTATTTTAGTCTGTTCATTATCTATCTATCTATCTATCTATCTATCTATCTATCTATCTATCTATCTATCTATCTATCTATCTAAGTCTGTTCATTATCTATCTATCTATCTATCTATCTACATGTATTGCCTTCTATTTATTTCCACGGAAACTACAACAGGTAACACAATATCATCGTTGCACAGAGTAGGTCTTCAGCTACAAAACACTATTTTTAACATAATCACTGACATTTGTTGTATATTTTCTCTAGCGGTGCATCATATACTCGTAAACATCTGCTCCAGTGAAGGCGAACCATTTCTTGCTTTTAGCAATGGGATCGGGAACAACGGAGATGACTATACGAATTAATAACTATCCTCTCAAAATTTTGATGAGGCCCTAATTACAATTTTTTGTTAGAAATATATCCTCCATGGTGGATTAACTTAGTGTTTGCGTTCAATTTAAAATGCCAATTAAGACTATACAGACTTCTCGCCTATTTTCTTCCTTTCGGCCTTGTATTGTAAAGATTAATATTAATTAAAGATTAATAATTAATAATACACATTAGAAATCGGGTTAGTGGAAATCGTCGGGATGTTTTATATTTATATTTGACTATTGAAACGGATTACACCATTTAGAAAATTACATAAAGATTAAAAAATATCAGTAGAGTGCAAGAACGCCATTTTAAAATACGGTGAACGTACGGGCAAGTTAAAAACAAGACAAATTAAAGCTCAAACTATGGGTATTATCCTCGTCTAGTCCGCTAAAGCACCCATTAGGTGACGTTGTTTCAGGACTATAAAAGGAAGGACGTAAATTTCCACTTCCTTTTTTCACTTTAGAATGCAGTAGGTACAGGATACGTCTTGGTACCTCCGAGGAAATTTGTTTCCCTGGTAAACTTATACTTTGAGAGTTCTTTGAAAGTTCTGATACGAAAACCTGTAGACGCTCATTCCTCTATAAAAAAATATTTGATTTCCTTTACAATGATGTTCATCCTGTACAAGACTCGAGGGCAAATCGAGGTACCGGGTTACAGACTAAGAGGCACAGCGTATACGATATGAATGGATGATAACAATTAACGCTGGTCTTGAAGAGGTTAAGATCGGGGAAGCAACCGCTTGGGAGTCGGTTCCCCAAGGCAGGCTTGAGTGGAACTTACATCAAACTAAATGAATACGAAAAGAATGAGGGGGTTTGTTACAAAGTGCGTGACATGGCGGGTTTTAAACGCGAAGGTTAGAATTGGTGGAAATAAGAAATGCAGTTCATTTGAATATTCTTCATGGAAATAGTGATAGAGAAGTGATAGGCTTGCGACTTTTGGTCTGTGAGAAAGAGGTTGTAAGGTGGAAAATAATTCGTTATGCCCAAGGACGAGGGGACGCTTTTTGGACTCCATCGAGAGTGGAAAATGAAGACTGGTCAGTTCCTGCCAATATACGGCAGTAGTACCATTTCGTTCTGATCTGGCTCTTGTAAAGGTCGAAGATAACAGGGGGAGTGAGATACTACTTGGAGCGGTGCATAGAACCGACCATTTTTCAAACATCGTTGGTATAGTCGGAAAAGTGATTTCAGTGGGCTGTAGCGGCTGAACAGGTAGGTGTGAACTAAGGAGGAGATTGCGGTTTCATCCTGGTATTTCTGAGATGTCACAAAACGCCGGCTTTTACTTAAGAAGAAATCCCAGTGACACAATTTACAACAGGCAGTTGAAAGCTTTCACTTCGGCGAGGCTTTCCTATTTGCCCACCTTTTACTTCAGACTGATAACTGTTGAAAAATGCATGAATACTTTACTCCAGCTATGTGTTAAATAACAGAACAGACGGGAATCACCTGCCTTGGGTGGCAGCTAGGCTATAAGAAGGGAAACTGAATTCAAACCTAGGAAAGTCGTTTGAAGACTTCGTAGCGCCAATTGTCCGTTACCAGTTCTTTTGAAAAGTGTGGCTGAATCTACTCAGGCCTTCACCACTATAATGAAATCATATATGTGAACAGTCTAGAGGCCCATTTCTAGAATTGAAATGTGAACTCTAATGCATCGAAATCGACGGGGAGTCGATTATATATATATATATATATATATATATATATATATATATATATATATATATATATATATATATGAATGAAGAAATATAGTCTTAAAGTGTGCTATATTTATGGGATAAAGTGCTCAATATCAGAGATAGAGCGTGTGTAAATATAAAAGTGAACATAGAAGTCAACACTTAGAGGCGACAGTCTGTTTCATGCTAGATGCAATCGTCAGGCCACCAGTCAGCCGCATCTAAGTGTTGACTTCTATGTTCACTATTATATATATATATATATATATATATATATATATATATATATATAGGTAACTACACTCGTCTCGGAAAATATTCGGTTTCTTGATTTGCCAATGATCAAATCAATATCGAGGGAAAAAAAGGTTTTAAGAAAAGAAAGAGCTATGAACATGAACGTCTGTCGAAAATAATCGTACAACATACAGGTCCAAAGCCCAAAGAAAAAAAACCCGATACGAGTAAACAACTAACTAAAAAATGCACAAAACAAAAGTAGAGCAGACCTAGTCAAACCCAGAGAGCCAGACAAACCTACCAAGGTTTCACCGAAGCGGATCGTCAGGGAAAGCTGGCATACTTATATATATTTATATATATATATATATATATATATATATATATATATATATATATATATATGTAAGTATGAGTTTTACTTGAGGTCAACAGGCATTCAAAGTACGAGGCCTCCCGCAGTGGGCATCCATTCCTTGCGATTGGTGAAATTTCTGGATACGATCGACGAAATGGAGATCTTATTTCGATTACAGGCAAATAGATCGTTAATCATCCAGATATTTTATTTTGTTAACATTTCAAATATATCTTTTTGATAACAAATGTCACCAATTTGGAAATTTGGATGGAACCGTTAATAGCTGGTTTTTAAATTTAAGTGGAAAGTTGTGATCGCGAGCAGTCTACCCAAGAATGTTCTGCTTTTATTTTAAATTTGGCAATTAAGTCACACCGATCGACAGTCATAAATAGAAAAACAGGACACATCTGTGCGTTGATCATTGGAACTGTGATGTGTAGATAATTTTCGATTGCTGAGAAAATTCAATACAACTCCACAACGGCAATGACAAGATAACCTCTAACGTTTTCAATGATAAGCGAACACCCACAACGTCATGTGCACAGAGCCAGTCGAATAAACAGTTTAAAGGTGTAGAGAGAGAGAGAGCATGCTGGTCGGTGTGGAGAGCGCCTTTTGAGGAAAATGTGGAGAACAAAGTTTGGAGCGCCTATAGCTACGCCATTCTGTCTGCCAGTAACACGTATGTGACTTCTAGCTAATGTTAAGACATGGTTTCCAAAGACACCCAGGAATTAATATGCGATCTGCTGTTAATAACAATTGGATTCTAGACTTTCCTTAGGAAATTTACATAGTAGCAAAATGTTTTGTCCATCTATCAGCGTTTATTTTGTCAATGGATGACAATGGATGATGATTTTTGTTTTCATTCTTGTTTTTTTATTGTCAAACTTTTATTTTACTGCAGAAGCCGTATGCACTCGTACAAGTCAAAGAGAATTTGGATAATCTTTTTTGACAAATAAAACTCATAAAGCATTACATGACAACAAGTAGTGTCTGTATGAATGTTACCAGTAATAATTTCTGAAAACACAATTAGCTAACGACTGCTAACGAAAAATTAGCGGAACACCAACGAATCCACTTATATATATATATATATATATATATATATATATATATATATATATATATATATATATATATATATATATATATTGATAATATTAGTGGTCAATGTGTATATATATATATATATATATATATTGATAATATTATTGGTCAATGTGTGTGTATATATATATATATATATGTATATATATATATATATATATAGTCTTAAGTTGTGCTATATTTATGGGATAGTGTGCTCAATATCAGAGATAGAGCGTGTGTAAATATAAAAGTGAACATAGAAGTCAACACTTAGAGACGACAGTCAGGCCTGACGACTGCGTCTAGCATGAAACAGACTATCGCCTCTAAGTGTTGGCTTCCATGTTCATTTTATATATATATATATATATATATATATATATATATATATATATGCATAAAAATTCCCAAGAGAATAGAATCCAGGTAGAACTCAATGTCCAGGACAGAGTAAGAATATAATATAAAAGGCTCAAACACTAATATTCCATGGTTATAATTTATTACATTGGAATCGTAATCACGATCCAATTCATCAAACCTGTGTGTGTGTGTGTGTGTTTCATTGAATAATATAGACATATTATGTCTATTTTTATAATAATACTTTCCATTTCGCTAATCATTTTCTTTATGTTAAGATTAAAATTCATAAAGGAAGGCACCGTAGTTTTTTCTTACCCAAGTACTTTCGATCTCCCCCGAGATCATCTACAGGGATGAGTTACAAAGACAAACTTATTGTAACTGTAATTTTTGTGATGGTGATTATTTTTTTTTTAAAAAGATGCATGAACGCGCTCTGTTATAATTATTTTAACATTTTTAATTTACCCGTTGTAGCTATGGAATTGCTTGCAAAACAAGCGTCCCAATATAAATAAGCTGATAAGAAATTGTTAGAAATTCCTTGATGAATTTCATCTTAACATCAAGAAACTGATTAGAAAACTAGAAAGGATTATTACAAAATAAATCAACATAAAATGTCTGTATTATTCAATGAAACATGTTTGAATAAAGATATGCTGCCTAAATACACACACACAATCACACACAGAAACACACACACACAAACATATATATACAATTGTGTATTTAGGCAGTAATCCTTCATTTATACATGTTTCATTAAAGACCACAGGCAACGATTAGGCGTTTTATTTAATTTTTCTTGTGTTCGAAAAAGTATTTTCTTTTTGGGACACAGAGTGTGTAGAAACTGTCCAAATGTTCTGTAATCCCGAGCGCTTTCGGCTATATTTTTAGCCATTATCAAGGAGGATTTTATATTTGATTTTTAACTGGGTGTATGGGTTGTGTGTATGTTTCGAGCGTTATAGAGATGTTTTACTTTCCGAACACAGTCAGCACATTGTGGCCGTGTTCGTAGTTAATATTATTGAGTGTTAGCTTTTTATTATTAAGGCATTCGGCTTTTGTTGAAATATTTATGATATTATGGTGTTATTTTTGTCTATGTGTTCACTATCATTATTATTTACTTTGGGAAGAAATAGTCTAATTTGGTAGTCTATGATGTAGTTAGGAAAGCCATTGTTAACTAGTGTCTGTTTTGCATTAAGTTCTTTAAAGAAGAGTAGCCTACTAGCCTACGTCAACTACAAACAAGATAAATCTTCACGTAGAAATATCATAAAGAAATCCATTACCCCAATTGATCCGAAGAAAAAAATTAAATTAATTATCTACTACAAAAAAATTTAAAACGGCTAACCTCATCCTTAAAAATAACAACACACCAACAAAGTCAAAATGACAACGAACGAACATTATCTATGAGTTCAAACGCCCCTTAAGGAACTGTGTTTCTGATCAAACCGAATTCATAAATAATTACATCGGTCACACTACTACATGCCTATCCCGACGTCTTACGTTACACCTATACAACAACAGCTTCATTAGAACCAATTTAAACCAGTTACGACAATATTCTGATTAGAGAAGAATTGTTTGCACAAATCGTGACTAACGGTCGAGGTAGAGGATTATAGCTTTCTTTTTCTGTTTGCCTCATTCACTTGGATTTGTGGACAATACAGATAGCTAATGAGGTCAATTTTTGCTGGAGAGGTCCTTCAACATTGAGTACAGGTTGTTTCGGAGGGTGAATTAATGCTAATTGTTGTTCTTCTTTTCAACGTCTTCATTTTTCCTCCAGTTCAGTTGATCATTTGTATTCGAAGATTGTTGTTCCGTTTCTGAAAATGCATCTCCAGAGATTCCAGTCCATTATACTGGATTCCCAGCTGTTAATATCAATATTACATTTCTTCGTGTTTTCAAACTTGAATCTGTTCTTTGGCATCCTCTTTTCCGATTTGTTTCTTTGAGTTGAGAGTAAAATGAATTGCTATGGTAGCCGGTTATCACCCATTCGCACCCGATGCCTACTCCATCGCAGTTGGGTTTATTTTCACGACGATGGCTTCAATGCTAGTCATTGGAGCTAAGTAAAGAAATGATGTGCTATGATCGCCAGTTATCATCCATTCCTACCCGATGCCTACTCCATCGAAGTTGGGTATTTTTTCATGACGATGGCTTCTATGCTGGTCATTTTAGCTAAAGAAAGGATTTGCTATGGTCGGCAGATATCATCCATTCCTACCCGATGCCTACTCCATCGAAGCTGGATATATTTTCACGATGATGGCTTCAATGCTAGTCATTTTAGCTAATTAAAGAAACGATGTGATATGATCGCCAGATATCATACATTCGCACCCGATGCCTACTCCATCGAAGTTGGGTTTTTTTCATGACGATAGCTTCAATGCTTGTTATTTTATCTAATTAAAAAACCGATTTGCTATGGTCGCCAGTTACCATCGATTCGCACCCGATGCCTTCTCCATCGAAGTTGGGTTTTTTCATGACGATGTCGTCAATGCTGGTCATTTTAGTTAATTAAAGTAACGATTTGCTATAGTCGCCAGTTATCATCCATTCCTACCCGATGCCTACTCCATCGAAGTTGTTTTTTCTTTTCATGATGATGGCTTCAATGCTGGTCATTTTAGTTAATTAAAGAAACCATTTGCATTGGTCGCCAGATATCATCCATTCGCACCCGATGCTTATTTAATCGAAGTTGTTTTTTTTTCATGACGATATCTTCAATGCTGGTCATTTTAGTTAATTAAAGAAACGATATACCATGGTTGCCTGTTATCATACGTTCGAACCCGATGCGTACTCTATCAAAGTTGCTTTTTTTCATGACCTTGGCTTCATTGCTGGTCATTTTAGCTAATTAAATATTCGTTTTTTATGGTCGCCAGTTATCATCCATTTGCATCCGATGCCTACTACATCGAATTTGTTTTTTTTCTCATTATGATGGCTTCAATGCTGGTCATTTTAATTAATTAATGAAACAATTTGCTATGGTCGCCAGTTATCATCGATTCGCACCCGATGCCTACTCCATTGAAGTTAGGTTTTTTTCATGGCGGTGGCTTCAATGCTGATCATTTTAGCTAATTAAAGAAACGTTTTGCTATGGACGCCAGTTATCATCCATTCGCACCCGATGCCTACTCCATCGAAGTTTGACTGCAAAAATTGCTCAGACGCTCGAAAGGTACGTCTATTACTAAGTAAATTAGTCACATGCGAATCTACTAAATTCGTAGATTATATCCTTCCAAGAAAAACTAATGAGTTAACTTTGAAAGAAGCCATAAAACTGCTAACAGAACTTTTCAGCCATAATACCTCACTATTCCACAAAAGATGGAAATATCTGAACCTTACAAAAAAGGACAGCGAAGTTTACATAACTTTTGCGTCTATTGTTAATAAATATTGTGATGACTTCATATTATCGGAACTCAGCGCAGACAATTTCAAATGCTTAATTTATGTCCAAGGCCTGGTTTCAACCAAAGACGCGGAAATGAGACGCAGAATCCTTACTAAATTGAAGAGTGAACAAGATTTGACACTTCAAAAACTAGCCGAAGACTACCAGAGATGCATCAGTGTGAAGAAAGACTCAAAAGACATAGAAGAAGCTGGCATAGCACACATACGTAAAGTACCAAGACAAACCAACTTTCCCTCCTCAGAAACAAACCAAACCAATCCCCCCCTCAAGAACAGGTAAAACAATATTTTCTAACTCTAAAAGTCAATATCAGAAAAAACTACCACCCAGTCCATGCTATCGCTGTGGGACTTGGCATTGGTTTAAAGACTGTACATACCGTTTTAAAACTTGTCTAACATGCAAAAAAAATAGGACACAAAAGTTCTCATTGTTGGTCTAGAAGAGAAAGCAAAAGCAGAATAAGAATCACGAGGACTGACCAAGCTGATGAGACTAACATAAGAAAATACGTACAAGTTGAAATGCAAAACAGAAAAGTCAGGCTACAGCTGGTTTCTGGCTCAGGCTTAACTATTATAAACCTACAAACATGGAGAAAACTGAACAAACCAACCATGTTAAAAACGGATAAAATTGATAGATATTTGAGGGTGAAGTAATTACAAATGTAACATTTAATGGAATGACGAAAAAGTTAAAAATGTACGTGTTAAGAAATACAGAAAACCTGTTCGGAACGGACTGGATGCAAAAATTCGAACTGTGGGATTTACCTATAAGTACGTACTGCCGACGGAGTCGGCGCGTGTATATTACATAAAATGCCAGATGGGACAATAAAACCCATCGTACATGCTTCTCGAACCCTATTACCGGCAGAGAAAAATTACTCACAAATAAACAAAGAAGCTCTGGGAATTATCTTCGCAGTCACAAGGTTTCATAGGTATATCTATGGTAGATATTTTACTCTTCAGACGGATCACAAACCGTTACTAACAATTTTTGGTTCGAAAAAAGGTCTACCGGTTTACACTGCGAATAGGTTACTTAGATGGGGAACAATTCTTTTGAACTACAATTTCAGATTTGAGTATTTATCAACGAAAAAAATCAGGCATGCAGATGGTCTGTCGAGACTTATACCAACAAAAACAGAACCATTGGAAGATACGGTAATCGCAGCCCTAAGAAATGAAGAAGATATCAGGACAGTACTAAATGTTGTACAGTTAGAAACCTCCCAGTCACACTACAAGACATAAAAAATGAAGCCAAAAACGACGAATTCATAAAAGAAACAAAAGCAAAAATAGCAGAAAAAGATAAGCAAATATCGGACAGCTTTTCTCTATGCGATAATGTGCTACTTTACAACGAAAGGGTTGTAATTCCCAAAGCACTACAAAAGCGAATCCTAAAGGATTTCCACGGGGGACATCCTGGAAAAAATAGAATGAAGTCGCTAATGCTAAGCTAAGTATATTGCAAGAATATGGATCAGGATATTACTCAGATGGTGGAAATGTGCAAGGGTTGTAATTTAGCAGCCAAAGCACCGCCAATCATCCATAAGCCATGGCCAGAGACTGATCGTCCGTGGTCAAGAATACACGCAGATTATGCAGGTCCAATTGACGGTTTTTACTATTTTATCATAGTGGATAGTTATAGTAAATGGCCGGAGGTGTTTCGTTGCAAAAATCCTACTTCAGAAACGACCATAAATTGCCTCCACGAGCTATTCGCTCGGTTTGGAGTAGTGGATTGCCTAGTCACAGATAATGGAACGCAATTCACATCAGGAGACTTCCAAGAGTTTTGCGAAATTTATCAAGTCAAACATATAAAATCCCCGCCTTATCACCCAAGATCAAATGGGCAAGCGGAGAGATTTGTTGATACACTCAAAAAAGCGTTACAAAAAGCCTATGATGTGCCTACGGAAAAAAAGCATTGCAGCAATTTCTTCAGGTATATCGAATTACGCCAAATAATGCTACGCCATCGACATTATCACCCGCAGAAGTGATGTTCGCTAGAAAAATCAGATCTGCATTTGATAAATTGCTACCAAGTAAAACGAAACAAGTAACACAGTCCTACGCGCCAAAAAGAAAATTCCTCCCAGGAGAAAAAGTTTTTTTAAAGCATATAAGAATAATACATCTTACTGGGAGCAAGGGACAATTGAGAAAAGAATCGGCAATATGGTTTACATAGTTCAGGGACAAAAAGTCTCACATAGAAGACACGTAAGCTAAAAAAGGAAGAGACCGTTACAGGATGCTAACGGCCCACCCCAGGAAGAGGTGATGGACACGGTTTTCGATATATTTGATATAAAAAGGCCGCAAACAATGCCAGAACCAAGAAAATCGTCCAGAAAAAGGAAGTTTACAGAACATTTGGAAATAGATCCAAAGAAAAAAAGATATTAAAAACCCCTGCTACGCAAAAGCTTCGGAAGGGGGGTGTTTTGGGAACTTAGCAATATTAATAATGGACAATTCCGGATATCATAAATACTGCGCCTCAAGAGGGAGCAGCAGTTCAGAGACAGTCCTGAGTCAGTCAGAGGCAGAGACAGAGTCGAGGTCAGACGATTATTGTAAGAACATTGGAATAGTGATACTTGTCGAGACAACATAGTTCACTCTAACCAAATCTGATATTCATTACTAATACTTCTACTTCTTTGTACATATTTCTGTTTGTAATATATCTGTGTTATTCCATACCTGTGTTCGAGTTATTCTTCATTGGTTCTACCGTGGACCCACACCGTGGTACAAGGAACTTGGACCATAACACTTTCAATATCTCTCGTGAGTATTGAATTTTCCAAGCCCTCTTTTCTCATTATGTTGTCTAGAAATGTCAGCTGTCTCTTTCTGATGTTAAGTATAAGTGTTCTTTTGTTGCCATTGTTTCCAGAACTTCGCCCTTAATCAATATTTGGTTCTTGGTATTCCCAGCATCTTTCTGTAGAACCACATTTTTGTTGTTTCTTGTCACTTCTTCATCTGCGAGGAGATAGTCCAGCATTCATTTGCCAGGGGCTGATATTACGTAACACTTCAGTACATCTTTCTTTTGTTTCTAACGAAATTTTTCTGTTTCTCAATACTTTGCTTTAGATTTTGGGAGGCACTGTCACACTTTTCGTTCACTAATATAGATTTTTTACGGATGTGTATCTATGTTTTATATATCATACAATAGTGTTTGATAAGCTACGATCCTAATAACTGGCTGAACGGATGGGAAATGAATTCAGCATATACACAAAAATAGAAAGGGTGTAAGACAAGGATATTTCGTCCCACCGGACTTGTTCAACTATTACAGTGATGTGATCCTGAGAGAATTAGACGTCCAACCAGAAATTGTTATTGACGGACACAATCTTAACAATATTAGATATGCAGATGACACAGTGTTGATAGCAGACACAGAAATAATACCTGTAGAAACTCCTGTAGAAGGTATTGAAGAAAAAGTAGAAACAAATACTAGACGTTAATTTTAAGAAGACAGATCTGCAAGATAAGCAGATCTGCAAGATAAACAGGTCTGCAAACAGATCTGCAAGATAAACAGATGTTCAAGATAAACAGATGTTCAAGATAAACAGATCTGCAAGATAAACAGATGTTCAAGATAAACAGGTCTGCAAACAGATCTGCAAGATAAACAGATGTCCAAGATAAACAGATCTGCAAAATAAACAGATCTGCAAGATAAACAGGTCTGCAAACAGATCTGTAAGATAAACAGATGTTCAAGATAAACAGATCTGCAAGATAAATAGATCTGCAAGATAAACAGATGTTCAAGATAAACAGGTCTGCAAACAGATCTGCAGGATAAACAGATGTCCAAGATAAACAGATCTGCAAAATAAACAGATCTGCAAGATAAACAGGTCTGCAAACAGATCTGCAAGATAAACAGATGTTCAAGATAAACAGATGTTCAAGATAAACAGATCTGCAAGATAAAAAGATGTTCAAGATAAACAGGTCTGCAAACAGATCTGCAAGATAAACAGATGTCCAAGATAAACAGATCTGCAAGATAAATAGACTAAGATGTCGATTACGGATCGGAAATGCCAAAATGAAGCAAGTACGAAAATATCTGGGAAGTGTTATAAAAGACGATGTAAAGTGTGACACCGAAATCCGAAGGAACGTTGGAGTAGCGAAATATGTCTTTAAAATCAAAGAATTAAGACAGGAATAATTAGCTAGAAACAAAGAAAAGAGCGCTGAAATGTTACGTGATATCGGTCTCGCCATATGGCAGCGAATGCTGGGCAATAACCTCACAAATAAAGAAGAGACTTGAAACGACCGCGATGTGGTTCGACCGTTCAATGAAGAGGATATTGCGGATAGTGCATGTGAGTAACGAGGAAGTTTTAAGGCAAATGGCAGCAAAAAGTACGCACATCAGAAAGAGGCAGTTGAAATGTTTCGGATATATAATGAGGAATAAGGGCTTGGAGAATTTGACACCCGCGGGACAAACAACGTGTTAAAGTTATCGAAACCTATTACGAAAATGGACGTTCAAACAGAATTGCATTTCGCGCACTTCGCGATTTTTTCGGGTCAACATAATCGACCAACCGAGAGTGCAGTTGGAAACGATGTAACATTGTTGTGGAGAGGTTCAATTCCACCGCGCGATGACGAATAGAGGTGTCTGGATTTTCGGCCACATTCTCGTGCACTGCAGCAATGTTTTCGGCTGAACGGCGTAAAGGGGCACGCAATGATGTTTTCACATCTGCCACTGACCCAGTTTGTTTGAATTTACGAACAATTTTTCCAATTGCACTCTTGAAACTTTAACAAGTTGTTTGATTGTTAATCTTTCCGTGGTTGAAATTACCAAAGACTTAAAGAAAAAGAAAAAATCATTAGACGCTTAAACTTAATTTACATTTAAAATCGGTTCAAATAATTGGCACAGCCTTTATATTTATCATTCTGTCGGCTATTCACCCATATGTTGGAGCAGATATGGTTATGGATAATTCCAATATTAACTGAATTATTCCTAACAAATTGGTCTGTGAGACAAGATAGCCATGATAGGGACACTTATTTAATACTCTTATCGGATTGAGGAATCGGAGAGCCGAATTCTAATTCCAGTCGAATCCATTACCTTCACTTATGTGATAATACCCTTCGGAAAGGTACAAATCCTCTTCGCATCCCAGCTATGGGTAAATAGGAGGACAAACCGGGTTCTATAGTCTTGGATGGCAACTGGTCCACTGCAGAAAGAAATGGCAACTTACTGCGGGGAAAAAATCTGCCTCATCAGTTATGTATCGAAAGATACATTATCGCCTAAGTGTGTATCACGTATGGCACAGAACTGACTGACTTTATACAGGTACAAAAACACAGCAGTGGCCATAAAGCGAATACGGAACTCATTTCACTTGCAAACTTGTCTGCAAGATGAGCTTGTTAACCGTTGCACCACAGTAAGCCTGTTGATATGTCTGTGCATGTTTTTTCTCGTCGAAAACATTCGTGTGTATAGAAATATTAGTGAAGGCTTCTGGGCTTTCAAAAGAGAGCGTGTAAATATTAGCACTTGCGCGCGAGTAACAAGAAAAAACAAAGCTACCAGTTTTCGTGTCCTTTCGGGGCAGAACAAGGCCAAAGCACCTGACAATCATTTGAGCATGCGCAAAACGAGAATAAGCAACGTTATGATTCGCTAACAAATTCCCGCCGGAACTGGTAGTCATGACAACCTCTGCTGTACAACACTTTATAAGTCTTTGCGATCGATATATTTTTTAAATATTTTATATATAACACGTTCAATACACAGAATAGAGAAATGAAAACGAACACGTTATCTTTATTGATATGTTTTTCTTTTGTGGATGGTTGCTTTTCAAACTTTTTCTGCAAAGATGAAATCATTTTGAAGGAGAATTGATTAGATTCTGCGTTTAAGAAGAGGAGGGACTTGTTTTCATCGAGTGGAGGAGAGGAAAACTAAGATCAAATAAATTAATAAAAAAAGAAGGCGTTAAAAAGTGAGGGGGAAAAAGGATCGAAGGGAGATGATACCCAATAAAAGTCGAAATGGTAATTTGCTGTTCTGATCAGTGATTTTATTGGGCAAACATGATTAGTCTAATTGCAAATATTCAGACAAACGCTGACGACAGTTAAGGAAAGGAAACGAAATGCAGTCTCCGTAACTGACGTTTCTAGTCCTGGATATGACGATAAACTACATCCGGCAGCAAGGCCTCTGATCGGGAGATTGAAGGTTTTGAGCAGCGTGGAACTACTTCTTAATTACTGTTGTTTCAAGGTCCCCGCTGATAAGCTATGGGCAAATAGTGAAATCTACCAAAACACAAAACACTATGAAAGTATAAAAATACATTTTTATACTACAATTAACAACAGTACGTATTTATAGTAAAATTACCAACAATACCTATTTATAGTAAAATTAGTAACAATACGTATTTATAGCAAAATTACCATATATATATATATATATATATATATATATATATATATATATATATATATATATATATATATAAAGTGAACATAGTCAACGCTTAGAGGCGACAGTCTGTTTCATGCTAGATGCAATCGTCAGGCCTTTTATATTTACATACATCAGGCCTTTTATATTTAGACACGTTCTATCTCTGATATTGAGAACTTTATCCCATAAATATAGCACACCTTAAGACTATATTTCTTCATATATATATATATATATATATATATATATATATATATATATATATATATATATATATATATAGTAAAATGACCAGTAATACATTTTATCTGTAGCTGATGGCATACAATTGCGTTCAAAATATATTTAGTTGAAGCCATAAAATTGTGTTCAAAATATTTAGATTTCGGCATTGAATAAACCATAGAAGTGTTGCTATGCTTCTAATCAAAATTAAGCCATCAACTAACTGACGTTAGTGCATACCTACCTTTGAGGGATAGTTAATATCTTAAATCCATTCGTAAGTGTTGTGAATTTGATGCCTTAATCTAGTATCCTTGTCATAGATCAAGCTAGTCATAGTTAGCAAGGTAGTCTTGTTATGTCCAGTGTTTAATTCACATACTTCAAAAACCTCGGATCAGTTGTAACAAATTTAGGGCGCTACTATTGCATGGTATCTACCGAGGCATTTGCGACTTACCGTAAATGACAACACACTCATTATTGCTGAAAAATGCTCAGGAATAACGATGACTTGTTTACTGTTTTTTTATTTTTTTTTTAAATGACATCAAATCAGTTTGCAAACATTAAAATCACTATTTGATGAATTTTATTTTTTTTTGTATAAAAAATTGTTAATGATTTTTAATACATAACCAGTTCACTGTTCACTGCCTTTAACCCTAACCTTTAACCCCTAACCCCTAGCCGTAACCTTAACCCTAACATATTTCATACTTCCAACAGTTGGTAAATATCATACCATAGTAGAAAATGGATGGTAGATATCAAACTATAGTAGCACCCTAATTTAGTATATGAGAAAAGGAAATTGAACCCAGAGGCTCCAACGCCAGAAATTGCTACAAAACTAAAACATTAATTTGAAAACACGAGTCATGTTCTCGAATATCCTCATCAGCTCGAGACTTTCATATGGATACCATGCACGGTGCCAAATCTGTTCAGAAATATCTAAGCTGTCAGCTATATGCAACCACTTTCTAAGATCAATGGTTAAAAAAAAGCTTTGTGTGAGTGAAGCCTGAGGGTCTTGGCAAAGGTCACCCTTCTTTGAACATTATGGACAAAGAGCTGTATCAAATAACAGAAATTACATCACTTGAGGACTTCCAAGGGAAACAAATTAACTCTATCCCTTTTCCCAGGGAAAGTATTTTGACGAGTTTCATGCCATGTACACAGGAATGAATCATCCAATTCCTTGCGTATTCCATTAGTAAGGAGGAATTTCTACTCTGACAGGTAATTCGTAAGAAATGTTGATTTGTGGAAAAGACTCCCGACAGGATGTTTTCCTGTCACTACAATCATAATCACTTCAAGTTAAGGTTAACTGTTATCGTTCTTACATAACCTTCTTTTACGCTCATACAATATCAAAAGTATCTCTCTACCTTGAGGGACTCTTAAATCTTATATTGAGTGAATTCAGATTTTGACTGAATACAGATTTTCATATTACACACATTACATATTATTAAACAGTGCAATTAGATGTGATGTAATATATCCTTGAAATTTTGAGATTGACCTTTCTTTAAAGATCAATCTCAAAATCTCGCATGCCTTCTGGAAATGTGGCCATAAGTCTTGGAGAGATAAATGAACAAACTTATCATTCTTCTACAAGATCGGTGTATATATGCACTGATCTGACAAAAAACATCTACAGAATGTAATTAATTTAAATTTAAATCAACTCAGTATCTATGCTGATGATACAACCATTTACTCTTGTCTTGAAAGTAAGTCTGATCAGTTTGATAAGCTCAAATTGGCAGCTGATCTGAAAATGACCTACAATCCGTTGTTAAATGGAGCAAGGAATGACTTGGGCAAGGAACGAGTGGGACAAGGAATGACAAAACTGTTCTCTATAAATAATCTGCGAGACCCTTTTTTGCTGCTTTTCATCGGCATGACTGATGCTAACATCCAAGCGATTGGCTTGTTGCGGCCTCTCGGGCTAACATTTCCCGCTGACACGAATCGGTAAGATTATAATGAATTGCGATGACTGCTGCTAGGAAAGTTGGTTTTCTGAGTAGTGTTAGACAATCTTTCTCTCCAGAATCTATCTTTCATATTTATAAGTCTACCATTCTTCCTTACTTTGAATATTGCTGCCACATATGTTCTGGTGCTCATGCTATACATTTAAAGATTCTTGATAAAATCCAAAGAAGAATCCGCAATGTTATTGGTCCTGACCAGGCATCTCGGCTTCAGTAATTTTTCCACCGCCGTAATGCAGTTTCTCTGCGCCTTTTCTATAAATGCCTTCAAGGTAATTCTTCCGTGTTAATCATATCTTCTGTACACGTGCTCATCATGCTTGGCTAATTGTGGAGGCTATCTAACCCGCAGGTCGATGATTTGAATTCAGATTCCTTCACCTAGAATTCTGTAATACCCATAGCTAAAGGTATTTGCATGTAAGCGAATGTAAAAAAAACTCAACTGGAATTCGAACTCGTCTCATCCGATTCTTTAATCCGAGCCGCTATCCATTACTACACCGAGCCCCCCAGAGATATTTTAGCTTTAATAAATAAAAAATAAAAAACTTAATTTTTGACTGTCTAAAATAACCACGAAGACATTATAAGTCGTTAAACACTTCTCCTTGTTTGCGTCTGCGTAAAAGATATTTTTTTTCTCCTTATTTTGTTCTCGTTTTTGTCTTTTGGTAGGATAAACAAACGTGCTCCTCAACTAATCTTGTCTTGACTGACGATGATTAAGTAACGTCTCCAAATATATATTTTTTGCTATATATATTTATTATTGGTCGGTACAAGATGATATCCGGCTGAAATTGGCCGCCATTTTCACACTATGCAGATCAGGTTGGTCATTTGTGCAAAGCCGTGATGTCTGCCTTTGTGTTGATTTTCTTTTTGGCTTTGTGCATTTTATCTTTTTAAAAAGTTTTTCTTTTTAGCATTATTTACAGAAGCTAACTTCATTGTTTAAATATTCTATCTTTTTTCTTATTTCAACTTCATGACAAATTTCACAATTACTCTATATGACTCTAGGATTAAAATGGTGTCATCAACTTACACCGGATCAATCGAGAGAGTTTTTGGGATGGATCCATCGTGGTTTACTTAGTGTAGCTTAAATGTTGCACAAGGCATCCAGGGGTAGTCAAACTCACTACTCAGCCGTAACTGGTCTAGCGAGACAAACTTGCTAACCATTACATTACGTTTATATCCACTTTGCTATGGAATCACAGATCGTAGATAAAAAGTGTGTTTTTGACAATTAAATATGCAAATGAAATAATTGTATAAAGCAGTTAATAATTTCATTATCGGCCGAAATATTACTATTTCTGACAAAACAGAATCTCAAATAAAAGGAAAATGTAGTGGATGTTGATATCTTGAATTTAAAAAAAAAATTAATCTTCAATTTTTTTTCACAAACTGCTAAAATGGACAGAAGAAAAATGCCCCAACAAAATTTGATAAAACATAATAGTTAAGAAAACATTTTTACTTTAATACCTGAGATAAAGTCCCGTGCACATTTCCTATACAAGAGGACATTTTTATTGCATGTTCTAAATATGTGCCAAGGACTTGAAGAAAAATATTGATTTGAGACTGAAACTGCACCAAAAATCCTGATTTTCAAAATGGCAGAATATCGGGTAGCAGCTAAATATGGTCATTAGGGAAAAATGTCAAAAATCAGTTTATTGTTTACTGTTACATGGATGGTTACTGGGATAAAAAAAATAGTCTTTCCAAGTTGCTAAAATGGACAGAAATGTCACAAGAGAATTTGATTAAACAAAAGACTAAAAAAAATGTTTAAATGACAAATGTTCAGACAATTGATTGATTGATTGATCGATTCGTTTTCTACGGCTAATCGAACCATTTGCAGAATATATTTTTAGATTGTAAGAATTGTTTTTGTAGATAATAATGATTTAATAATATAAATCTCACTAATTAACCCATAGCTGGGGGAGGAGAAGAGGTACAGTCATATCTTTCCTAAGGGTATTTACGCTTACGTGAATATAAAGAACCCAATGGGAATTAAAACTCGGCTCTTCATTGACATTTCCGAATCATTATCCATTACACCACCAAGTACAAGGTCCAAGAGCCACTCAAGTTAGAGCGTTACAGATTGAGAGGCACAGTTCATGGGGATATGTACAGAAGGTAACGATTAACTCTAGATATGAACAGGTTAAGATTGTAGTGTTTGCGAAAACATTCTCTTCGGAGTCGGTTCCAATGAGCAGCGGTTCGAATGAAACTTACATTTCACCAATGCAATACGAAAGGAATGAGTGTAATTCGTTACGTGTCATGGCGGGTTTTAGTAGTGAAGGTCAGAACTAATGAAACTAAGGAATGTAATTCAGCTGGAATAAGTGATAGGATTGTAGGGTGGCACGTAAATCATCACCCATCACCGACTTTTGGACTCTATCGAAACTGGAAAGCGAATACTGGGCATCTCCTGCCCATATATGGCAGCAGTACTCCATTTTTTCCAGTTTGACGTGCTCACAATCCATCTTGTGTCCGGAACAGTGTACTGACTAACTGGAAATATGAAATAGAATGTTTATTACTATTTACATTATTCGGACTATCGTCCTCATCTTTGTTGTCATATTTATCACAACGTTTCGACCGTTGTACGCTCCGGCCTTCTTCAGGTGGTTGGAATGTCGAACTGAACCCTTTATTTCGCTCACTGTGGTAGGCTGTTCTAGTTCCACGTGCCGGGTTTAATGGATGTCAGTTATCAGTTATCTCCTGATAATTCACTTCTTCAAGTTCTCCACTGCCTTAATCATGTATTGAACTCACAAATCTTTGGGTCCTGTCACTGGATCTAAATAACGCCTTTATCCATTGGGCCATGTGTCATTAAAGATACATGGCACAATGGATAAAGGTTACGTTGTAATAAATATGGCAACAAAGATGAGGACAATAGTCCGAATAATGTAAATAGTGTACATAATACCTCATCTCAGAAATATAGACAGATGCTGAAAGGCCGAAACGTTGTGATAAATATGGCGAAAAAGATGAGGACAATAGTCCGAATAATCTAAATAGTGTACATAATACCTCATCATAGAAATATATACAGATACAGATTGTTTATTCCCCTGAAAAGCAGTGCAAAAATCGTAAAATCATTCTGTGCAGATAAAAATATCAGTTTGAAGGAACATTTACATAGACACGGGACAAGAGTCAACACATGGAGAAGTAACACACTGGTTACAACATTGGCTAAGAAGTCGTGAGGTTTTCTTATTCAGACAAAGCTTCCATTCCGGAATGTTACTTAAAACGACCGGGGAATATAAACAAAGCGTGAAAAGCAAATGTACAAAATAATATTCCGCTATCAGATGAGAGAAGTACTCTTTGTGTGCTCAGGTTCTATGAAGAAATACTGGAAATACAGAACGTAACATTAGAACAACGAGGATGTCTTAAGTAGAAGCAGACGGTGGGAACTATGTTTTAGGTGGAGTCATTTTTTGCTTTACTTGATAATGCCATGAAGTGATTCTCTCGACAGAACATCTGAGTAGCGAGGAAGGCTTAAGAACGAATAGGCACATCAAATAAACTGATTCATATGATCAGAAAGAGGATGCTGACATTTCTAGGACACATAAAAAAAATAAAAGACCTAGAGAATTTTGCTTTCATCGAAATAACTTCTACTGAAATGGATGTGAAAGTGGCCGGCTTGAATACAAAGGACGTAACCTGGAAACCTGATCTACCAAACAACCTCAAGCGGAGATTCTTTTGCGACACTATAGAGGCGGTTTTAATGTATGGCGCCTCTTACTGTGCATTAACAAAGCCCCTAAATTCTAAGCTTGATGGAACCTACACTCGGATGCTGAGAGCTATATTTAACACCCAACTATATTCACAGGCTGTTTCGCTGTATCACAGTTCATTAGTGTGGTTAGACATCCGATTGCTTCAAGCTGGGATCGAAACTTGACCAGTTTGGTATCAGTCGGAGATTCTACCCCTAAGCTATCGTTGCCCACCATAGAGAAACCTCCCTGCCTATCGGCATGGCTGATGCTCAACTCCACGATAGCGCCTTTCTGCGCCTTCATGGTCTAATGCTGTCCACTGAGCTAAAGTGGAATAACTTCATTGAATCTATAGCTTCATCTACTGCAAGGAAAGTTGGTTTCTGTGTCGTGCCAGAAGGGGTTTTATCGTCTGAGTCCATCCTTCAAATCTACAAATCAACCATCCGTCCTTACATGGAATACTGCTACCATATATGGTCTGGTGTCCCCGCTGTTCATCTTGAGGTTCTCAACAAAATCCAGAGACGGATATGCAATGTGATCGGTCCTGACTTGGTATCTCCTCTACAATCACATTCTCACTGACATGATGTGGCTTCCCTTTGTCATTTCTACAAATATTTTCATGGTAACTGCTCTGACGAGCTATTTTCGCTGGTGCCCCAACTGCATGAATTTAAGCGTGCTACTAGGTTGGCATATCGGTCCCACCCTTTTACTGTTGAAACAGTTAAATGTAACCGCCTTTTCTGCTCCAGCATCTTCTCTCGCACTTCCCGACAGTGGAACTCCCTTCCTCTTACTTGCTTCCCTGATAACTATAATCTTCAAAAATTTAAATGTAATGTCAATCGATATCTTCTGATGCCTTGATATGCCTTCTCTTTATCCTTTCTTCAAACACTCCCTGTTTACTCTTACTTTCACCCTCTGTTATCGCTTGCATGCTAGTGGCACCCCCGTTTTTGCTTGTGATGAAATGCTTTAAAAAATCATAGGTCTAATGCCCCATCCCTGGTATTTCTACAATCTTACGCGAACGTAAAATGCGCTTTGCAGGATATTTCTGGTGAGCAAAACGTGAACTTTCAAATGATCTACTGCTGTGGACACGTAGCCATAAACCAAAACGGGTTGGTCGCCCAGAATTCACCTTCGGTGATCATGTATGTTGTGAGACAGAATGCCTCCTTAATGACCTTCCGATCTTGATGCAGGACCATGATGGTTGGCGCGCGAGACACATGAATGTCCAGGCTAGCTCGACCGAATAAAATAAAGACATACTGAAGATAAGCCGCCTAAGTAGACACCATTTTCTCCTGAAACTGATGAGTGTTTAGTAGTACCGCCAATGTTAACCGGAGTCTACCATTCGTCCATGCTTAGAATATTGCTGCCACATATGGTTCGGTGCTTCCTAATATTTATCGAGAGGTCTTTGGTAAAACCCAAAGAAGAATCAGCAATATTATTGGTCCTGATCTGGCGGCTAGGCTTCAGACATTTTTCTCAGCGCCGTAAGGTTGCATCACTTTACCTTTTCTGTCAATACTTTCATGGTAATTGTTCATATGAGCTCTTCACTATGGTACCTAGACTCTTTGAATTTAAGCGCAATTCTTGACTGGCGATAATGTCTCATCGGTTTACAGTTGTACTGACTAGATGTAGCCTTAAATTCTATGCTAAGAGTCTCTTTTCTCACACTTCTCCATTGTGGAACTCTCTTCTGGTTCCATGCTTTCAAGCCAACTATAATCTGCAAGAATTTAAACGCAATGTCAATCGCTATCTCCTGTCCTACAGATTTAATCTTCTTCTGTTCTCGCTCCTCGGTGATGTTCCTGTTTCTAACTCTTCCTCACCTAGTAACCCTTTGCGTCTCTGTCGCTTTACTGCCTTGGAGTGAACTCGATTAAAAATGGATAAGTATAGAATACCGTATAGATTCCTCCTCCTCCACACTTCGTATTCCAATGGTCAGCATGTGGGTATATTTCGTTAGCTTCTTCTTCCGTGCCACTACTTTGTGGAACAGACTCCGGAGAAGAGGCTTCCCAATCACTACAGTCTTAACCTCTTTAAGTTTTGGGTTAATCGCTATCTATCCTACATATCCTCGTAACATGCCGTCCTTACACCATCTATTTTCGCTCCTACAACAACCTCATTCGGTAGCCCTTTTCATTCAACGATTCCTGTATTGAGTGATCTATAATATGAAAAAAGCCTGGTTCAAAAAGAAAAAGAAATAAGATTATTTCAGTAAATAATATAGAGTGGAACCTCGGCCCTTTGTAACCCGAAATGTTCGTAAACCGAAACTATTATTCCAATAGGAATCAATGTAGAGAAACAAAAGTCACGGTACAATAAAATTGGAAAAGAAAAGAAAAGCACAACACACAAATGTATACAACACGGCAATCGACTCAGAAATTATTCCGTTCGGGTTAAACTCGGTTCGGCAATGTTGTTCGAGAACCGAAATTTTGTTCGTTAACCGAGGCATTTTCATCTCGAAATTTCTGTTCGAAAACCGATTTGTTCGAGATGTGAGACGTCCGAGAACCGAGGTTACACTGTATCTCAAATAACCTTTGAACTTACTACTATTTTTTTTGTTGTTGCAATAGTCCCTTTCCGAACGTACAAACCTATTCTTCCCCCTTTTTTTGCCTAACAAAAAAACACATCTTTCTGAATACTGTTCAATACTGTCAGCAATTCCACGTGAATTTCATCTACAGCCTCGTAATTTCATCTTGGTGAACATCTTAGTCTCTTCATATCTATCTATCTATCTATCTATCTATCTATCTATCTATCTATCTATCTATCTATCTATCCCTTCCTTATCTATCTTAGTTTCTTCATATCTATCTATCTATCTATCTATCTATCTATCTATCTATCTATCTATCTATCTATCCTGCAATTCCGTGTGAATTTCATCTAGAGCCTCGTAATTTAATTCTAGGAAACATAATTAAAAACTAAACACGCGAGGGAAATATGATTTCTAAGAGTTTGGGATTTTGTAATATTTCGTTTATTTATTTTATACTTAAAAAAAAAGATTTCCATATATTTTTAAAAAAATTAGACACAATACCAACCTCTGGAAATCATATTTCTCACGAACCAAATGCGTGTTCATATTTCGCTTCTCTGCTTTCACAATGGCTGCTCGTGTAAAAAGAAGGTTTCTTAACACGAGAGAAACTTGAATATTAAAAATATCAGATTAGGATGTTGCTCCCAGTTAACTCTCATCTACTGCATCGCGATCCCGACATAGGACCCTCCGCTAGCCTCAACAAGCTTAGATTCCCAAATAAATCGTTCGAAGGTAGGCACGTTTCAAACTTTCATTTTTGTAACTTCCGGAAAGTAAGAGTGATGTACGGATGGCAATCAGTGATATAATCATTGGCAATTTAGATGTCGGACCGCGTCGATTTATCAAAATTACAGAAATTTAAGCCACTGGCTGCGTTACCTGGACTGGGTAGAAAAAGGAATGGAAAATAACTTTGCCGGTGAAAAAAAAACAGGCAACATAATTGGAAAATGGGACCGGATTACTTGATTTATTTGAGTTAAGCAGAAAATGAGTTGAAAATCACATAATTCTTTGCTTGGAACGAGCAGTGAAGTTGGAAAAAAAAATTGTAATTTTTTTCTACCTGCTGATTACGCAGTCAATTTGGCCTCGTTGTGATTTGATTCTGATTTTAAGAAGAGTATATATGTATTCCTATCTGTCTGCTTTCCATCGTTGTCTGTACCTCGCTCACGCACTATCCATCTATCTATCTATCTATCTATCTATCTATCTATCCCTTCCGTCTTATCTATCTTAGTCTCTTCATATCTATCTATCTATCTATCTATCTATCTATCTATCTATCTATCTATCTATCTATCACTTCCTTCTCATCTATCTATCTATCTATCTATCTATCTCAGTTCCCTCATATCTGTCTATCTATGTATTAATTTATATATTTTTCTCTTTTCCTTTCTTTTCTTTCTTTCTTTCTTTCTTTCTTTCTTTTTCCTTTCTTTCTTTCTTTCTTTTCCACTCTAGTTATATCTATCTATCTATCTATCTATCTATCTATCTATCTATCTATCTATCTATCTATCTATCTATGCTCAGTGACGTAGAAATATTCGACTTGCTCCCCAGGTGCGTGTTTATCCCACTTGGTGTGATGGGCTCTAAGCCTTTGATAAGATATCCGTGCAGAAGAAGGAAAAACGGTGTAAGATTCTCCTAAGTGCTAATCATGATCCTGCACAAGCTACACACAGAAGCGTACATGTTTACCGGCCTAGGAATACACGTGACATTTGGCTGACGCAGTGGCGGCCTTTGGTAGATATAAAATCGTTTGCTTTACAAGGAGAGGTAGTATTTGGTTGCTCCAAAGGTGACTGATCAGCTCTATTCAAGGAGATCCCTGCCCAACGGATATCCATAGGGGTCTAGAAAAGGTGACCTATACATTGCCTGTCATACTGATCAAGTCTGGCCAGTTTATCGTGGCTGACGGACGTACAATTCAGAGCTTGAAATCAAAGAACAGGCTCAAGAATTAAACCAAAAGTTAACACCTCTGGAACGGTGTTCGAATATCTTATTCTTCTACGTGCTGTGTCCCTTCAGGATGTAGGCGATCATGGCGCCCCACAATTTCCTGTTCTTTGTAGTTCTTGATAATTTTTTTCTTTTTGATATTTCTTCTAAACCTTGTTCCGCCATCCATTTAACCTAACTCACTAAGTAGGTTATGCGTTGTTTTTCTCTGTCGCTCTTGCTTTCAATCTGCCCTGTGAGTATCAGATTTTCCAAGCCCACTTTCTTCATTATATGTCCTAGAAATTTCAACTGTCTCTTCCGAATGTTAAGTATAACTTTCCTTTTGTTTCCATTTTCTTTAAAACTTCGTCGTTGCTCACATGCTCAGTCTATGCTATCCTCAGCATCCTTCTGTAGAACAACACTTCTGTTGTTTCAAGTCTCTTCTTCATCTGTGAAGAGATTGTCCAGAATTCATTGCTATACAGGAGAACTGACATTAAGTAAAAAGTTCAGTACACTTTTCTGTGGTTCTAACCAAATTTTTTTTCTGTTTTTTTAATACTTTGCTTAGCTTTTAGAAGGCATATTTTGCTATCCCAATACGCCTTCGGATTTCAATTTCGCACATTCCAGTTGAGGTCATTACATTCACTTAAGTTCTAATTTCTAAGTTCTTGGACAAGGTATGAATACAGCTCTTCTTATTATGCTAACTGCCTGTTAAAACACTTTCCAGATATTTAAATTGTACTTGCTTGATTTTTTTATCTCCAATTTGTAATTTGCATGTTGGGCTGTTCCTTTTGCTAATAACCATGCATGTTGTAATATACGGATGCTAGCTGACTGCACATCTAGCTCATCATCTTCTCGAAGAACCGGTCTTGTTGCTAGATAACCCAAGCCGCTATGGCGTTGATATTGCTGCTTTATCTGCGACCCGACTCTCTGATGACAGTCAAATCGAAGAGTACCTTGGTGGTTCCATATACTTCTTGAAAAGCAGGAAAGCAGACGAATGAATGAGGGCTTGTGTAGGGTTTCGCTTGAGCGAGCTTCCACATGGTATAAGAGAGAGCCTTGTGACACTTCAGTTACACCGTGTCGGTGGTCGATATGCTTAGCGAATGAGTAGCTTATGCACTCAGATATAGCTGAAAAGTTCTTCTTCCTGAAGGCTTTAACAGGTCTCATTCAATCTGTTCTTGAGACTCATAAAATCATCTTGTTGCAAGTACACAATTCCAACCCAAAAGCGACAATATAACGACTTGGATGCACTTAAAGCTCTGTCAGTGGCATCTACTAGATTACGTTATAGTCCGCAGACGTGACATGAAGGTTGTTGGCAATGCAAGATTTCTACGATATGCAGGTTGTTGGAACCACCATGCACTTGTATGTGACAAAATGCATTTGGTTATTATGCTAGCTGCTCGAAATAGATGATTTTACAAGCGCGACATAGTCCTGGGTATGACGATAAACTGCATCCGACAGCAAAGCCTCTAATTAAGATATTGGGGGGGGGGGTTGAGGAGCGTGGAACCACCTATTAATTGATGTTGTTCCCAGGTTTATCCTGAGTCAGGGTGGTAGCATTTGTCAAAATCCCAGGTAGAGAGAAAAAATAAACCCCCAAACGAAAGAAAAAACTATACATTTTTATATTAATAATACCAGCAATACATATTTGCATAAAAATTCCAAGAATATATATTTATAGTAAAATTACTAACAATACTTATTTATAATAGAATTACCAACAAACATTTTATAGCAACATGACTAACAATACATTTTATCTGTTGTTGAAGGCATACAATTGCGTTCAAAATATTTAGTTGAAACCATAGAATTTTGTTCAAAATTCCGACTTTGAATTACTCATATAGGTTAACACCTTGCTCAGCAAAATCAACCAACCAAACAACTAAAATGAAAAAACTGTCATGATATTAATCCAATAATATCCTACACTTTCTTAAAGAAATCAAACTGTATTTCAAAATGTGTGTGTGTGTGTTCGATATTTTATGACTGGTAAACTATTAACATCTGACGCTTCCCTTCTCGACAATAGTCGGGATTATCGATTCAATACGAACGACTCTTTCCTTTGTTGCATAGTATGTGATTCACCAGGTCTACAATACAGATTCGAATTCAACGCGACAAATCAAAGAGAAGTCGTATGAACAACAGCAGGGCCTGTTTCAGCTGATTGTAGATCTTACCAAGGCCTTCGACATGTTAAACAGAGAATTTGGAAGTTATTTAGGCCGTCCTCATCCATTCGTCTCATAATGACATGGAGATATTTGTTAACGTTGGTGGTTTACTTTCAGAAACCATCAAGTTATGAACTATTGTCAAGCAAGGTAACCTCCTAACATCTACATTGTACTGCATTTTCTCTTCTGTTGTTCTTCTCCATGTCTTTAAAGATATATATATATATATATATATATATATATATATATTCGATATTGTTTAATTGGTAAACTATTAAACACCCGAGGCTTCTCTTCTCGACAATAGTCGGGATTATCAAGTTCATGCAAACGAGCCTTTGCTTAGCTGTATATGTGCTTCGCCAGGGCTAAAATACAGTTTTGAATTCAGAGTTTTCCTTCAACTAGACCGGTTGCCACCAAAGTCTATAGAAGGCAGTCTGTCCTGGTATTTACCCATAACTGTGGAGGAGTGAAGAAGGGTTGTATTTATACTTTGTCTAAGGCTATTAGAACGTAAGTGAATGTAATGACGTCGACTGGTATTCGAACTCGGCTCTATTCAGTCTTCAATCCGAGCCGCGATCCATTACTCTAAATCTAAGATATTCCATGTTATTGTCAGAGACCCATATATCGATGACTGTAACATGGTCACCCAAACAGAACAGGAAATGCCGGCTCTGATGGATAAGCTTCCCTGTTCTTGCAAAACTTTCGACCTCACTATCAGCCTGGACAAGACACTGTTCCGACCTGCTCTGGGTTTACCTTACATCGAACCATCAATATTTATGGATGCCCAAAAGAATCAAATACGTTGGGAATACTATAAAGAGACGCGCTTCGCTCTTGACGATGAAATGCCTGCTTGTGTGAAGAAGGCCACTGATGCTTTTGCAGCTCTAAAAGATCGAGTCTGGTCTCAGTGAGAACTTAAAAAGTGCATAAAGATGACAATCTACGATGCCTGTGTACTGATGGGACTGTTATACACTTGAGAGACATGGGTTGCTTACTGTAGAAACTTGGACACTATGGAGAGCTGTTTGATCGATTCTTGCTATCAGCAGGATAAACTATTCGTAAAACCGCGTGGTCTTCGAAAAGGCCAATACAATCAGCATTGAAGCGCACATTCATCGCCACGGGCTTCGCTGGGTACGACATGTCATTCAACTTGATGACAGCAGCATACCTATATAATGATCTATAACGAGTTGCTCTGCGACACTCAGTCATTTAATATTTAATTTATTTATCGATTTAAGAGAGTCGGTTAAAATGTAATATCCATTCTTGTTTAATTGCAATATATATTGAACATATTAATGTCCAAGGTTAATTCCAATATTAATTATAAAAATATTTGAAAAATTCGGTATAAATTATAAAAAAAAAACCTTGTATTGATTATAAAATGATATGTCCCGGAAAGGGATATATTTGTTCGCAGTAGCGAAGTGGTTTTGGCTACTCTAACCGAGTAGTACAATCTAGCAGGTAGCCGTAATCGACTGGTACTCGTCGTAGTCGTAGGCAATATACTTAGGCAATAGGCGTAGGCCAATAGGCTTCGTCAATGGCTCAGTCGAATGGCGTAGTACAATGGCGTCCTCCCTGTACCTCTACGTCAGTCTGTATTTATGGCTGACACCAGCCAATCATATTACTGTGAGGGGGGAACCCAGGTGTATGCATATTCATTACATCGTAAAATAAAAAAAAATGTATTAACTGTAAAAATCAAAATCCGGTATTAATTTAAAAATTAAAATAAAAAATCCATTATTAATTAGAAAAAAATCTGGCATTAATTATTAAAAAAACCCCAAAACAAACACGGTATTAATAAAAAATAATCAGTATTAATTATAGAATAAAAAAATTGTCAAAAATTAACCCCCTCCCAAATGGTATTAATGTCAGAATTTGTTTTGGATGCGACACAAGGTCAAATATTGTATAATTTCATGTACGGGCATTTTATATACAAGCCACATGTGTACATTTCTTTCTCGCTTGTTTTTTGTCTTGTCATAAAGTCGCATCCTATAACAAATACAACTGTCATATTGAATAGTCATGACGGTAGGGTAGGGATGCTGGTACAAAATACAAGACCGAGAAACCTATCTAATGCAGGGCAGCAAATGGACGTGACAATAAGAGACAATCACTGCTAAGAGCTATAAAAGATAGGAAGTTGTTGAGATCATGCAAGTCGTGAAGGGACTCGGCACAAAGAACTATTCCAGCTCGCATTAGTTGACTCTCTCTCTCTATCTCTTCTAACACACTTTCCAACTCCTACTACAATTTAGGGTGAGGGAAGTACGGTAATATCAGTCGTGACTTTCACGCAGGATGACCATGTGGCTTTGTCTTAATATAGTTTAGGGAATTAACCTTAAAAGTTCCCACTTTATTTAGTAACAAATAATTGAAAAAGGATAATGCCCACAACCAAACTGAGTATTCGGCTTAATATTTAATTCAATTGATTAAAACTCAATATAATACAGAGTGTCTCCACAATCGTGCTCACTTTTTGACTTCGTCGTCAGTTTTAATACTTATAAATATGCATTTCATTTCTTTTAATATTTAATTTAAACCATTAATCATCTTTGTAAGTCGATAAACAGAAATATTTATTCATTTTAACCTTTAATGTTGTCCCACAATGTTAACAACATAAGCTATGCAGATGAAGTGTTGATAGCAGGCACAGAACAGAAACTGCAAGAACTCTGACAGAAGGCAGTGAAGGAAAGCAAGAAGAAAGGACTAAACATCAATTGCAAGAAAACTTAATGCATGGCTATTAGCAAAACGAACAGCCCAACATGCAAATTACAAATTGGAGAGACAAAAATCAAACATTTAAATATGTGGGAAATGCTTTAAAAGAGGACGTAAAGTGCGACACTGAAATCCGAAGGCGCATTGGGATAGCGAAAGATGCCTTTCAAAAGCTAAGCAAAGTATTAAAAAACAGGAAAATTTCGTTAGAAACAAAGAAAAAATTACTGAACTGTTATGTAATATAAGTCCTCCTATATGGCAGTGAATGCTGGACAATCTCTACATATATGAAGAAGAGACTTGAAGTAACAGAAATGTGGTTCTACAGAAGGATGCTGAGAATGCTATGGACCAACGAGCAACGACGAAGTTCTAGAGACAATGTCAACAAAAGGACACTTATACTTAACATCAGAAAGAGAAAGTTGAAATCTCTAGGGCACATGATGAGGAAAACGACTTGGAAATTTTGATACTCACAGGGCAGATTCAAGGTAAGAGAGACAAAAGAAAGCAATAGGATAATCTACCTGGCGAGGTTGAGTGAATGGATGGCGGAGCAGGGTTTGGATGAGATGGTAAAAAGATAAAATTTATTAAGCGCTATAAGGGACAGGAAATTGTGGAGAGCAATGATCGCCAAAGCTCTGAAGTGACACGGTATATAGAAGAAGAAGTATCTTGTTTGAAAGGCTATAAAAAGTATCATTTAAAGCTGTTTTTCTTAAACGTTTTTCCGTGTGGCTCATTTTTTGTGTCCCTGAATTTCAAGCGAACATAAGCACAAATAGAATTTCCAGGTAACAGGAAATGCAATTTATTTACAAAAGCAAAATGTAGTAGAAAATTATTTAATTTAAATAATTTCTGAATTAATTGTCTTTAAAAATAAAGCATTTTGTATTTTAATAAGCTTACGCTAGTGGAAAAGATAAAATTCCAAAGTCCATCTATTTTCCTTGGGTCAACTCCATTTAAAAAAAATCTTAGGACTACTTGTGGGGTTAAAGGTCGAAGTTGGGAAACACTGATTTAAATAGTGACTACATTTTGGATACCCTGTATATCTATACAAAACATGTTTCTTTACATAAAATGATTCTTTAGTTAGGTCAGGTTAATCATTGTAAAATCCATAATACCCTTTCATTATATCAATCACTGCTTATCAAAGGACGGCTAATATTTTTGGCTTTAGAACAAGGAACAAACGCCAAATGGCTAAAATCAAAAGAGGAAATAAACACGAATGATTTGTTCAATCATTGATTTCGTTGGATTTTTTTCTTAAACGATTTGGACCAAAATCCGGTGTAATGTTAATGTTTCTCCAATTTGGTAAAGTTCCAGGTCAGTTTCTTTTAGCGCCCGAACAAATGTCTTTTCTGTACATATATCGATGCCAGTTTTGAGCAGCATTTACATTGATGCTGGACAAGAGTCAACACATGGAGAAATAGCACAATGGTTACAGCATTGGGTTAGGCATTGCAACGATTTTTTTAAAAAGCTTTCAATAAGAATCATTACCCAAACGTCCGGAGAATATAAACAGCGCGTGCAAACCGTATGTACAGGGCGCGGCAGAAATATCTCCCACATATACGTCCCAGAAATACCTCCCGCATAATAGTAAAACATTAGTGGCAATGGTGTCTTCATCTAGCTAATATCTTACCATTATGTGGGGGGGTATTTCTGGGAGGTGTATGTGGGGGGGTATTTCTGCCGTACCCTGTACAAAAGAATTTATTCACTGCCGTATTCGAGAAATTTTCTTTGTGAGCCAAATGGTTTAGGGCAAGAAATGGCATGTAAGTTTTAACGTCGCCAATACGAAACTGTCATCTTTTAATCATCACAGGGAACCAATTGGAAACTATCTGTTAGGTTGAGTAATTGTTTTCTTTTTACCTTTTATTGTTTACAACGAGAAAGCTTTAAATGAAACAGGTGATATATGCAAATTTAGCACCGGAAAGAGGCAGTTGAAATTTCTATGACCCATAATAAGGAAAGTGGGTCTAGAGAATTGAACACCCACAAGATATATCGAAGAAAAGCGAATCAGGGGAATGAAGTTACAAGTAAACTTGACCTAGAGTCTGAGCGTAAAGGCCTTGCTCAACTGATCACGATAGATTATACTCTCAGAAACTGTCACTAAGGTGCATTTTCCTTTTATACGCCGTGTTCCTTTCAGGACGTTGACGATCATGTCTCTCCACATTTTCCTAACCTCTGAAGCAACTCTTAGATAAATCTCGTATTTTCATATAAGATTCAAGATCAGGTTTAATCCTTCTAATTTTGCGACAGACTTTCACAGATTATAAAAGGATCATCGTATATTCTCCCTAAATCTGTAGAAACTTTTCCTTTCTGCTCTTTTTCTTTCGTTTTTTTTCCTTCCCGGTCTGTTTCCTTTGTTATTTCTTTTCCTCGTTCTTCTTTCTTTTCATCGTCGCCATCGTAGCCATCATCATCCTTGTGAATACCGAAACCATTTTTTTCTGTCTCACATTAGCTACCAACGACTTTCGCCTGTGAAAGCCAAATCCGAAGTTAATCAACGTCGAACTTGGTCAGTATCTCGATGGGTGACCGTCTGGGAATACCAGGCGCTGTAAAATTGAATGTGCGGTTGGTATAATGGATAATGGCTCGGAGTTTTTAACTGGAGAGCCGAGTTCTAATTCCCGTTGGGTTCGTCACTTTTGCGCAAATAAACTTGAGAAAGGTATGAATCCACCTCTTTTACTCTCCATCTATGGGTTAATTAGTAAGATTTGTATCACTAAAATCATTATAATCTAAAAAAAATTTCTTATAATGTAAAAATATTTTCTGGTTCAAATAACCTGCAATGGGTTGATAAGCCGTAAAAAACGAGTCAATCTTGTATTTGGTATCGACATTCTCACCGCCACGACTATTCAACTTCCTGTTCTTTGTAGCTCTCAGTATAGTTTGTCTTTTTGCTTCATCTCCTAATCGTTAGGTAGGTTAGGCACTGTTTTCCTCTGTTCTTCTTGGCTTCAACCTGTCCTGCGAGTGTCAAACTTTTTAAATCTATTCAATTTATTGACTGCTATCCATCGATCCAAAAAAATGAAGAGACAAATGATTGATTTTCCGTTTCGTTGCTCAATTTGATGAGTGTTGAAGTTTTTTTTATTTTATTTCAATATTATAGAAAGAAATCGAATTCGACATTTTTAGATCTTTCAATGTGGAAATCAAGACCTTTTCAAAAATTAAAATCCCATGAAAACGTTTTAAAAACTTAAAATACTATGAAGGAATTTTTTAAATTAAAAGATAAAAAAAAACATTGATTATATAATAAAATGTAATATTTTGGAGAAAATAAAATAAGAGTGGGAGAAAGAGAGAGAGAGAGAGAGAGAGAGAGAGAGAGAGAGAGATTGAAATGGTGGAGAGAAAGGAGAGACAGTGGGGGAGAGAGAGATGGAGAAAATAAATACGAGAGCAGGGATAAAAAAGATTATAGAGAGTGGTGCTGGAAAGAGTGAGTGAGAGAGAGAGAGAGAGAGAAGAAGAAGAAAGAGAGAAATGGATAAAGAAGGAAAGAAAAGAGATGAGAAAGAAGATGACGTGGACAAAGCGTGTGAAAAACCAGCGAGAAACAAATTTAGTGAGTGTAAACGAGAGAGAGAGACACAGAAAATAATAGAGAGTGGGTCGAAAAAAGAGGGAGGAAGGGACAAAGTAGGAGTGAAGAGAGAAAGATTAATGTAGGATAGACAGAAGGAGAGGACTGAAGCAAATGGTACATCTCTGTCAAGGTTGAAAATAGGTGTTACAGTCTAGTTTGCTGTTATTCCAAATGGAAATGAAATAGTTATTTGAAAGATACAAATATTTAAGTAAATTCTCTTTTTATATTAAACAGTATTAACGACATTTATCGGCCTAAATGTCCGAGAAATTTTCATAGAAAATATGCGTTTAAAAAAGTCTTAAAATAATTGTCGGACTTTGTCCATTTCATAATGTGTGACGTCATTTGCTTACATTTGGATACGCATCGAGCATATATGAATATACGTGAGAAAATCATGGAAAATTGTAGATTAAAGACAGCAAAATCGACCTTGCTAACCGAAACGCTCCGCTGTGGCTCAATCGGTAAAGCACGTCAGGCTATGTGACGGTTCCGTGTAGGATACAGGTTCGATTCCTGTCGGAGGACGCATATTTTCTATGAAAATGTCTCGGACATTCAGGCCGGTAAATGTCGTTAATACTGTTTATTTTAAACAGAGCATTTACTTAAATATTTGTATCTATAAAAAAGAACGTATACACATAAAAATGTCTTAAAATAATTGTCGGACTTTGTCTATTTCATAATACAGTGTAACCCGGATATAAGAGAGATTTCTCTGGTCCCAAATTAGAGCCTGTGTTAATGTATATATAATAGACCAAACCCGGATATAAGAGAAACCCGGATATAAGAGACTTCGTATCCGGTCCCGACAACTCTCTTATATCCGGGTTACCCTGTATTTATACATACAGCGTGATTGAAAAGTAAATCCCTATTTTATGTATGATGGACTCTCCCATCTTGTAAAAGTTATAGTTAGACATATAAAATTATATGTACGTATAAATATATTTCTTGCACAGGTGTTATAAATAGAGTACCCAGTACTATGAAACAAAGCTATACGTATATATTAGTGAATATACATAATATCCAACGTCGACTCGGAGTTTCATGCAGTTGCTGCAATCTTCAGGTACAAATACAATCTGACGGTTAATTCGTGTTCTCGTGGTGATGATTCAAAATTTTGTGTTAAAAATTAATTATTGTTGCCTAATGTATTAGAATTAACTAATAATTTATATCATTTAAATTCATAAGTTCAAAAGGCGAAGAAATAAAAAATTGAATAAATTTATTAAATATTTGAATTTAAATTTGGATTCAAAAGTAAACAAAATATCAAGGGGGTAACTCTCATTTTTGACAAAAATATAGTAATATCAAATAACAAAATTAATACTCCGAATGGAAATATAATGTAAGGATGCAAATAAAAAAATAAGATGTACATAAGAATCGAACCTGTATTCGTATACAGAAACCATCATTTGACCTGACATGCTGTACAATTCAGCTACAGAGAAGCGTCTGGTTATCAAAGTCCGAATTACTGTTTATACTGAATGGTACACTGTTGTCATATTTGGGCAGGAGCTGCCCAATCCTCACTAGAGTTTCGATAAAGTTCAAAAACGTCTCAGAGTCCTTTTGGGTGATGAATTATTTTCCACCCTTCAACCTCTGTCTCACGGAATTATATTCATTTTTTTGTTGTTTTTGTTTGAATTGTTTTCGTTTTTGTATTATAGTTTGTTTGGATATTTACTGTTTCTTGGGGCTGATCCATATGTTTTTTTATTTTCATTGAATATATATATATATATATATATATATATATATATATATATATATATATATATATATATATATATATATATATATATTTATAAAATATAATATAATAAAAAAGATTTTAACTTAAAAAATCAACGGCAAAAACAAGCAAAAAAAAAAAAACTGTCCACGAGAGAATTTTGAAGGATACCGCTGTTAAGGCAAGAGTTATTTCTAAGAAGAGTGCTTAATAGTAGGAAATAGAATATTAATAATAAACTTATACGCTTAAATATTCTCATTTCATCCTTCTTTAAGATAAAGAGAAGATAAATCTGACACATTTTATTTTATGTTTTATATATGTATGTATATAATTTAGTTGGAGAGGCAGAGGGAAAGAGAGAGAGAAAGAAAATAGTCGACATTATTCATATTCTCTAAATTTATTCCAAAAAATTATCTTCCTCTTTGTCTTTCTTCAGCATGGCAAGTTTATTCATGTACCATTGGTTACCTTTAATAGCCAGCACCGGTTTAAAATATCGGCGAAACGAAATGATTCAGCAGAAAAACAAAATGAAACGAAACGAAGCGGAACTATTGGAAAGTTGTCATTTCGATTTGGGAACGAGGCTGGTGGCCACATCGTAAATGAAAAGTTTCAAACCAGGTACGCGGCGCCGGGACATTTTACGAGTCATTGGATACCATTTGGGGAAAGGTCGTTGCTCTATGCCATTAAACAATTTATCTCTGTATTTTTCTCGTCTACCGCTTGGCTGTCCGCCACCGACATCGGCGTTTTGGGTCGTAAGCCTTCGACCAAAGAGAGATAATAAATAATGGTAGATAAGCATATATCCGTTGGGGTGTAGCCACAAATGGAAGGTGCAGTTCAGGCTTCAGTGGTAAAGTATAGGCTTGAGTAATAAGAGGTATTATGCACAGAGCTAGTCGGTGATGTTCATTATCACGATATAATTCAAAACGAAAACAGTCTAAATAACAGCTATGCATAATTAGGAAACTTGAGGATTGGTTCAGTACGATTCTGCAACTATTTCTCCTATCTGTACTTGACCTTGTGCCACACGTAGTAAGGGATATTATATGCCTCTAGATAGAAAGAACGAAAGAAAGAGAGAAAAGGAGGAGAGGAAGTAGAACTGAAAGAAAGAGGGAGAGAGAGAATGCGAGAGCGTGTGGGATATAGAGCGGAGGATAGCGGAAGAAAGAAGCAAAGATAGAGAGACAGCGGAGTTAAAGAGAGAGGGAGAGAAAGAGAGAGAAAGCAAAAGAAAAACAAAGAAAGAGAGAGAGAGAGAGAGAAAGAAAGTGTGAAAGGAAGATGGAATTAAAGACAGAGTATGAAAGAGAAAGAAAGAAGTAGAGCGAAACAGAGAGAGAGAGAGAGAGAGAGAGAGAGAGCGAAAGAAAGAAGCAGCGATAGAGCAAAGCGAGAGTAGAGAGGAGGAGAGACACTGAAGAAGCAGAGAGAGAGAGAGAGAGAGAGAGTGTAATATAGAGAAAGCGGAGGATAGAAAAAGAAAGAAAGAAGCAGAGATAGAGAAGAGGCAGAGAAAGTGGGGAGAAGGAAAGAAGTAAAGAGAAAGATCAAGAGAAAAAAGAGCAAAAGCGAAATAAAAAAGCAGAGAGAGAGAGAGAGAGAGAAAATAAGAAAGATTGAAAGAAGGAGAGAATTAAAGAAGGAGAATGAAAGAGAAAGAAAGAGGCAGAGAGAGAGAGAGAGAGAAAGAAAAAAGAGATAGAGAAAGGGAGAAAGAAAGAGACAACAAAAGAAAGAAAAATGTAACGATAGAGAGAAAGAGGTAGAGAGAGAAAGCCGGAGACAGAGGGAGAAGGAAAGTGGGGATAGAGAAAGAAGGAAAATAAAGAAACAGAGAAAGAGGGAGATAGAGAAGGCGGGAAAAAGGAAAGAGGCAGGGCAAAGAAGGCAGCGGAAAAAGGGTCGAGATAGAGAGAAAGAGGAAGATAGATAAAAAAGCGAAAGAAAGATTAGGATAAATCGAAAGAAAAAAGCAGAGAAAGAAAGAGGGTGAAAGAGAAGGAAGGTGAAAGAAAGGGGAAGAGATCGAATAAAGAAAGATAGAATTGAAAACGAAGAGTGAAAGAGAGAGAACGTGGTAGAGAGAGAGAAAAAAGAAAGAGACAGACATAGAGAGAAAGGAGAGAGAGAAAGAATGAGATATCGATAGAGAGAAAGATGTAGAGAGTGAGAAAGAAAGAAAAAAGAAAGAAAGAAAGAAAGAAAGAGGTAATGATAGAGAGAAAGAGGTTTAGATAAAGAACATGATGGGATGAAAGAGAGAGAGAGAGAGAGAAAATAGAGAGAAAAGTTTCGTAGCTTCAAAAGTAAAGAAATTGAAAACATGCCAATACTTTTGAAATGATATAAATAAAAATTAAAATGTTTACATAATACTAAAATTATTTCAGAAAATTTGGATATATAATATATATATGAAAGCTATAAAAATTAATGTGTATAATAAGCCCTAAAATCACAAAAATAGGGTTTCTTGTATAATAATAATTATTATAATAGTTGTGTATATATATATATATATATATATATATATATATATATATATATATATATATATATACATATATATATATATATATATACAACTATTATATATATATAATAATATATATATTATATATATAATATAGATTATTATTTTATACATATATAATAATATATATTATATATAATTTATATTATTATTTTATACATTTTTTAAAGCATTTCACCCCAAGCAAGGCGGGAAGCCACAAGCATGCAAGGGGTTACAGATTTGGAGCGAGAGCAGATAGGAGTAATAGAGGAAAGAATGTGGAGAAGGATAGTTGATAGATCAAGGCAACTGGAGATGTCGATTGACATTACATTTGAATAGTTGGAGATTATAGTTGTCAGGGAAACCGGAATAAAGAAGGGAGTTCCACAGGCGAGAGGTGCGAGATATGAAGCTATTGGAGTAGAAGAGACGGCTACATTTAACAGTTTCAACAGTGAAAGGGTGGGAGCGGGATGCCAGCCTCGTAGGACGCTTGAATTCATGAAGTCTGGGAACCAGCGAAAACAGCTCATCGGAGCAATTACCGTGAAAGTATTTGCAAAAAAGACAGAGAGAGGCAACGGCGCGTCTGTGAGAGAGTGACTGCAGGCGAGATGCCAGATCAGGGCCAACCACGTTGCATATCCGTCTCTGGATCTTATAAAGAACCCCGAGGCAAACAGAAGGAGCTCCAGACCATATTGGCAGCAATACTCCATGCAATGTAGATTTGTAGATTTGAAGGATCGACTCCGGGGAGACAAATTTGCTGGCCCGGCACAGGGAGCCAACTTTCCTTGCGGTGGATGAAGCAATTGACTCAATGTATTTGTTCCATCTCAAGTTAGCAGTCAGCGTGAGACCGAGCAGCCGCAGAGAGGAGCTCTCGAGAAGTTGAGCTTCAGACATTCTAATGGGATACAGGGAAGGATCTCTGTGGTGATTAATAGAGAGCAGTTTTGTTTTTGAGGCGTTAAAGTTAACCAGCCAATTCCTGGCCCAGTTCACAACCGATTGGAGGTCCTTTTCGAGACGAACGGCCAGGTTAATTTTCAGTAACACTAGATTTGTTTTTGAGGCAGGAGTAAATTGTGGTGTCGTCCACGTAGATGCCAACTGGGGAGTCTATGGCGCCAGGAAGATCATTTATGAAGATAAGGAACAGAGTAGGACCTACGATGGAGCCTTGAGGAACACTTGCGTTCGTGGGATAGGAGCTGGAGGAGAATCCGTTGAGAACGACCTTCAATTCACGGTTTGACAGGAATGATTGTATTAGGTCAAACAATCGACCTGTAATACCATAACCCTGAAGCTTACGAAGAAGGCCGGCATGCCAAACCCTATCAAACACTTTGGAGATGTCTAGGGCCACGACACGAACTTCTCCGTTATTATGATGAGTTTGGTAGACAAATTCAGTGATGGCCGTAAGCACATCAGCTGTAGATCGGGCAAAGCGGAAACCATATTGCTTGTCTGAGAGCAGATCATGGGATGTAAGGTGGTTAACCACTTCGGCTTTGATTAGGGCTTCGAAGACTTTGCCGAAGAGGGGTAGGAGACTGATAGGACTATAATTAGAAGGGTCAGAGGGGTCGCCAGAGTTCTTAAAGACAGGAACAATGGATGAGGACTTTCAGCAGTCAGGAAAACAAGACTCCTTGAGGCAGTAGTTATATAATTTACAGAGGGCGGGTGCCAATTCAGGCGCGCATTTCTTCAAGACAATGGCTGGTATTCCATCTCCACCACTAACCTTGTGGGGGGTCAAAATTAGAGATAATGCCCAATACCAATGACGGTGATATGTGGAACACGCTCAATAATGCCACAGTTCTGAGAGGGAAATCTGGTATGGGTACACCGGAAGAGTCAAGCGTTGAATTGAAGGAAAATATCCGAGCAAAGCATTCAGCCTTGTCGGCAGAGGAGGTCAGGACCTCAAACTGTTTGAACAAAGGAGGTATAGAAGGTGTGCTATTGTTCAGAACGCTCTTTCAGAGACGCCAATAATCCTTGGAGCCGAATTTGCGAGATGCAATACGTTCCTTCATCCGAGCTGCAAATAGTGACTTAGCTTCGTTGAGGACACGCTTACACTCGTTACGGGCGGAGGCAAAGAGACGTCCATTGCAGTCGGACATGTCGCTACGAAATAGGTGGAAGAAGTGGTTCCTATGGACAATGGCGACTGAGCAAGCACCGGAGCGCGATTTGACCTTGAATTTTCTTGAGGGGATGAAAGCGTCAATTCCAGCTTTAACCCAGGAGGAGACCTCTGAAGCACATTCTTGAACGGGGAGCTTAAAGACAACATCCCAGGAAACATCGCGGAGGAAATCACGGAACGAGTCCCAGTCAGCTCGTTGATAGCAGAACGAGGTTCTGGTGGTAGGAGGCTCTTTGCGGGGGGTGGGGTTGAAGGAGATGTTAACAGAATTTATATTATTATTTTATACATATATAATAATATATATTATATATAATATATATTATTATTTTATACATATATAATAATATATATTATATATTATTATTTTATACATATATAATATGTATTATATATAATATATATTATTATTTTATACATATATAATAATATATATTATATATATATATAATATTAAAATATTATTTGCATATATAACTTCTAAATTGATGAAAAATAATTGTCTGTAATAATAATAATAATAATAATAATAATAATAATAATAATCTTATAATTCTGTTTGTCCTTCTCTTAACGCAACCATCATGCCCTGCCAATAGCTCATAACAAATGAACTATTCCGTTTTGATTGCATGGGAAGATGGAAAAAAACATATCAGAGAGGCTACTTGATTTTAGTACGAAAAAGAAAGAAACAAAGAAAGAAAGAAATGAAGATAGAAGTGTTTAACGGCTGCTAATACCTCATAAATAATGGAATATTCCATTTTGATCACAGGGAAAAGCAAAAGGCATATCAGAGACGTTGCTTTGTTTCAGTGAGTAAATGAAAAATAAACAAAGAAAGAAAAATAGGACGAAAGAAAGAAAAAAAGAAAGAGGGGAAGATAAAAGTGTTTAACGTCTCCTGCCAATACTTATAAATAAGGACTGTTCCGTTTGGATCACGTGGAAAGTCGGAAAAGCTATTACAGGACGCTACTTGGTTTCAGTGATAAAAGGAAAGAAAAAATGGAAAGAAAGAAAGAAAGACAGAAGGAAAGATAGAAAGGTTTAAAGTCTATTTCAGTGATAATGGAAAAATATTGTTAATTTAAAAACTTTTCATTTGTACCCCCTTACATCTTAAAATAATGACCAGCATTCTGATTTATGATTGCTATTGCAATATTTTGTTAAAGCCCAAATATTTAACATTTTGATAAGGGAATTTCTACTGATATTTTATTGTCGTAGAACTCGCCATGAGCTTATTCAATCATTAACTTAAGAATTAAAATACATACGAAAATGAAAATTGGAAAACGGTGAAATTTTCACGGTTACATCTTTTTAAATAATAATAATAATACCCCGCAACCTGATACAAGATGGTCAATTGATAAATATCCAGAAACAATTGACCATATTGTATCAGGTTGCTCTGTATTGGCACCCACTGAATATAAAACACGGCACGACAGAGAGGGCCAATATCTGAACTGGAAAATCTGCAACTTCTACAGAAAGGGAGTTACAAGAAATTGGTATGAACACCACCCAGACCCGATTACGGAGATAGGACCTGTTATGGGACTTTACAATACACACAGACAGAACAATCAAAGCTAATCGCCCTGACATTGTGATTATAGACCCAAAAGACAAAATGTGCCTCCTTATTGACATGACGCTTCCTGCAGACTGCAATGTATCTTTGGAGCTCTTCAAAAAATTATCAAATTAAAAGGACCTTGAAATTGAAATCTCAAAAATGTGGCACATGAGGATATTAACAATTCCAGTTGTAGTTGGAGCCCTCGGACTGATTGGAAAATATTCCAAAAGACTCATTGAAGAAATTCCTGGTAGCCCATGCCTTCAGGAAATACAAAAAATTGTACTCACATGTACAGCCCACATATTACGGAGGGCTTTATCTATGTAAAATGTGTCTGTGCGCGTGTGTGTGTGTGTGTGTGTGTGGGGGGGGGGTTAAACTGCTCAGTGGAAAATGTCATGATGACATTTTTGACCGTAGGTCTCTGGTCGTGACCCGGAAAGAAATGAGTATACACCAGAAACCAAAAGAAATAATAATTATAATAATGATAACAAACAAAATTCTTCCAATATTTTTCAACACTTAGAGAATTGGGAAAAAGAAAAAAGTCACAATGTTTCACAATACATCAACATTATGTCTTCTTCAAGTTATGTTAAAAAGGGCGTCCAACTATAAAAAATTACAATGTTTGACAATGTTTCAAAAGCATGTCTTCAAGTTATGTTTAAAAATGGCGTCCAGCTATAAAAAAGTCACAATGTTTGACAATATTTTAACAGTATATCTTCTTCAAGTTATATTCAAAAATGGCATCCAACTATAAAAAAGTCACAATGTTTAACAATATTTCAACAGAATGTCTTCTTCAAGTGATGTTTAAAAATGGTATCCAACTATAAAAAGTCACAATGTTTGACAAAATTTCAACAGTATGTTTTCTTCAAGTTATGTTTAAAAATGGTGTCCAACTATAAAAAAGTCACAATGTTTCACAATATATGAATTGTATGTCTTCTTCAAGTTATTGTCAAATAAAAAAGTCACAATGTTTGAAATTTTTCAACAATATATCTATTCAAGTTATGTTTAAAAATGGCGTCCAACTATAAAAAAGTCACAATTTTGAAAAATATTTCAATAGTATGTCTCCTTCAAGTTATGTTTTAAAATGGCGTCCAACTATAAAAAAGTCACAATGTTTGACAATATTTCAAAAGCATGTCTTCAAGTTATGTTTAAAAATGGCATCCAATTATAAAAAAGTCACAATATTTCACAATATTTCAACAGTATGTATTCTTCAAGTTATGTTTGAAAATGGCGCCCAACTATAAAAACGTCACAATGTTTGACAATATTTCAACAGTATGTCTTCTTCAAGTTATGTTTGAAAATGGCGTCCAACTATAAAAAAGTCACAATGTTTCACAATATTTCAACAGTATGTCTTCTTCAAGTTATGTTTAAAAATGGCATCCAACTATAAAATGTCACAATGTTTAAAAATATTTCAGCAGTAAGTCGTCTTCATGTTATATTTAGAAATGGCGCCCATCTATAAAAAGTCACAATGTTTGACAATATTTCAACGGTATATCTTCAAGTTATATTCAAAAATGGCATCCAACTATAAAAAGTCACAATGTTTGAAAATAAATGTTTTTTAAAGTTATGTTTAAAAATGGTGTCCAACTATAAAAAAGTCACAATGTTTCACAATATATGAATTGTATGTCTTCTTCAAGTTATTGTCAAATAAAAAAGTCACAATGTTTGAAATTTTTAAACAATATATCTATTCAAGTTATGTTTAAAAATGGCGTCCAACTATAAAAAAGTCACAATTTTGAAAATATTTCAATAGTATGTCTCCTTCAAGTTATGTTTTAAAATGGCGTCCAACTATAAAAAAGTCATAATGTTTGACAATATTTCAACAGTATGTCTCCTTCAAATTATGTTCATAAAAGGCATCCAACTATAAAAAAGTCACAATGTTTGACAATATTTTAATTGTATGTTTTCAAGTTATATTAAAAAATGTCATCCAACTACAAAAACTCACAATGTTTGAAAATAAATGTTTTTTAAAGTTATGTTTAAAAGTGGCGTCCAACTATAAAAAAGTCACAATGTTTGACAATATTTCAATTGTATGTCATCAAGTTATATTAAAAAATGGCATGCAACTATAAAAAGTCACAATTTTTGACAAATTTTCAACAATATATCTACTTCAAATTTTTTTAAAATGGCATCGAACTATAAAAAAGTCACAATGTTTGATAATATTTCAACAGTATGTCTTCTTCACGTTAAGTCTAAAAATGGCGTCCAACTATAAAAAAGTCACAATGTGTAACAATATTTCAACAGTATGTCTTCTTCAAGATGTTTAAAAATGGCATCCAACTATAAAAAATCACAATGTTTGACAATATTTCAACAGTATGTCTTCTTCAAGTTATGTTTTAAAATGGCGTCCAACTATAAAAAAGTCACAATGTTTGACAATATTTCAACAGTATGTCTCCTTCAAATTATGTTCATAAAAGGCATCCAACTATAAAAAAGTCACAATGTTTGACAATATTTTAATTGTATGTTTTCAAGTTATATTAAAAAATGTCATCCAACTACAAAAACTCACAATGTTTGAAAATAAATGTTTTTTAAAGTTATGTTTAAAAGTGGCGTCCAACTATAAAAAAGTCACAATGTTTGACAATATTTCAATTGTATGTCATCAAGTTATATTAAAAAATGGCATGCAACTATAAAAAGTCACAATTTTTGACAAATTTTCAACAATATATCTACTTCAAATTTTTTTAAAATGGCATCGAACTATAAAAAAGTCACAATGTTTGATAATATTTCAACAGTATGTCTTCTTCACGTTAAGTCTAAAAATGGCGTCCAACTATAAAAAAGTCACAATGTGTAACAATATTTCAACAGTATGTCTTCTTCAAGATGTTTAAAAATGGCATCCAACTATAAAAAATCACAATGTTTGAAAATATTTCAAAAGTATGACTCCTTCAAGTTTTTTTTGAAAATGGCGTCCAACTAAAAAAAGTCACAATGTTTGACAATTTTTCAACAATATATCTACTTCAAATTATGTTTAAAAATGGCATCAAACTATAAAATAGTCAAAATGTTTGATAATATTTCAACAGTATGTCTTCTTCAAGTTATGTTTAAAAATGGCGTCCAACTATAAAAAAGTCACAATGTTTGAAAATATTTCAATTGTATGTCTTCTTCAAATTATTGTCAAATAAAAAAGTCACAATGTTTGACAATATTTCAACATTATGTCCTCAAGTTATATTCAAAAATGGCATGCAACTTTAAAAAAGTCACCATGTTTTACAATTTTTCAACAATATATCTTTTTAAAGTTATGTTTAATAATGGCATCCAACTATAAAAATGTCACAATGTTTGATAATATTTCAACAGTATATCTCCTTCAAGTTATGTTTAAAAATGGCGTCCAACTATAAAAAAGTCACAATGTTTCACAATATTTCATCAGTATGTCTTCTTGAAGATATGTTTAAAAATGGCATCCAACTATAAAAAATCACAATGTTTGAAAATATTTCAATTGTATATCTCCTTCAAGTTATGTTTAAATATGGCGTCCAACTATAAAAAAGTCACAATGTTTGACAATATTTCAACGGTATATCTTCTTCAAGTTATATTCAAACATGGCATCCAACCATAAAAAAGTCACAATGTTTGACAATATTTCAACAGTATGTCGTCTTCAAGTTATATTCAAACATGGCATCCAACCATAAAAAAGTCACAATGTTTGACAATATTTCAACAGTATGTCGTCTTCAAGTTATATTCAAACATGGCATCGAACTATAAAAAAGTCACAATGTTAGGCAATTTTTCCACAATATTCAAAAATGGCATCCAACGATAAAAAATTCACCATGTTTAACAATATTTCAACGGTATGTCTTTTTCAAGTTATGTTTAAAAATGGCGTCCAACTATAAAAAATCACAATATTTGACAATATTTCAACGGTATATCTTCTTCAAGTTATATTCACAAATGGCATTCAACCATATGACGATAATTACATCCAGTTCCTGTGTATGACGCTAAACTACTTCCGCGCCCTGGGTATGATGGCAAAATAGATCCGCGTCCTCGGTATGACGATAAACTACATCCAGGTCATGGGAATCACGTTAAACTACTTCCGCCCCATGGGTATGACGATAAAATACATCCGCGTCCTGGGTATGACGATAAACTGCATCCACATCCTGGGTATGATTATCAACTACATCCGCGTAACTGGGTATGACGATAAGCTACATCTACGTCCTGGGTATGACGATAATCTATATCAGCGTTCTGGGTATGACGATCAACTACTTCCTCGTAACTGGGTATGACGATCAACTACATCCGCGTAACTGGGTATGACGATAATCTACATCCGCGTCCTCGGTATGACGATAAACAACATCCCCGTCGTGGGAATGACGTTGAACTACATCTGCATAACTGGGTACGACGATAAACTATATCCACGTTATGGGTATGACGATCAACTACATACAGGTCCTGGGTATGACGCTAAACTATATCTGCATCCTGGGTATGACGATCAACTACATCTTCGTAACTGGGTATGATGATAAACTACATCCGTGTCCTCAGTATGACGATCAACTACATCCACGTCCTGGGTATGACGCTAAACTACTTCAGCGTCTTGGGTATGACGATCAACAACATCCGCGTAACTGGGTATACGATAAACTATATCCACGTCCTGGGTATGACGACAAACTACATCCGCGTCCTGGGTATGACGATAAACTACATCCGCGTCCTGGGTATGACGATAAACTACATCCGCGTCCTGGGTATGACGATAAACTACATCTGTGTCCTGGGTATGACGATAAACTACATCCACGTCCTGGGTATGACGATAATTTCCACCCGCGTTCTGGGTAAGACTATAAACTACATCCAACATCGAGGAGTGTGGAAACACCTGTTAATTGCTGGTTTTTCCAGTTACACCCTGACCTGTAGTGGTAGCACTAGCTAGGGTAGTAGCTATGGGCAAATAGTTAATCCCCAACCTGGGGACAAAACCCCATGAAAGTGTAAAATACGTTTTAATACCAGCAATACGTTTTGTAAAAAAATTTCGGCTATAAATTTTTGAAAAAAATATTAACACCAATACATTTTTGAAAAAGACTTATTACCAGCAGTAAAAATCTTCTGTATCTGTCTATAGTTCTGCGATGAGGTATTATGTACATTATTTAGATTATTCGGACTATTGTCCTCATCTTTGTCGCCCTATTTATTACAACGTTTCGGCACGTGGAACTAGAACAGTCTACCCCAGTGAGCGAAATAAAGGGTTCAGTTCGACATTCCAACCACCTGAAGAAGGCCGGAACGTACAACGGCCGAAACGGTGTAATAAATATGGCGAGAAAGATGAGGACAATAGTCCGAATGATGTAAATGAAGTAAAAATCTTGTTGGCATTAAATAACCTACTGAGGTTGATATGCAGTAAAACAAAACAAACCAACAATAAAACACAAGTAAAAAAACATAAAAATCTTAACACAAGACAAAACCGGAAAAGAAACAAAAAGATAAAAACAAAAATCAATAATCATAAAAAGTAAAATCAAAGAACAAAAGCAAAAAGAGACAAAAAGCATAAAAACAAAAAAATACAAATAAAATCAAAAACAAAAAAACATAGTAATTCTTCCTTTTAAAATATTAAACTGATATTTTGTTATCAACATTTGCCTGTTGATTTGTTCAGTTTTATTTCCTTGTCTACGTTATTTTGTTTTCTCCAAATAGTTTTGATTCAGTATTCCCCGGTCATCATCAGTTGCAGAATGTTGTGGAATCATGTTCTGGGAGTGCATGTGTATCCCCTCCCATTCATTTCCTGTCCAATTTTTCGATCTTTATATTCTCGTGATTGGGAATAAAATCTGATGTCATGATCATCCGTTGAGCTTCGTTCATGATTCGATCTCTCGGGCCTTGTTTATTGTCCGTTCCATCCTGATGAATACCTCGCATGAGCTACTAATGTCGACAGAAGCTCCATTAAAAAAGAAAAAAAAACACCGCTAATGTAGTGCACTTGCAAAAATCTTTGCTAATACTGCATTTAACGAAGAGATGTTTCAATTTAGATTCGCCGTCATGGGTATGAGGAAGGACTCTGATCGAGAGGTTTTGAAGAGTGTAGAACAACGTCTTAATTGCTGTTGTTCCCATGTCCACACTGAACCGGAGTGATAAGAACTGTTAGGATCCCAGCAATGAGCAAACAGTTAACCCCCAAACTTCACTCAAAAGACTATGGAAGTATAAAAATACATTTTTTGTAGTAGATGTGCCAGCAATGCATTTTCATCGTAAAGGAATTTCCAGCAATATCTTCTTGTAAGGAAAAAATATTCATGTCTAGGAATATACGTTCTAATTATTTTTAGTACTCTCCTGTTATTTCTGGCTCTTTTTTTCTCTAAGCTTACACTTACTTTTCAAAATCACGAACGATCTTGGTTACATGCCATATGTGACAATACCTAGTGTTGAATTTGTAGCTCGAAACCTAACATAATGTGGAGTACGTAACATGAAGTATCTAACCCCGTAGATTAAATTAAGAGTTCAGTTATAAATTCTCTGAAGTTTACCCGGATTGAGAGTCACCTGATGAAGGGTGTAAGGCTCAACGGTTGAAATGTGGTTATAGCAACAAATATGAGGACTAGTATATGCCGCGTTTGATTCAAATGATGCCGGTATAGACTTTGCACTTAATGTTCTTTTGAAAAGCCAAGTACCCCGTAGAGCTGAGATAATTTCTTAGCCGCCGAATGCCGATTCACGTGTATTGGCCAAGTTCTTCTTGGAATGCAAACCTGGGAAAGAACCATATGAGAGGCAGGCATATAAACATCAACCCCAGAGAAGAGATGGGAAGACTTTGATACATCGCACAAAAGAATGATTAGATGAGGCCCCGGGGACGTTCACACACTCCAGTTAACAGTGACTGACAAAATTCGATGTTGAATGAAATGTAATGTTACGCACGAGAGATTCAGACAGATGCCTGAAGAAGACCGTTCAGATAATAACAACAAAGATGAGGATATTTTCACGACTGTTAAGAATGTCAATAATCTTTGAATCCCTGAAGGTTACCCAGATCGACGGAAGCCTGAAGAAGGCCGGACAGCAGAACGTCTGGAACATTGTGATAATAACAACAAAGATGAGGATATTTGTTCGAATTTAAGTAATGATAAACCCCCAATTTAAACGTACGGACGGAAAGTACCGTTTGCTATTACGCTCTCCTATCTCTGTAGCTCCCTGTTCCGTGGCCTTATACCAGTTTAGGATATGGCTAAGATCATTTGAATAGCAGGCTTCGGCAGAAGTAGACCTATTATTAATTTCTGCTGGAAGGTTGATCACATGAGAAATATTCCCTCCCCTCATGGGGCGCGTTTTGTTGGTCCCTCTTGAGAGGATTCCGTATTATGGTGTATGGAGGATTGATTGGTGACGGACGAGTTTTTATGGTGAATGTGAAAATTGTAATGAGTGAATGGGTCGTGAATCGGATTAGCGAGGTATAAGATAGATAGTGACAACCAGCCTCAACCCCTCCGCATTTTGGCCTTGTGCCGTAATTGTATTTTATATACAATAAATATCAATATTCCCTCCCCTCAGATATTGTCAACTTGTGGATTATTCTAGCAAGAACAAATAGACAAGGCTTACGAGAGACACTAGCATTGGCTCAATAATTGCTTTAACGGTGGGGCCGTCAGAATTGATAGACGGAGTCCTTGTCTCAAATCCATGCAAAATAATTAGCGTGTTCATTGGACCATATAATTGGCGAGTCTAAGAGAATTCCTGAGCTATCTATACGGCACAATGTGACAGAAAGGAGAAAAAAAACGTTGTTAATATGGCGATAATCACTTCTAGTCTCGACACCACTCGCAAATAACTGTCACACCGAGTGAGCTCTATCCTTATTAAAAAAAAAGCAAACGTTGTCGCTTGGTGCTTAGACAAAGAGAAGCGTAATCAATATGGCGCCTGTCACGTGGTTGAAATATTAACATTATCAACCGGTGCTTGGGGTTGACATTTGTGTCCAGATAAATGAAAACTGATTACATTCGCTTTGGTTCAAGTGTATTTATACTTTTTTTAAGTTAATTTTGGGAAGCTAAGTAAAATAAAACCAAATCAAATCCATTTCTGATGATTAACTTCACAGTGGGCTATACAAAATTTCAGTATTTTTTAAATTTAAAAACGACTATTTATAGCTAAATTTCTCATAATGACCACATTAATTCCTCCTGCAAAAGCAGATAAAATTACTGAATTCCTGATTGCTCAAAAACCTACGAGGGTGGGCTGAAAAGTTCATCGGCTGACTATGAAGGAATGATGCGAGAGCCGTGAAATCTTGCATGAATTCATTTCAACTCTTCTTATTGACGGCTTTGTTTCTTTCCAGGTACGATAGTGGGCTGAAAAGTTCATAGACTATGAAGGAGAACGCTAGAGCTATGGAATCTTGTATGTATTAATTTCAACTATTCTTATTAATTACTGCGTTGTTTCTTTCCAGGTACGAAGATGGGCTGAAAAGTTCATAGGCTGACTATGAAGGAGTGTTACTAGAGCTGTGAAATCTTGTATGTATTACTTTCAACTCTTCTTATTAAGAACTGCATTGTTTTTTTCCAGGTACGAGGGCGGGCTGAAAAGTTCATAGGGTGAATATTAAGGAATGATGCTAGAGCCGTGAAATCTTACGTGTATAAGTTTAAACTCTATTTTTTAACTAATGGGAATTGTTTCATTCCAGGTACGGGGGTTGGCTGAAAAGCTCATAGGCTGACAATGATGGAGTGTTGATAGAGCTGCGAAATCTTGTATGTATTAATTTCAACTCTTCTTATTAATAACTAAATAGTTCATAGGCTGACTAGGAAGGAGTGGATACTAGTGTTGTGGACTCTTCCATGCATTAATTTCAACACTTTTAAAAAAACAAAAAAGACTAACGACTGCATTGTTATCGACAGCAAATATGATGTTATTATCACTGCTATACTGGTTCTCAGTCAGTATTTTTACATGTTGGGGAACAGATGATAGTTAAATCAGGAGAGTAACGTGGGTGATCAACCAGGTCAAAGCCACAGTCGCGCAAATCAGACAATTGAAACCAGGGACTTGTTTGCTGGAGCATTGTCATTGTCTACCTATGAACTTTTCAGCCCATCCTCGTAGATTTTATATTATAATGCCTTGTGATTTAATGTCTGGATAATCGTTTTCAAGTACATCTATCTGTTGTGGGGTGGGGTGGATAGTTAATAATTGTTGCAGACGTCTTCTCTGGCACATTTGCGTTAGTTCAACGCCCACAAAACCCATCTATAATATTCTGAGCGGACCTTAGTTTCAGTTTATTGGAGAAAGTGCGTAAGTTGACGTCATCAACACGGCCGGTACGCTGAAACCATCGGTCACGATGACTTGTGGCTTCTGAATAATTCTCGCTTCCTGATTTCAATCGTAAGGCTTGGGTCAGCTCGTAGTAGGGTTTTCCGGCATTTTCCAAAGTTGCCACACGCTGAGATAACCTCCCGAAGAAGATAACTGACAAATCGACCACGCTGATAATGATAGTCTTGTCCTAATTCATGAATTTAAACATTAAAACGTTCTTGAATACAATCATTTTAGCAATCATTCTAATTGTCTAACAATTGCCAACAAACATTTACAATAGAAACTTGCATTTATCAGTTATAGAATCAAGTTGGGTTACCTTAGTGACGAGTAAGGTAAAAGATTCTCTCAGGATTATAGAAAACAGTATCAAAGAAGATTGGACTGTAGGAATACAAAAGGCGATTATCTCCCTTTCGCTGAGATAAAGTCATGAGGGTCAGGTGACGACCGGTGAGTAATGTCAGGATATAGAGCAACGAAGGACAGTTGTGATGTAAAGCTTAGAGAATAAGGACTTCCCAAGGTCACAGCGGCAGGTGTTACAGAAAAAAAAACACACGGCTTCACCAGAGAAAGCCCCTCTTATTATAGTGATTTTCCAAGCGTAGCTTAGATGTGGCACAAGGCCGAAAGTATGGGGCACCCAGTGAGGATCGAACTCACTATTCAGTCGTAATTGTTCTAGCGAGACAAGCTGGCTAACCATTACACTACCTCGGGGCGCCCTATATTGATTTTCTAAGCGTAGCTTGGATGTGGCACAAGGCCAAAAGTATGGGGCACCCAATGAGGATCGAACTCACAATTCAGTCGTAACTGTTTTAGCGAGACAAACTTGCTAACCGTTACACTACGCTGAGGTGCCCAAGCCCCTCTTATTATAACATGTATGCAATAACAAGCAGTGTGTAACTACTTGTTGTTGCGTACATGTTATAATTTCTATGTGTGGGACAAATGTATATATGTATATAAAACAATATCAATCCCTTTTTTGTACATTCAATTTTTCTTGTGTTCGTATATTTTTTTATTTTCTGGACATAAAGTATGTAAAAATTGTCAGAATATAATGCCTAAAAGAATAGTCAAAAGCGCTCGGAGATACAAAACATTCAGACAATTTTTACATATTTTATGTCCACAAAATAAAAAATTATACGAACACAAGAAAAACTTAAATAAAAAAAAACTTAATCGCAGTATTTCGTCAGTAGTTTTTAATGAATCTTATATATATATATAAATATTTCTACGACATAGCATCTTAAAGCTTTTTCGGAAAACAAAGAATGTTCATCATTCTCTTTTTCTACCAGCAATTCCGTTCCGTCCGTGAAATACGGTGTTATTATAAAGGATGTGAATTAAGTTTAAGCGTCTAACATTTTTTTTTCTTTTCCTTTCAGATTTAACAACTTAAGTCTTTGGCAATTTCAACCATAGAAAGATTAACAATCAAACAACGTATAAAGTTATTGAAGCCTATTACGAAAATGGACGTTCAAATTTATAAATATATAGCCCAATGATTCCGTTTTCAAAAAAAAAAAAAATGCATACCAAACAGTGACCTGTTGTGGATGCAGTGGCTTTACAACAATCTTATATACGGCGCTCCAAATGGTCAGCAGGTTTCACTTCTTGTTTCAATTGAATTTTTTTGTCAAAATTCGATGTAACGTGGTTGTCGAAGGGTTTTATTCTTTCGCGCGATGACGAATAGAGGTGTTTGGATTTTCAGCCATATTCACTGCACTGCATCAATCTTTTCAGCTGAACGGCGTAAACGAGAATGCAGTGCTATTTTCACATCTGCCACCGACCCAGTTTGTATGAATTTACGAACAATTTTTCCAACTGCACTCTTGGTTGGTCGATTATGTGGACCAAAAAATCGCGAAATACATTTCTGTTTGGACGTCCATTTTCGTAATAGGCTTCGATAACTTAGTATATGCATATTTTTGTATATATTTTTATTACATATTTTTTTTATACTTGTATGAAATTTTTCTTCTCTGAGTGTTGCAAAATATTGGAAGAGTTACGTCAATCATTTTGAAGAAGATATTGTGGAACGCTCTTCCAGCTTCTTGCATCCCTGTCAACGTTGATCTTCAAAAATTTAAATGCAATGTCAATCGTTACTTTCCTGTTTTTTATTCTTCCTCCTCTTTAATGATTTATTCTTTCTCATATTCTGTTGCACTCAGTAACCCATTCCTTCTTAGTGGCTTGGAGCCAAATGATTAAAAAATACTGTCGAAATATCGTTAAGCATTGTTTTTCTCTTCTTAAATCACAGTCATCTTTAACTGTTAAATAATAATAATAATAATAATAATAATAATAATGATGATGATGATGATGATGATGATGATAATAATGACAATGACGATAATAATAATGATTTATTTATTAGTAATTTAATGGGCGGATACCAGTATTACTGAAACAACCCCTGCCATCTGCAAAATCGAAAACTGGAAAGCACCAGAAATAGACCGAATAGTCAATGTTTGGATAAAAAATACCTATCTAGCACCCACCAAGATCTCGCACGGGCATACAATGATATAATCATAAACCGAGAAAAATGCTCCAAATAGCTCACGTGTGGAGTAACATACCTACTCCCCAAAACAGAAGAGACGCAGAACCAGACGAATTTTAGGCCAATCACCTGCATACCAACAATGTTCAAGATTCCGAGAGGACACACAACTTCTCTGAGAAAAACAATTTAGTCCCTGCAGAACAGAAGGGATGTAACGAGGAAGTTACGGGTGCAAGGACCAACTAATTATCAATAAAAACAAAAGAGGTGAAAGCAAAGAAAAAGAAACTTATCGACAGCATGGATCGACTACAGAAAGGCGTTCGACAGTGTCCCATACTCATGGATAGAGAAGAGACTAAAAATATAGAGAGTATGTTCCACAATGGTCAAATTTATAACGGAGAGCATGAAAAACTGGAAGACTACACTAAAGCTAAACGATACAAACGGGTCATTAAAATCGAGACCAATCAACATGAAAACCGGAATCTTCCAAGGAGATCCATTGTCACCAATACAATTCTGCCTTGCATTAGCGCCATTCAGCTGCCTACAGAGCAACAGTAGACACGTATACAATTCACAGAATGGCAAACCGAATCACCTATTGGTCATCATAAAATGTTTGCTAGTCTGATAGTATTATGTGTGTATATATGTATATATTTGTGTAAAATGCTTCCTTAAATTCATATTTCAACAATTCAAAGATTTTCTTTTATAATCATGTTCCCCTGTACAAGGCTCAAGAGGCACTCGAGGTAGAAGGTTACAGAGTAATAAGAACTTCCCCAAGCTCGGTAATAATGCCAACAAGAAGCCAGGGGCTACGACTGAGGAAAGAAATGTAAATACATAGTAAATAAAAGTTCAGAGTTTTAGGCGGAAACGTCAGAAGTATAGAGTTGAAGTAGACTTTAGAAGGAACCAGAAACACAGTCGTAAATAGGAAACAAAGGGACAAACCTCTACTCCTGTTCAAAAGACCTAGAAGGAGTGTGAACCGGGTCATAGGCAAACTTATCTACTCCTATTGAGGAAAAAATGTAAAAAAAAATAATAAATAAAAGTTCATAGTTTTACGCGTAGACTTTAGAAGTATAAAGTTGCAGTAGACTTTAGAAGGAACCGGAAACCCAATCTTAAAAAGGAAACAAGAGATAAACCGCTACTCCTGTTCAAATGACCGGGAAGGAGTGTGAACCGGGTTGTAGGCAAACTTATCTACTCCTATTGAAGAAAAATTGTAAAAAAAATAATAAATAAAAATTCATAGTTTCAGGCGGAGACGTTAGAAGTATAAAGTTGCAGCAGACTTTAGAAGGAGCCAGATACCCAATCCTAAAGAGGATCGCCTTTTAATCTTAATAAATAGCTGGACTTTTTGCTGGTCATATATGATTATTGTATTGACCATTAAAACGAGGTCTGAAGGTTACATTATTGGACAACTGTACCAGATGCTATTCAGTAGAAACGGTGAAAAATAAATTTAAAAAAAAAATCTGTTTTTCGCCTTCAAAGGGAGATCATTCAAAACTCGAGAGCGATTGGTTGGTAACTGCTAACGGTTACCGGAATTGATTTTCTTGCTCATTCTGTTGACCTTCCACATTAGCCTACCCCGGGCAAAGTTTGTAAAGGTGAACGTTTTCGTCATGAGAGACAGGGGCCGAACTCGAGATATGCTATCTTTATGATTGATTGCATCAGAAATGGAAAGAAGACAAAAGAGGAGGAAGGGAGGTAAGTGAGAATACTTAAAAGAAGCGGGAAAAAGCAGACGGTTAAAAAAGAAAGAAAGGAAAGGCAAGGAGAACGAAATGAAGAAAGATAATGAAATAAAGAGTGAAAGAATAGGTTTTAAAGAATGAAAGATATTTAAAAAAAATACCGAGGCCGCAATTCAGCAGGTCACAATATATACAAACATCCTCCCGACTGTCTATTGGCGTAACACAAGTTTCGGACTCCAAATTTGTCTCTAGTAGGTCTCGTACTGTAACATAATTTATTTGTATTTTTTTTTACTAGACTAGAGGAATACAATTTATACCTTTTCGAAGAGTATTAGCGAATGAAACAGGAACTGACTTTAATTGAAACTTATTTCGTCAATTCCATCATCCTAACTGATAACCATTACGTCACACGCATAAACACATACCGTGTAATAAAAGTTACATAAAATAACCTGACGTGCCAAAAGTCAATTACATAAAATACCCTGATGTGGCAAAAGTAACTAGTATCGTGTAGAACGCACCTAACCGGCTTAAGTGCTACAACTCGACAAAATGTCAACAGCAATTAAGAAGTGGTTCCACTCTCTTGAAAACCTGATCAGACCCCTGGTGCCCGATATAGTTTATCGTCATACCCAGGACATCACTTGAGGACTTTCAACAACAGCAACAAGTAAAATGTAACAGCTACTGAACTAGAGAAACCTATTTTCCTGAAAAATTGATTAAGAGAAATATTTTTTATAAATTTCAACTATATCCTCCCGAAATATAATAAACATATATACACACAATAATATCAGACTAAATTTTTCGTACGAAAAATAATACAGGCCTACAATTATTATTATTGTTGTTATTATTATTATTATTATTATTATTATTATTATTATTTATTTCCTTTGGTTTCTGGTGGTAATCATTTCTTTCCTGGTCCCGACCAGAGACCAAGGTCAGAAATGGCATCAAGACATTTTCCACTGTGCAATTAAAAAACACACGCACGCACGCACGCACGCACGCACGCACGCACGCACGCACGCACGCACACACAGTCCTCTAGGTAGATGTTGAGCCATGTAGGCTCGATAAATGTCCACAGAATTCTGATATTTATAAGTGAGGAATATTGTATGTGAATACAACTCTCTCCGCTACATCCCGTAAATGTTTCACTGGATTTATGTCAGGTGGACGTGGTGTCTACACGTTGCATTATAGAGTTCTACACTTCGCGTCGCCAGAGCAAGATTATTATATATAAAAACAATATATGACCGTGTGTTAGTAGGATGCATAGATCTACTGCACAACAACAATTCAAGTTCACCGTAAGGCATTTGACCAAAATTTCAACTTTTTCAAAGCCAGTTTGATAAGAAGAGAAAGGATTGAGTAAGAAGAAAAGGCATTGAAAGAGCGCTGATCTCCCACTGCGCAACGATAAGCCCAAACCAAGATCATGCAGAATATCACCGATCATCGCAAAAGCAACCGTAGCAAAACGGATTTACAACAGAGATCGACTCAGAGTGGTGTCAATGTAAAATCTTTTACGGTTTCAATAAGAAAAGCAAAAAAATATTATTATTATTGCTAGCTGAAATTCATAAAATCTTTCAGGAAAATAGGTTTCTTTAGTCGAGTAGCTGTTATTGTTCTTTCCAGTATTGAGCTGGGTTTCCTTCCTAACCCTTTGTTTGAAGTATTATGTCATTATTTACAATTCGTGTTACATATACTCTCCATTTTACTTGTTGTTATTGTTGAAAGTCCTCAAGTGATGTTCTGGGTATGACGATAAACTATATCGGGCAGCAAGGCCTCTGATCAGGAGGTTTTCAAAAGAATGAAACCACTTCTTAATTGCTGTTGTTCCCCATCCACCTTGGCCTAGGGTGGTTATTTTGAAATTGTTTCAGCCAATATATTCTCCTGCCTGTCGTAGCCTTTTCCCTTTCTTATTTATTTACTTGCTGTTCCTTAATTAATCTTCTCATTGCTTTCACCCCAACTCATCGTTCGAGTTCTTCCGCCTAAATACTCTTTAGGTGAATGTTTCCTTTTAGTAGTTTTAACAAGGGAAGAGACAGTATTGGAATATGTTTTTAAGTTGTTATGTCTTGTGGTTTTCGTTTCATAATATTATGCTTTGTTCCAAATTAGTCCTCTTTCTGATTCTGACTGTGGCTTTCGGCTGGTTGTGACCGTTAAGAAAGCAAAACAAAAATAAAGATGTACTCTACACAGGGACGCAGCCCCACGAAACATATTCTCTCAAAAATATAAAATAATTACGCAAAATAAGTTAATAATGAATGTTGCACCTCCACAAAAAAAAAAAGCAAAAACAAAAAAAAAACACGAAAAAAAGATGAGCTTAGGAGCCTTTAATATTCGCTTTTAAGAAAGCTCCTCATAAACACCTGGGACATGTTGGTTTGAAACGGGCCAGCTGTCGACACCCGTCATGATCATGACGTCACCATTGTGACCTCGGTCAACCCAACAGATACGCATATCCACTCAAGACCCCACCTCTTGCATATCACTTCCCTTGCCTACAATGACAGCCCGCTTGCATCCGATGTATCGGCAGACGAAATCGCGGCGAACAGGCTAGCTGTCGACGCCCAGCTTCATCATCCGTGACGTCGGCCATCGATCCGATAAACGCATAAAATCCAGGTCTTACCAACTCTACCCTTCCTCTAGATCACTTTCCTTGCTCACATAGATATTTTCCGCTCTCATCCTCTGTATCCACAAAATAAAAAAAAATTATATTAGCAATTCATGTTTTCTTTTCCTTTCGCCTCACTATCGGTGCTTGTTTTGTTTGTTCTTTCATAATTCGATGAACGTTTGTTAAAATATAATGAAAATGAATTTTTGTTAAAAAATAATTCAGTTTATTTTTTTTTGAAAATGTCACACAATAAGAAATTTCTAAAGTGGTATATAAGTATAGTAATACTATAACATTCTGGAACCTGCTAGAACTTTATGGAACCTTCCTGGTGTCTTCTAGAACTTTATGGAACCTTCTAGAACTTGATTTTGTTTCTTTGTAACTTTGTATGTTATGCTATAGTTATACACTTTTAAATCCGTTAAAATACATGTGCCATCCAGTTACATCATTAGCAAATTGGAGTGTTTTCACGTTGGTTTGTTGAAGATTTCGTTGGATGTTCTATAAGGTGGGTGTCGAGTTTTTTGCCGTCGTCTTTTGTATCTATTGTCTATATTATCGTCTAAATTCTGCGTTTTGTTTGCATTGTTCTGGTTGTGTGCGGTGGCGTATGAGAGCCAGCATCATGGCGGAGCCCGAGTCTCCTAATGCCTCGCCTACAGAGGTGTCTCCTTCGGTGTGGGTGGAGGATGGGTCCTCACAAGGAGGGCCAGAGTATTGTGGGAGGCTCAAGGACAAATTTGAACCATTTCTTGGAGGAAGCGAGTTGCTACCGGTGCAGTCTCTGTTGGATAAAGTGAACACTTGTACAATTTCTTTATTAACAACGGACCCAAGGCTCAGAATTTAATTAAAGTGAATAGAGAATTGATGGAAGAGGCCCTGAAAAGCCTTTAAATATTGACAAAAGTTTTGGCAATAAGGAGTAAGTCACTGTTGGACATTTTGTTACCTACAAAAGATGCAGCTAAATGGCTGGCATGCTGTATTCTAACTACTACTACATTCAGGCTACAGACCGAATACATGGGATCAAGAAAAGCGAAGGTGACTCTACATAGAGCTACCCCCCTATTCATATCCGAAGATCATCTCTGCTTTTTCTTTTCGAAGTATGGAGACGTCTCCCCTATTAGAAGTAACGTAGGAATAGCCAGGGGCGATTTTGAAATTGCTATTACTTTAAACAGAAATCA
>OZ038492.1:13362457-13412457 GCA_964036315.1 Acanthosepion esculentum | reverse complement strand
GTGCCACTGACACATCTAATACATACTTCTTCCCAGCTCACGTATCACAGAATGCTATTTAATTTGAAGGGTGAACTAAAGATGAATGGAAATCATATATATATATATATATATATATATATATATATATATATATATATATATATGTATGCACTTTTTAAAAATCTATTTCACCCCAAGCAAGGCAGTAAAGCCACTAAGACACAAGGAATTACTTGGTTTGGAAAAATTAGAAAACAGAAACATGTCTAAAGAGCGGGAACAGTAGAAGAATAGAAGGAAGATTGTAGATAGCGACTGATATTGCATTTAAATTTTTGAAGAATAAAGTTGAAGCATGGATCCGGAAGAGAGTTCCACAAAAGAGAAGTGAAAGAAAAAAAAACCGTTAGATAGAACTTACTGTTAGATCGAGCCAACTTGACTGTAAATTGGTGAAGCCTCGTCGCCAGTCTAGTATTGCGTTTAAATTCAAAGAGTTTGGGCATCATACCGAAGAGATCATCTGAACAATTACCATGAAAGTATTTACAGAAAAGGCAAATTGAAGTAACCTTACGGTGGTCGCAAATGACTGAAGCCGATCCGCCAGATCAGGACCAATAATATTGCTGATTCTTTAGGTTTTAACAAGGGCCGCTAGATAGAGAGCAGGAGCACTGGGCCATATGTGGCAGCAATATTCTAAGCATGGGCGAATGGCAGAATCCATTAATTTAGGTGCCATAGCGAAGAATTTATACGAACAATTACCATCAAAGTATTTATATAAAAGGAAAAGGGAGGCAACTTTAGTGTAGTGGAAAATTGATTGAAGCTGAAATGTCAGGTCAGATCCATTAATATTGCTGATTCTTTGGATTTTATCAATGCAACAGTATATTTAATGCTTTAAAGCAATAGTCTGACCAGTGTTGACTGGTCTATTTATATATGCAAGTTAATGGTGTATTATGTGTAGCAAGGTCTATTGTATTATCCTCACGGTTAGTGGGTAGGCGGTAACGCTTATGTTTTAAATTATTCTATAGGTTATTGAGTAGAAATAATTGTGAATCCTCGTATATGTAAATATTTTATAGTTTTGTTAATTTTTTACTCATTATTTATTAATTATTATTTAATTATTTTTGTCGATTATTATTATTATTATTATTATTATTACGTCTGCTTGTGTTTATGGTGTTTTTCTAAGCTTCACTTAGATCTGGCGACAGTGTGGATCGGACTCACAGCTCAGTCGTAATTGTTCTAACGAGACAAGTTTGCTAATCATTACACTACGCCGAGGCGCTTCATTTACTTGTGTTCATTCGTAATTTGTTTATTATTAATTAATTAATATTTTTAGCTTATTTCTTCTTATTAATATAATTATCTTTTTCGGGGGTTGGTCATTTTATTTGTTTAGAGTTGTTGTAAACTAGGAAGGATTACTGAATGAGAAATAACCAAAACGGAGGTTGGAAATAAAATGGTAATCTTTATAACATCAAAAAATACAAAACTCGCCAGCGGCGTGAGGTAGGTAAACCACTGCCAGTGGTGGACTACTTAGCATATTACCCCGACTTACAATAGTGTCCAACGTATTTATTAGGACTGGGACATAACGATTAGTATTCATAGGTACGATATATAACAAAAGTTTTTGCATTGTCTAAATCACGTTATATTATCTGCATTGTATATAGTGCATATATTTGCATTTTGCATCCATCCTGAGTATGAAGATAAACTACTTCCTCGTCCTGGGTAAGACGATAAACTACATCCGGCAGCAAGGCCTCTGATCCGGAGGTTTTGAGGAGCGTGGAACTACCTCTTAATTGCTGGTCCATCCTGACCGGGAGTGGTAGTGCCTGTTAGGGTCCCAGCTATGGGCAAATAGCTACCTCCTACGCTGGGGTCAAAACCCTATGTACGTGTAAAAATAGTTTTTAATACCAGCAATACATATTTGGAAAAGGTAAAAATATTACCAGCAAATATCTTGTCGGTATTAAATAACCCATTGAGGATGATATTTCGCAAAATCAATCCAAACAAACAAACAAAACAAGCATTTTTTCATGATCGTATTTTACAAGGTATTCGTTATTAGTTTTTCGACTTTTAAGTAACGTAGTGAAAATTTGTTTTCGTCTCTTTATTCTAATCGTTCATTCATTGATTTATGTTGGTCTGGGGAGGTGATGATTGCTATTTTCTCCTCCAAACAGAGGTGACAGTTTTTGAATTTGTTGTTATAGGCTGATGCTGTTTTTCTTATTTCCCTTGATAGTTTTAGTGTATTTTGCCACAGTTTTAAAATTAAGATTTCTTGTATACGCTGGCCAATAAACGTAATACACACATATAAAAATAAAAAAATAAATGATACACACATATATAAATTAAAAATAAAAATGGGGTGTCTATTTTAAATACGAGTATCCACATAATAACGTATTAGGTAATAAAAAATGGATTAAAAACAAATCCATTCATTCTTTAGAAATATATATATATATATATATATATATATATATATATATATATATATATATATATATATATATATAAATTAACGAAGTGAGGAAGTGAGGGGGAGAGAGACATGATTGAGTTAGATGTAATTTAAAATTTTTATTCTTTCAGATTTAATAATATTTGAGGAAGTCCAGACATTGACACATTTAATGGAAGTTATATATTGATATGGAAGGGGGAGAGGAGAAAAAAGATACAAACAATTTACATATGCTTAGTACTGCCCGTCAAAAATGTGTAAATTTCTTTTCATTTTTCGTTTCAACCTTTGGAATTAAAGTCTGATGATCCGCGGTCCTTTAAAAGGGCTGTGGTGAAATAATTTATTACATGGAACCTTAAAGTCGTCTGTTTTTATTTTTATTTAAATTATTACCTCTGATTTACATTGAGCTCTCTGGATTTTATCCTCCTTGGGTCTACCCATACGGATTACCTAGTTTTTCGTAAACTATATATATATATATATATATATATATATATATATATATATATATATATATATTACTTAAAAATCGAAAACCAAAAAGAGAAAATATACAGTGTAACAAATAAATAACAAAAAGTATAATAAATTGATCTAAATACATCAAAATATATAAATAAACTAACAATCGATAACGATAAACTAGCTGTTTAGAAAAAACAAATAAAGATAATCAACCCAAATAAATAAATTAAAAACTGTTCCCACCAAAATAGTAGTCAGAACAAACCACAACATTCGACCCCAAAATTCAACAAATAGCTTTAATCAATGACAAATAAACAAATATATAAGATAAAAAATAAAAATGAAAATAAATAAAAACAAGCAAAACAATTTGACCCAAATAAATAAGCAAATAAACGAATTCCGGTAAATGACCGCCATAATAGACTACCAACAATAAGATATATAAAAAAAAAATTACTACGTTAATAAAAAAACACTGATCAAAATAAAAAATAAAAAATAAATATATAAGATAAAAAATAAAAATAAAATTAAAAAAAACCCCCAAAAACAAGCAAAATAATTTGACATAAATAAACAAATAAGCAACTTCCGGTAAAAGTAACCGCCAAAATAGACTACCCACAATGCACCACTGACCCTTATATATAAATAGCCGAGAAAAATAACAGCACTAGTTGCCTGACGATTGCACTAGCATGAAACAGACTGTCGCCTCTAAGTGTTGACTTCTATGTTCACTTTTATATTTACACACGCTCTATCTCTGATATTGAACACTTTATCCCATAAATATATCACACCTTAAGACTATATTTCTTCATATATATATATATATATATATATATATATATATATATATATATATATATATATATATATATATAGGTAAGATGAGAACGAATAGAGTACAATTCCAATGTTCGTAATATTTAATTTAAAAGAGGGCCCAATACAAAGTAGAGTAATATTATTAATTTTAGGATATTACACCGAAATCATGTAAAAATCGCTACACAATTGCAGTCGTGTTTCGATGTGCATAAATGCATCTCATCACCAGATTGTAAATTATTGGCGAGTGAACGATTTATTTAGATTTAAAATATAACCTCTTTTTACGAAAAAAAGTTGGTGGGGCTTATAAGATTTGATGGCTTTACTACGATCAACCAATATGACCTACATTAAATTTAAGCTAAAGGAAGAAGCAAAAATTAAAAAAAATATCTTATATAAATGGGTCATGACCCGTAGATTGGCAGTTAATGGCAGCACAGACACTAAACAGGTCTGGATATTAATGGATACATAAATTAAACACACTAGATAATGCCATTTCATAAGAAAATATGGAGTAGAGGGTAATTTAACAAAATGCTAAACAATAATGGCTGAGATTCCTACATAAAAAATTATAGTTGATAAATAAATAGCTTCTTTTAGAAACCAGTAAATAATTTAAACGTATAGAATTACTTAGTAAATTAATATACAAATGTTGACTAAAGATTTTTCATATAAGGTGTTAATAACAATAACCAATCAATGTCAAAAATACCAACCAAATACCAATACATTCGTAGATGTTACCAGGAGATTAATACAAAATTATATTAAATCCAAATTAAACTTATAAATAGAAAGATAAGCCCAATATGGTGCAACACAGTTGAACTAAAATCTAAGAAAAAAACATTGTCAAATTCCAAGTCTAACTAAATTGTAAGATAAAAGGAAAGTTGATTTAATAAAGCATTCTTATCAAAGGACCTGATAATTTGCAATTCTTCATGTAAACACAGAAAACAGGGTTTAGATAAGAATTTTTTGCCATTTTTAAAGTTTTCCATTTCACCTTAGGAGTTTTATTATAATCTTTCAAACTCCAAAAATATTTAGAAAGTGATGTATTATTTCTATAAGTATCATCAGTGAAGGACAATACATGCTGATACCAACTAGTCTTGAAAGAATTCTTAGTACTACCAATATAGAACTTTTCAACCGTCGGATTCTCTATTGTAGAGATAGTACACAGATAAACAAGAGATTTAGTTAAACATTTGTTTGGCAATGGGCATTGGTCAGAATTCCTACAATTACATTAGCCAGAATCATTAATAATATTTTCATTGGAACTTGATCCAGATTATTGAATTGGTTTAAAATTTGATTATTATGAAACTTTATGATCTTCTCGAGATTATTGGTGTAGCTACAACTTAGAGTTAATGTGTTTTTGTTAAATATTTTACTAAGAGGTGTCAATTTTAGGACCCAAATGTTGTCAAGGAGATGATTGTGGTTTCACCTAAAACTTCCGAAATGGCAAAAAGCATCATGTCTAATGGATGAATTAAAAGACATATCAACAGGTTCTACGGCATGATCCGAATTACCAAGAGAACAGAATTTCGATGCTCAGTAAGAGTCAGGACAGGAAGTAAGGAAGAAATTGATTAAAGAAGCTCGTTGATCATAATTATTAAGAAAACGAATAACGAAATCCAATATTTGACTGAGAGACTTAGTAACAGGAAAATTTAAAGTTTGAATATCGGTAACATTTGTCAGATTAGAAGGATTAAACCACTTGATATGATGAGCTTTTAAATCATCAACCATAAAGAGGTGTGCAGAAAACTTTTGTTTAGCGATTTCAAAATGTTTTTATTATAATCTCTTATAATAAAAAACATATTAATAACATATTACACTATTTTGTATTGAACACTCTTTTAAAAGAGAATGCTACGAACATTAGATTTTATACTTCATCTGTTCTTTCTCATATATATATATATATATATATATATATATATATATATATATATATATATATATATAGAGAGAGAGAGAGAGAGAGAGAGAGAGAGAGAGAGAGAGCGAAATGCAATATAATATTTGATGTATCCATTTTCGTATGCTTGTTTCATTTACAAATGACGCCATTTTGGACTGAGTCAAAATTTAAGCTCTGTAAAAATGGCTGGATGTAACGAACAGAATCTGGTCTACCACACTGACAATACGCAGTTCTTGATAATGACTGAGATGCTTGAACAAAACCGACCAAACATGAATTTCGGACAGTTTATTCATGATTTCGATCTTGATATGCATCTTCGAAAACTAGAAAAATGTGATAAAAGTTAAACTTGTTTGGATATAAACATATACACATGTGACACTATAAAGGCTCACTGGTGGTAGTTGAAAGGAATATGACACTCTTGTGACCCTGTGGTTTGGAATTAGGATTAAAAGGGTTCATGCAAAAACTCCATAAAGAATTGGAACATTGCAAGGGTTGAGAACATTAAACAAGAAAACGTCAATGTGGGAAACAGGAATTGAAATATGAAGCGAGGAAAAAATGATGTTTTTTTCTTTCTGATAAACAGAAACGCACATAAGAATTGTTATGAGTCCACGAAAAAGGCCGGAATATTAAACAGTAGAATAAAGGCCGGAATATTAAACAGTAGAAAAAGACCGGAATATTAAACAGTAGAATAAATGCCGGAATATTAAATAGAAAAAGGCCGAAATATTAAACAGTAAAAAAGGCCGGAATATTAAACAGTAGAAAAAGGCCGGAATATTAAACAGTAGAAAAAGGCCGGAATATTAAACAGTAGAATAAAGCCCGGAATATTAAACAGTAGAAAAAGGTCGGAATATTAAACAGTAGAAAAATTTGCAATAAATAATTTTGTTTTTGAAAAGGTGACTGCGTCGGTATTTGAAAGTCATTGTCGGTGTGGACCGAATTTAAGTAAAACCAAAAATGTAAACAATAGAATTTGGAATTGAGTCGAATTTGGAAATTGACGAACAAAAGAAATTGCCAATTTGAAATATTTTTTAAACATACAAGTTCGTTGACGGAAAAAATATTGTTTTGATAAAACGGCTGATTGTCGAGAAGTATGGAAAGAAAGTTTATTGTTTTGAAATACCAGATCGATTTGTTTAGGGTCGATGTTGTGTCTCCAGGATTGAAGAAAACTATTAATTGAGGAATACGTAATGAGTTTTGAGAAGTAGTGACAGTTGGGCGAAATGTCTATAAACCAAACGATCGGTTGAAGTCGGCAGTAGGAGCTGCCATTGGAGAAGGCTGAGATGAATGAACAGCGAACGAGGGAGTTGCTGAATCCCATGTGACCTGCTGCCAAGTTTGTCCGACCTAACATCTCGTATGAATGTTTAACCCGCTCCAAGTTTTACAAGCAAGATATACAGTGACACGATACAGAGTCGAACGGGAAGAGTCAATTTTGTTGTATCAACGATTATATAAACCAATTGAAAATTAACCCAGCGGCCTTCTTCGTTATTTGTTATGATATTTCTGTTTTCAACGACGGAAGCATTCTTGTCCTTTTCCATAACACGGTTCTGCTAACTCGATTCAGCGCCTAAGTGCGGACGAAAGTTCGATCTTCACTGCACTGTGATCAAAGAACACAACGTGGGCAGAGCCGATGAAGGAACGAAGCACTCAACTGATAACCATCCGCGCCAGTACTGACGACCATGTTATATACATAGATTAATTTTTAGATGTTTTTTTTTTAAATCGTCATATATAAGTGCTATTTTAGTGGGTACACATGTTTGAATTGACAACCTCGTTTTTTTCTCTAAATTTCCTTAAAAAGTCGGTCTTCTGGATCTAGGCCGGTTGATATTAATTTCACTGTTTAAGAAAAAATATAGCAGAAACAGAGATAGCAACTCACGTATTTGTTCCTACTAAAAATAATATTTATATTAATAAGAAATAATGTAATATTAAAAATTCATTTTAAAATTCCTGTATTTACCTTTATACCTGTATATACGGGTAACGAAGCCAATGAAATATATAAATGAAACCAGCAGATATTGATTCGAAAAAGTCACAACGAGACGTGTGCATTCCTTAAATAAGTAATACACCTTTGCTTTAATATGACGGCTTCCCGTGGTCAAATTGGTAACGACACACTTCGGCTATAGAAGTGGTTTCCCCGATATAAAAAGGGGATACACATTTGTTTTCTGTCAGAAGGCAAAGCAACAACAACGACAAAAAAGACAAGTATGCCAACTAAAACATGTGTAAAACAATAACATTTACAGTTTCTTTTAATCATTTCAGCTCAAGCAAGGAAAGAAAGCCACTATGACGCAAGAGGTTACTGAATGTGAATATGAGAAAAAGAAAATACTATTAAGGAGAGAGAACAATAAAAGAACAGGAATTAAGAATACAGAAATTTTTTAAAGATTAAAGTTGACTGGAAAGCAAGAAGGCTGAAGAAAGTTCCACAAGCGAGAAGTGCGAGAGAAGAAACTGTTAGCATAGAACTTACGGTTGCATCTCGACATTTCAACTGTAAGATGATGAGAGTTTGTCGTCAATTTAGTAGTGTGCTTAAATTCGTAAAATCTGTGTACCAAATCGGAAAGCTCATCCGAACAATTGGCATGGAAATATTTATAGAAAAGACCCCTCCACACGCGCGAGCGCTATCTTAGTCTCCTCATATCTATCTATCTATCTATCTATCTATCTATCTATCTATCCTAGTCTCCGCGTATCTATCTATCTATCTATCTATCTATCTATCTATCTATCTATCTATCTATCTAATGTTTGTTTGTTTGTGTGTGTGTGTGTGTGTGTGTGTGTGTGTGTGTGTTTGTGTGTGTGTGTGTGCGCGTGTGTATGTACGTGTACAAGTTTCATTAAAGATGACTGACAAGTTACGGCAATTAAGCTTTTTGTTCAGTTTTTCTTGTGTTCGTATAAGTGTCTTCTTTTCTGGACACAAAGTCTGTAAAAACTGCTCGAATGTTCTGTACATCTGAGCGCATTCTTTTAGCCATTATCAAGGATGTTAGTTTATTTGTATTTTTAACTGAATGTGTAGATATTTTGTGTATGTATCTAGAGTGATGGGAATGTTTTTTTTTCAAACACGGTCATCACATTGTGGCCATGTTCATAGTTGATATTATTGAGTATTGGCTTTTTATTTTCTATTATCAATGCTTCATTTATTTTTAGCTTTTTTTAAAATAAAAAAATAAGGATGAAACTATTAAATTTGTATTTTCCATAAATTTGCTGCGAAACCCAATCCACAATGTCTGACTCTTTTGGGACGAACGCTAACATCTAACTTATAAATTTGAAATTCTAACTACAGTAGATTTTCATTCGAAATGTCACAACATTTAAATTTGGAACTAGTTAAAATGCTTTTAATTTTTTAATTTTTTAAATGTTTTATTATTATTATTATTAAAAATCAGCCTTTAGACGTTGATGTAATGGATAGCGGTTCCGATGGAGAAATTGGATAGCCGAGTTCGAATTCCAGTCATGTTTATTGCACTCACTAACCTGGGAAAGGTTTGAATCCATATTTCCCAGCTGTGGGTAAATAGCAAGACAAATTGGGCCCTATAGCCTTGGTTGGCAACCAATCTAGGAGAAGGAAAATTCAGAATTCAGACCAGCCTGGAGAGTGTTGGCTCCGTCAAGCTGTCTTGGCCATGAAAAACCACTGTTCTGGCTATAGCAGACTGTGCTCGTCCGATCGTAGGTATTACCGGATTCGTGATGTATACATACTAACCTATAAACATATAGAAGTTTGTTTTTGTTTTTTAAATTTTCGTCATTATTGCAAATTTCCAAGTGTCATCTAATTGGGAATAATTAAAATTTATTGATCATTTGTTTATTTTAAAATTACGTTTTATATTTATTTTTATTTAATTATTTTATACTTTTTGAGAAATATTTATTAGAAATAATTTCTTTCATAAATCCTCTGTTCCCATTTTTTGTGATCTATCTATCTATCTATCTATCTATCTATCTATCTATCTATCTATCTATCTATCTATCTCAGTGTGTTTCTATCTATCTATCTATCTATCTCAGTTTATTTCTATCTATCTATCTATCTCAGTTTATTTCTATCTATCTATCTATCTATCTATCTATCTATCTATCTATCTCAGTTTATATCTATCTATCTATCTATCTATCTATCTATCTATCTATCTATCTATCTATCTATCTCAGTTTATTTCTATCTATCTATCTCAGTTTATATCTATCTATCTATCTTAGTTTATTTCTATCTATCTATCTATCTATCTATCTATCTATCTATCTATCTATCTATCTATCTCAGTTTATTTCTATCTATCTATCTATCTATCTATCTATCTATCTATCTATCTATCTATCTATCTATCTATCTATGCCCAACGGTTAGCCACTGGCTTGGGCACAGACAATCAACTCAATAAAACAATTTAAAAATATATTTAATCTCCTTTGATGAGTGTCTCGAATGTTAAATTTAATAACTTTTGAGATCTTATTCATCACTGCGCCATTTTGCATGGCTGTCTGGGGATTTTCAGATTCACTTTTGTAGTTGTTCGAAAATTTATAACGCCAAAATAATTTCTGTTTTGAAGCAGAAAGGAAAAAAAATCATGTTTTCGCGTAAAACCCGGTAAAACAAATCGTTTATTATTCATTGAATCGATAAATGGTGATTGAAAACAGACATTTCTTTCGCAAGCAGCCGTAAACCAAAGTATTAGACTTTTTTTTTACTTACTTTCAGTCCCGAGGCCTTCACGAAATCCAACCGACATTAATTACTTTTTCTTTTAACCCCCTTAAAGCTTTTAACTTCCTTAAAACTTCAACAGTCACACGCGTCGCGTACTTCCGAGAAGATTGCAATAATTTTGTAATTATTGCAGTAATTCTGTGATTATATTTTTAATATTCTTCGTCATGGTAGTTGGAAGTTTCTGACAGGAATTTAGATCAGCCATGCTCCGGTGTTCCTGTTGTATATTTAGAAATTCTTGATAAAATTCAAAGAATCAGCAGTATTATTAATCTTGACCTGGCATCTAGGCGTCACTCACTTTCCCGCAATATAATGTAGCTTCCCTGTGCCTTTTCTATAAATACGTTCATGGTAAATGTTCAGATGAACTCTTCGTTATTTTTATAAATATTAATTGGGGTTAGATTTTTAAATTTGTTATTTTATCCCCTCCCCACAGACAATGAATTGTAGATATGGGAACTAGTTAGGACTTTCATAGAGACATTGTGGTATTATGGTGGATGTAGTAAGAAACGTAAGTAAGAATGCGCTGTTGTCGTGAAAGGAATATTGTTGTATGTCTGGGTCAGTGTTTTTGGCTAGCTAAGTTTAAAGTTAAGACAGATGAAGACCTTCCTTTTCCCCATTCCCCATTTTGGCCTTGTGCCACATTTTCTGTACATAATAGAAATGAATATCACTCTTCGTTATGGTATTAATTCCCCTTCCCTCCTCCGTTTAGATGAGCAGAGACTTCAATTTTCTGGTGGATGCGAGGCGCATTTCATTTCGGGTGTAATTTTCGTATTTATTGTTGTGTCTGAATGAGTGTGTGTTTAAGTGAGTGCATGGGATGAATGAAGGTTTTATATTATATTATATTATATGAATGAAGGTTTTATATTATATTATATTATATTATATGAATGAAGGTTTTATATTATATTATATTATATTAATGAAGGTTTTATATTATATTATATCATATTATATTAATGAAGGTTTTATATTATATTATATGAATGAAGGTTTTATATTATATTATATTAATGAAGGTTTTATATTATATTATATTATATGAATGAAGGTTGTATATTATATTATATTAATGAAGGTTTTATATTATATTATATGAATGAAGGTTTTATATTATATTATATTATATTAATGAAGGTTTTATATTATATTATATTATATTAATGAAGGTTTTATATTATATTATATGAATGATGGTTTTATATTATATTATATTATATTAATGAAGGTTTTATATTATATTATATTATATTAATGAAGGTTTTATATTATATTATATGAATGAAGGTTTTATATTATATTATATTATATTATATTAATGAAGGTTTTATATTATATTATATTAATGAAGGTTTTATATTATATTATATGAATGAAGGTTTTATATTATATTATATTATATGAATGAAGGTTTTATATTATATTATATTATATGACTGAAGGTTTTATATTATATTATATTATATTATATGAATGAAGGTTTTATATTATTAATGTCCTGCATTGATTTCTTCCAGGTAGCTGATGTTTCTGTCACATTTAAGGATTGTGTTTTTTTTTTTTATTACTAACATTATTTTGTTTAGTTTCATGTAAATAGTTTTTTTTATATTGTAAATATTCACTGGGGCTAGTTTTTAAATTGTTGTTTTATCCCCCCCCCCCAGACAATGAATTGTATATATGGGGACTAGTTAGGACTTCATGGAGATTCTGAGGCATTATGGTGGATGAAGTAAGAAAAGTAAATAGGAATGCCTTGTTTTGGTGTAAGGAATATTGTGCTATATTTGGGTCAGTGCTTGTGGCTAGCTTAATTTAATGATAAGACAGAAGAAGATCGTCTTTCCCCTCATTCACGATTTTGGCCTTGTGCCACATTTCTGTATATAAGCGGAATAAGTATCACTCTTCCCTATGGTATGTAGACTTTATGAATTTGAGCGCAGTACTAGATTGGCGGTAAGGTCTCATCAATTCTCAGTTGTATTTGCTAGATGTAACCGTTAGTTTCTTTTCTCACATTTTTCGCTTGTGAAACTTTCTTTCAACCAACTTTAATATTCAAAAATTTAAATTCAATGTCAGTCTACTTTATTCTTGATTTACTCTTCCATTGTTCTCGTCCCTTAATAATCTCTCTCTCTTTTTTTAATCTTTCACACTAAGTAATCCATTGTGTCTTTCCCAAAAAACAAAATTGTCGACGACGGGTGTCCGACTCTTAATGTCTTATTAACTATTCGTTTCACTGATGAGTCCAGCCATCAAACTTCACATTTAATCGTTATGCAAAACATCCGTGAAAAGGTTTTAAAAAAACTTCACGTACGCAGTTATTAATGTGTTTAGTCGCCATCATCAGTCAGAGTGGGAGTTGTTGCAAAAATAAAAATAAATCAAACAAACCAAACCTTAACGGAGCTTCCGTGTGCCTTTTCTCTCTAAATACTTTCATGAGAATTGTTCTAATGAACTTTCGTCTACGGTGTGTCAGTTATCTGGTGGATGCCGGATGCTTTTCATATTTCGAGGGTGCTTTCGTATTTGTTGATGTGTTTGGTTTATTTTGTTTTACGGGATATCAGCCTCAATGGGTTATTTAATACCGACAAGAATTTTATTGAAGGTAATATTTTTTCAAAATTGTATTGATGGTAATATTTTTTTTTTCCAAAATTGTATTGATGGTAATATTTTTTTCAAAATTGTATTCATGGTAATTTTTTGTTTTTCAAAATTGTATTGATGATAATATTTTTTCCAAAATTGTATTGATGGTAATATTTTTTTCAAAATTGTATTCATGGTAATTTTTTGTTTTTCAAAATTGTATTGATGATAATATTTTTTCCAAAATTGTATTGATAGTAATATTTTTTTCAAAATTGTATTGATGGTAATATTTTTTTTTCAAAATTGTATTGATGGTAATATTTTTTTTCCCCAAAATTGTATTGTTGGTAATTTTTTTTCAAAAATTGTATTGATGGTAATATTTTTTCAAAATTGTATTCATGGTAATTTTTTGTTTTTCAAAACTGTATTGCTGGTAATATTTTTTTCAAAATTTTATTGATGGTAATATTTTTTTTTCAAAATTGTATTGACGGTAATATCCCCGCACAAAAAAAAAATTGTATTGATGGTAATTTTTTTTTCAAAATTGTATTGACGGTAATATTTTTTTGAAAATTGTATTGGTGGTAATATTTTTTGAAAAAATTTATTGATGGTAATATTTTTTCTCCCAAAATTTTATTGTTGGTAATTTTTTTTCAAAAATTGTATTGATGGTAATATTTTTTTCAAAAATTGTATTGATGGTAATATTTTTTATTGTGCATATGGAAACTAGTAAGGACTATATAAAGACTTTGATGGGGCACCTCGACGTGGTGTAATGATTATCAAGCGCGTCTCGCTAGAACAGTTACAATTGAGTAGTGAGTTCGATCCTTACTGGTGCCCATACTTTCGTTTTTGTGCCACATCTAAGCTACACTTAGAAAACCACCTCAGAGACTTTGAGGTATTATAGTGGATGTAGTAAGAATGGTAAGTAAGAGCGTGTTGTTTTGGTCAGTAATTGTGGATAGCTAAGTTTAAGATCAGACAGATTGAAGACAAGCCTTTCCCTTACCCCCTTTTGGCCTTGTGCCACATTTTTGTATCATTCAAAAGAAATATTACTTTCTTCTACGGTACCTAGATTTTATGAATTGAAATGCAGTACAAGATTGGTGTCAATGTCTTATTATCTTACAACTGAAATGGCTAGATGTAACCGTAAGTTCTATGCTAATTGTTTCTTCTCCCGCGGTTAATTTGATCATTCAGAAATTTAAATGCAATGTCAATCATTATCTTCTGTCTTCTGAATTCTTGTTCTTTTATCGTTCTGTCTCCTTAATAGTGTTTTCTTTTTCTCATATTTCTCACACTCAGTAACCCCTTGCGTCTTCGTGGCTTTATTGCCTGGCATGTGGTGAAATGATTGAAAAAAAAGAACATGTAAATGACGGGTCGTCATTACCTGCAGAATTGAAAGGAACCGGTATAGATTTCAACAAGGGGAGATTTTCATTTATTCTTATACAACAGAATAACAAAGGAGAGAAAATACATTAGTAAGCATATAAAATACAGGAGACATTAAAATTAGCCGTTATGTACGTGTACGTGTGCGTGTACGTGCGTGCGTGTGTATGTGTTTAACTAAGGAGTAATATGTCCCCATTCCCGGGACATTGTTCCGCTTAGTGTTCTCACTGCAGTAAGGTTATTTACCTCACCACCAGGATGTGGCACATGGCCGTTATTTAATGCCGGGTAACACCGAGCCCGTAAGCTCGGGCAAAAATTCCCCGTTGACACCGAAGAAAACGGGATCGGGTAGCTGTCTACCTTCCCAGAGGAGACTCTGCCCTCGTCTGGGTTGCTCTCTGCCCGAAGGCAGAGAGTTCGACCAGCACAGCTGGAGACGAATCTCCAACTAATTGCTGAAGCTTACTGCAGTAAGAGAAAGAAACGATAAGTGTCCTGTTTTTATAACTGCTTAACAGCGCCCTCTAACAGCGTCTTGGCGACGTTAAGTGGGGATAACTCACAGTGAGACTAACACAAATGAATTATAAGAAAAGATAGCGCAACGACTGAAAATTATCTGGGTATTTGGAAAAGAATTACATATTTCACCGCAGTGAATTATGAGGCAACTAACCATAGCCGAACCAAGGTTGAATGGTACGAAACTGCGTCTGCAAATAGTTTATCATCTCTTATGTTAAAGCGTTAAGAAAGTGATTACAGATTTCACCGGTGTCAGTTATGACTCAACCAAGGTTGAATGTTACTAATGGTTAGTTTATCACCTCTTCTTTCCAGCAGTGTGTCGTTCATAGTGAATTTAAGAGTCTAACCGTTTGAAGAGTCATAGCTTTAAAAAAGCAACATATTCGCTAGTGTTTACTGTACGAATTCTGAATGGGTCGTCCTACTACAGAGATATCGAAAAAACATTTAAACAGTGGTTTAAAGATTTAAAAATGACGGCTTCACAACAGTTTAACGAAGCCACGGTCCTGGACGAAGACAAGAGTTGATTAAATGAAATTAGCAAAAATACGTACAGTGTTGATAATGGTGACGAAGAATGAATCCAAAGAAATCCTATGAGTAACAACTAATAATTTTAATAAGATAAGCTCGCCTATTATTCTCCTAGATATATCTATAAGCCATTATCCTTACAGTCTGATTACAATTAAGGATAAAATAGTAGCAATATTTCTAATTATGGTGGTCCGATTGTTCAATGGGGACTGAGATGTACTTGTCAAAATATTGTGATGAGATTGCATCACTATTTTAGTTAATTAGGCTTAATACATCGCTTAAGACATTGAAAAAAAAGGTCGGCTCCTCATACCACTCCAGGAAGTGCTTGAGTCCCCCCGTCAAGTTCTGTCTTTACAAGGGTCAGATCCGACCAAAAAAGGAATATTCTTTCCAAATTTCGTCTGGAACTGCCAGCTCGTCTCTCTCCCCAGCCTCAACAGAATTCAAAAGCGTCTACGCGGCCTTGTAGGCGACGAATTATTTTCCAACCTAGAATCTCTTTCCCACACTTGCAACGTTGCAAGCCTATCGACATTTCCGCGGAAAATGTTTTGACAAGTTGCATTCTCTAGTTCCACCATTTCAGACCTTTGCTGTCTATCCCCGGAACCGTTCTCTTTTGACATGCAAAACCCATTTTCTTTCATCACCTGTAACAATGCGAAATGAAAGCATAGCATTCCCGGTTAATAGATGGTTACTGGGGTTGGAATGCTGTGATCGATTTTCAAACTAAAGCTCAGAACGAATCCAAATTCCATGCTTCGATTGAGATGTTCGTGGACAGTTGAAAATGATACATTAATTTTTTTGCGCCAATTTTCTGGTATATTTTAAAAGTTCTAAAGTTCTTCATTCGGAGTAGATCGTCTTCCAAACCGAGGCTCGTCGGAGATTTCACAGTCGCCATTTTAAAACCTTTAACCCACAACTAATATGCGCTGCACCCGTATACATTGTGCAAATGTTTTTAAATGCCTCTGTATTAGTACCACCCTTTCAAAATTCGTGCAGTAAGCAACGGCAGATTTTGTCTTTTTAAAATTGTTATCTTCCATACAGCTCAACGCGGGAATGTGCGTAAAGGACACACAGTATTGAACGATAAAATAATTGTCCTACCATTCAATTTTGGTACTGCCTTGGTTGGTTGACTCATAATTCATATCAGCTTATAACCATATCACGTTGAAATACCGGTTGTCTTGTGATCACTGAAGTTAAGCAACGTCGAGCCTGGTCAGTACCTACATGGATGACGGCTTGAGAGCCAAGTTCCAATTTCAGTCGGATTTGTTATCTTCATTAACGTGCAAATACCCTTGGGAAAGGTACGAATCTGCCTTTTCTCCCCCAGCTATGGGTTAATTAGTAAGACTTATATAAATAAATCATTATTATCTCAAAAAAAATTGTTACGATCTAAAAATACGTTCTGGTTTTTAATAAACCGCGAAAGGTTGATAAACCGTAAGAAAACAATTATAATTCCTTGCAGTGAAATACGTAATCACTTTCCGACCAACCTATTGATTATTCTTCTTTTACCATGTTTTTTTTAATACTAATGTTCACCCAATATAAGGCGCAAGAGCCAGTCACGGTAGAGGGTTTTCAACTCCCTTGAAGTGCATTCCTGTGATTTTATAAGTTGGGAGTAAAGAACCAACACCAAGTTCTTGGATAAACTTGGGAAAAATTCAAACAGAAACGTTGGCTATACTCCCTCCCCCCCAAATGAGTATGAGAAGCAGACATAATTCTGGCAATTCTGCAGCGTTCTTCGTTGTCAGCACACCTAACACTATGCAACTTTTGGTTTTTCTAAAAGCTGAAAAGAATCAAAGAGTCATTTTTCAGACAGTATTCCGGCAGGCCATCAACAAGAAGGACTTTGAAGACCTCTTCGACGCGTGGAGGAAAAGACTGCGGAAGTGCATTGTTTACAAGGAAAGGTTATTTGGAAAACAAAAATAAGTAGCATCCTGTTATTCCAACAAATAAAAGCTTCAATATTAGTGAGTCATTTTAAAATTACGATTAAAAATATTAGTGGGGCATTTTAAAATTACGATTAAAAATATTAGTGGGTTATTTTAAAATTACGATTAAAAATATTAGTGGGTCTGATGTGAAGTTGAGGTTTAGCACTAGTCCGTCGCTAAGCTTGTCCTTCATCCGTTATTCTCAGTGACGAGTTATATAGGCTTTCTCTTGCACTTATGCAAATTAGGCATATTAATTTGCCAGTGTCACTACAGCGTCATTTTAAAATTACGATTAAAAATACTTATATATTACGACGTCTTTCAGTTTCGGAATATATCGTGAGCCATATTCAGAGAAGTACAGAAAGGAAAACTGAAATGTCAAAGGGAGACAACGCAAACAAAATCTAAAAACAATGTTCTTGTGCCACTGATTTAAAAATATTTTAATACTTGTAATGTGTATGCGTGTGTTGCGACAAGTGTAGGGAGGAAGCAAGTCGCTGAAATTAAGTTCTACCTTAATGCTCTTCCATGTCATGTTCGCCGTTGTGCAGATTCAGAACAGATGAAGGAAGAGAGTTGTCTTTAGTTTCACGTGGTGGAAAGAAGACGTCTTTTCCTTTTAAATGAAGAACACTTTGTTTAAAAAGCTTACGTTTAAATCCGTACGACAAAAGATTGCAGAAGTGTATTGCTTACAGGGAAATATTTATTTTGAAATCGAAAACGAGCAGTATTCAGTTATTTTAAAATTTAATTGATAGTTTCGTTACCTTATTGTCACACCTTTTTGTCACACCTTTTTGTCACTCGTCCTGGGTAAGACGTTAAACTACGTCCAGCAGCAAGGCCTCTGATCAAGAGGTTTTGAGGAGCGTGGAACCACCTCTTAATTGCTGGTGTTCCCAGGTCCACCCTGACCCGAGGTGGTAGCACCTGTTAGGGTCCCAGCTATGTGCAAATAGTTAACTATTACCAGCAATATTTTTTCGAAAAAATTATTACCAGCAATACAATTTTGAAGTAAGTATATTACCAGAAAGAGATTTTTGACAAAACAAAATATTACCAGCAATAAAAAATTTTGTCTGCAAAAAGTAACCCATTGAGGTTGATATGCCGTAAAACAAAATAAACCAAACCAATCTAAACCAAAGAATACATATTCTATTCATACGAATCTATCCTAAAAATGTTGTTGGCATTAAATAACCCATTGAGGTTGATATGCCGTAAAACAAAATTAACCAAACCAATCTAAACCAAAGAATACATATTCTATTCATACGAATCTATCCTAAAAATGTTGCTGGCATTAAATAACCCATTGAGGCTGATATGCCGTAAAACAAAGTAAACCAAACCAATCTAAACCAAAGAATACATATTCTATTCATACGAATCTACCCTAAAAATGTTGTTGGCATTAAATAACCCATTGAGGTTGATATGCCGTAAAACAAAGTAAACCAAACCAATCTAAACCAAAGAATACATATTCTATTCATACGAATCTATCCTAAAAATGTTGTCGGTATTAAATAACCCATTGAGGTTTATATGCCGTTAAACAAAATAAACCAAACCAAACGTTTTTGTCACACCTCATATTATATATTTCAGGGTTGAATATCTTGCTGAAAAGGCTTAGGGCAGTTTTCTACCATTCAACCTCAGTTCTGCCTTTGTTGGTTGACTCATTACCTCGTCCGATCACCTAAGTTAAGCAATGTCGAACATGGACAGTACCTAGATGGGTAATCATTTTGGAATACCAGTTGCTTTAATGTTAAATGTGCGGCTGGTGAAATTGATAACGGCTCTAAATTTGAAATCGGAGGGCCAGGTTCCAATTTCAGTCGAGTTCATTATATTCACATTTTATTTTTTTATTTTTTTTAAGCATTTCACCCCAAAGCAAGGCGGGAGTGTCACTAGCACGCAAGGGGTTACAGAGAGTGGGAGCAAGAGTAAAAAGACGTGATAGAGGAAAAGATAAAGAGAATGACGGGGAATAGATCAAGGCATCTGGAGATGTCGATTGGCATTGCATTTGAATATTTGAAGATTATAGCTGTCAGGGAAGCAAGTAAGAGGAAAGGAGTTCCACAGACAAGAAGTGCGAGACATGAATCTATTGGAGTAGAAGAGACGGCTACATTTAACAGTTTTGATAGTGAAAGTGTGGGACTGAGATGCCGACCACGTTTAAATTCATGCAATTTGGGCACTAGCGAAAATAGCTCTTCGGAGTGGTTACCGTGAAAGTATTTCTAGAAAAGACAGAGGGGAGCGACTGCACGTCTATGAGAGAGCGACTATAAACGAGATGCCAGATCAGGGCCAACACCATTGCATATCCGTCTCTAGATTTTGTCGAGGACCTTAAGACAAACAGCCGGGACCCCAGACCATATATGACGGCAATATTCCATGCAAGGGCGAATGGTTTGATTTACAGATTTGAAGTCCTCATCTGTTGTACCTGTAACGGATGAGGACTTCCAACAGGCTGGAAAGCAAGAGTCGCTGAGGCAGTTGTTATATAGTTTGGAGTGGACAGAAGTCAGTTCAGAAGCACATTTCTTCAGGACAACGGCTGGTATTCCGTCCCCACCGCTAGACTTATGGGAGTCTAATTTACAGACAGTGCCCAATACCATCGGTGGGGTTATGTGCAGCTTGCTCAATAGAGCCTCACTTCTGGGGGGAAATCGTGTGTGGCTACAACGGATGAGTCGAGCGTTGAATTGGATGAGAATTTCCGATAAAAAACACTCGGCCTTTTCAGCTGAGGAAGTCAGGACCTCAAATTGGTTGAATAAAGGAGGTATTGTGGGTTTACAGTTGTTTAGTACGCTCTTGTAGAGACGCCAACAATCTTTGGTCTCGAATTTGCGAGATGCAATACATTGTTTCATTCTTTCAGCAAATAGTGACTTTGCTGCATTGAGGACACGGACGGAGACAAAGAGACGTCTGTTGCAACCTGACTTGTCGCTACGGCACAGGCGGAAGAAGTGATTCCTATGGACAATGGCAGCTGAGCAAGCAGCAAAGAACCAAGAGGAGGAGCGCGATTTAATCTTATATTTTCTAGCAACGTAAGATAAACAAATGACATTAGTTGGCAGGCAAAGAAGATTGAAGGTTCTCCGAAAGCGTGCAGAAAAGACAAACTATTAATTGTAAGAATGCAGAATGCATGGTTGTTAGTAAAAGGAAATTTCGAGAGATGAACTGGAGATATCAAATTCAGACAAGTACAAAAATTTAACTATTTGGGAAATATAACTGTCGACTGAAATTGGGACACAGAAATCGAAGTCTCATTGTAATAGCGAATTTATTATTAGTGGACACACACTCTTAGAAACGCTAAAAGATGTGAAAACTGTTTTGATGGCAGACATACATGATGGCAATTGAAGAGCCTCCTCGACATGGCAGTAAAGTAAAGCGTGAAGAAAAGACTAACGTAAGCGTAGAATCATGCCTTTTTACAATGAATGTCTGACTGGTCTGTTCGTAAAAAATAGAACAATATCTTCTGGGGAATCATGTTTGTATATTAGCATTCATTGGAACTTCCTCAAGTTCCTGACTTTTGTCAGAATTGAGAAAAATATTTAAAAAGGGGGCTCCTGTTTATAATATAAATAGAGTGTCAAATCGATCCCTGATTTTTAAAGCGATGTCTTTTTATTTACAAACTTGAGAATTCATTAATGGCATAATCTTAGCAACGCAAGATACGCGAGTAACACCGTTTTGATGGCATACGCAGAAAGAAAACCGAAAAGACTCCGAGACACAGCAGTCAAAGAAAGCGAGAAGAAAAGACTAACTATCAATTGCAAGAAGAGAATATATGATCAAAAATTATCGGGATTGTTGTTATGGTAACGGAGCTAAAATACGCAAAGTGAAACCGCTTGGCACGGGTTTATCTTGCACTCTGCCGTGCATTTAAAACTAAGTTATGACGTTTTTGCTCAATTCCGTTGTTTCTTGCAGTTTTTGGAAGGAAAGTGTGTAGGGTGTGTTCGTCTCCCTGATTGGGATGAGGAAAACGAAAACTTTTTGAAAACGGTCATAACAGACGACGAATCGTGGGTCCATGGTTATGACCCCGAAACCAAATTTCAGTCTTTGCAGTGGAAAAGTATGAATGAGTTAAAGCGATATAAAGACACTGTTTTCTTCGACTTCATGAGTGTGATCAACCTGGAGGAGGGCAGAAGGAAATATCGGGTAACCTACCTAATGAGCGTATATAAGTATAGAGGACAAAACAGGCATTAGGAGAGACAATAAAGCGACAAACATTACTTAGAGCTACAAAAAAGGAAGTTGTGGAGATATATACGATCTACTGCTAAAGAGGCTCGAATATGGTCGGTTCATTTTACTCCCATCAGTCAGTTATGTGCCATGCGTGATACGCACTTAGGTGATCATGTATCTTTCGATCCATGACTGACGAGGCAGATTTTTCCCCACAGAAGGTTGCCATTTCTTTCTGCGGTAGACCAATTGCCATCCAAGGCTATAGAACCCGGTCTGTCCTGCTATTTACCGATAGCTGGTGGGGGAGAACAAGAGGATTCATACTTTTCCCAATGGTATTAGCAAGGGAATGTAATGAATTCGACTGGAATTCGAACTCGGCTCTCCCATTCCTCAATCCAAGCCGCTATCCATTACTCCACCGTGCCTTCCGGCTCTCATCTGCTATACACCCCACCAAAAAAACAAAAAACAAAAAACAGCTAGATCAGACAAAAAAAATTATCCCATCTGCTATATACAAAAGCCAGATCAGACCAAAATGGAGGATAACTGAACAATCCTCATATTCCTGTGATGATAGAGTTAAAAAAATCTTGTGTGTGATGAAATATTTTCTACCCTAGAATACCTTTCCCACAGACGATACGTCGCAAGCCTCTGACTAATCTATCGCAGGTGTTCTAACAAGTGACATTCATTAGTTCCACCAAACTTGACCTTTAGAGTTGGGACCCACTATACCACGTACATACTGCTGAAGTATCCAGATTTCGTTCGTATTCAAATAATAAGACGACACCGGGGCACCTCGAGGTGGTGTAATGGTTAGCAAGCTTGTTTCACTAGAACAATTACGACTGAGTAGTGAGTTCAATCCTCACTGGGTGCCCCTTACTTTCGGCCTTGTGCCACATCCAAGCGTAGCTTGGAAAATCACTATAAGAAGACACCGGTCCCCTTACGATTACCTAAGTTAAGCAATGTCGAGCCTGGTCAATACTTAGATGGGTGACCGCTTGGGAATATCAGGCGCTGTAAGCTTGAATGTGAGGATGGTGTATGTATTGTTAATCGGAGCGCCGAGTTCCAATTCCCGTTGGGTTCGTTATATTCACTTACCCGCAAATACCCTTGAGTAATGTATGAATCTACCTCTTATCCCCCAGCTATGGGTTAATTAGTAAGACTTGCATCACTAAAACATTATTATTTCTCCACCTAAAAATAAAAATAATAAATATGTTCTTACAATTTTTTTTTCTGGGTTTAAATAACCTGCAAAGGGTTGATAAACCGTAGAAAACAAATCAATCAAGCATTCATTAATAAGAAGTAAGTCCCACTCGGACAGCTTCTTCCAACGAAGCTCAGTTTTATGGAAAATTATCACGTATTTTCAAACATTTCTTTTTAGTTTTTAGAGTTTTAGTTTATAAAAATTTACCCCACCTTGCAATTTCATATTAAATGATGGGTTTTAGTCTTAAAAAAGTTTTCGCAGCTGGCATTTTCAAACTCTTCATTCTCCAGTCCCACCAGCCCTAACCTTTACAATTGGGACCCTCCATGCCACGTACAAAAGTTTGTATCATCCTCATTCCCTTCGTATTCTTATAGTAAGGAGTAAGTTCCATTCCGACAGCTTCCTTCCGAGAATTACTGCTTTGTGGAACAGACTCACAGCAGGATGTTTCCCAAGTCTAGGGTTAACATAACTCCATGAACTTCGCTTCTTGCTCTTTCTTATCTTCATATAATACCACACAGTAATCTCTTGGGCCTCATATTGGGTGACATAAGAAGACATGATCGCCTATGTCTTGAAGAGTCACAGCACATAAACAAAGAAGATTATGGCTGAGCGAGAAAAGAGTCAAAAGTTGCTTAGGACTACAAGTTTAGTGTGTGTCTCACCCCAGTTGATGCCAAAATAGACTTTGCATTTAGTGATCATAAAATAATTCATGTACATTAGCGCATTGACGTGAGTGAGGGTTTACTAACCACCACATGTAGGTCCGCGCTTCCACCGATGTCAGTAGCGGCTCCCTCCACTCGACATGTCAACACATGATCGACCCAGCTACCCGTAGGATGTGCACACGTGGGAAAAACCGCATAGCAGATAGACATATAAACCCCTACCTGAGTGAACAGACTCGCTAAAATTGACGTGATAATGTGCGGAACATGTCTGGAGAGGAGCCCGGGAACGCGCACGCGCGTGCGCGCGCGCGCACACACACACACACACACACACACACACACATATACATTGGCCGACGGTAATTGATGAAGTTCGGTGTTTTCATGTGTAATATACAATAGCAACGCTACAACAGTAAACTGGACGTTGTGGAGAGCTATGATCACCAGCGTTATGAACGGATACGGTACATAAATGAAGATTCAACATCCTGGTTTTTGCTTGATTTCGGACACTGACCACTGGAGTCTGCAGGAAATCAAGCCTCCAAGCAAGTGAATGTTGGTTTTAGTCTAGGGTTACAGTAGTGAGGTCTCCTGTTGGCATGGATTTCGTTTTTGCAAGAGAAATCTGTTAGCCACTGTTTCAAAGAGATCTTTGAATTGTTCTGACGTTAGGCTAATTCATCTGTCTATATTTTTATGAAGTTTTTTCCTATATCGGTTGTCATGTTTTCGCATAAGGTATTCTCTCAAAGTAGATCCGAAAATCTTTTTCCAGTAGCACACACATAATTTCACATTCTGATCGAAGACATCTGCGTTTCCGATACCTTAAAGAGAGGAAAGGTGGACTGTCTGCTTCGATCGACAAATCTCAAATTACTTCCTATAAGTAGCCGAGAGGTTTCGCGATTCTGGATACATTCAAAATTTATTGTGGAAAATTCTATGGCCCGCTTTTAATCATTAATCTTTCTTTTCTTTGGTTCCTTTTCTTTCTTTCGTTCTTTTTTTCTTTCTTTTCTGGTGGACATAATCTTCGAAACGCAAGATACACAGATGGCACTGTTTTGATAGCAGACACAGAAAGAAAATGGAAGGAACTCCTAGACATGATAGTAAATCAAAGGGAGAATAAAAGACTAAGGCACACGTGGAATCGGGTCTCTTTACAGTAAGGGTTTGACTGGTCAACTCGTAAAAAAAAGAAATATCTAATAAATTTTGTAGATTAACATTGATTAGAACTCCATCGAGCCACGACATTTTTTAGAATTTAAAAATATTGATTTTTTATCATTTTAAAAATGGGGTCCAGTTCCTAATATAAATAGTTTTCAAATCGATTCCTAACGTTTTAAAGAGTTGTCTTTTTTATTTAGTTTGGTTTAGTTTATTTTGTTACAGGGGAACAAAAAGTAAATACCGTTTTTATATCAGTCTTTGTACAATAATCGGTTAGAGTCTGTCTATATTTCTGAGATGAGGTATCATGTACAGTATTTACATTAGTCGGACTATTGTCCTCATCTTTGTCGCCATATTTGTCACAACGTTTCGGCTGTTGTACGCTCCGGCCTTCTTCAGGTGGTTGGAATTTCGAACCGAACACATGGCACAGTGGATAAAGGCGTTGGTTAGATCCAGTGACAGACCCAAAGAGTGTGAGTTCAATACCCGGTTCAGGCAGTGGAGAACTTTCAGAGGGAAAATTACCAGGAGATAACTGATAACTGACATCCATCAAACATGACTCGTGGAACTAGAACAGTCTACCCCAGTGATCGAAATAAAGGGTTCGGTTCGAAATTCCAACCACCTGAAGAAGGCCGGAGCGTACAACGGCCGAAACGTTGTGACAAATATGGTGACAAAGATGAGGACAATAGTCCGACTAATGTAAATACTGTAAATAATTGGTTATATCAGAATTCGCATGCAATTAATTATCAGCCCAACCCGCGTCTAAAAAATTTTCAAAAATTTATTGTTAGTAATATTATTTTTCTAAAATGTATTTCTGGTATTTTTACTACAAAAAATCTATTTTTGTACTTTCATAGTGTTTTAACCCTGGTTTGGGGGTTAACTATTTGCCCAAACCCAGATCATAAGAGCTGCTATCACCCCAGGTCAAGGTATCCCTGAGAATGACAGAAATTAAGAGATGGTTCCACGCTCCTCAAAACCTCCCTATCAGAGGCCTTGCTGCTGGATGTAATTTATCGTCAGGACCTTTTTTCTAAATTTGCGAATGTCATGTTTGAAACTGTGGTTACCTTATTGATATTTGCGTACAACTGATGTCCTATTCTTAATGACTATGTTCTGGAAAAACATTTATTTTATATAAAAAAAGAAGATATCTTTTAAATAAAGGACGAACGGATATATCTATTTGCATGCTTTTTAGTTTAAGAAAAATGTCTTAAGCAAGAAAAAGCATCCCAAATAAGTAAAAAAACAAGTTAAAAAAATTAAAAAACTTAAAACATATTTTGAAATGATGTCAGTTTTAAGTAGTTGCCAATAACGTAAACACAGTTTAATACTTGAACTTTGCACATAAAAACAGAATATTAATAACTCTTTGAAACATCTGGCGCCACTTTGACACTATATTTATACTATAAAAAGGAACTCACTGTAATGACAAAAGTACGAAGGTGTAGGCTTTAAGAAAGCTTTATTCAACTGAAAATACAATGTTCGCGTATAGTGCCCATTTATAGTCCCAGTAAACAGAAATAGCTCTCTCAAAGAGGAGAGTAACGAAATAAAGAGAGGCCACTCTTGATTATTCATAACATTCACCTCTACACATCTCATTGCCTCAAGAAGGTCTAATGAATGCTAACCTACAAAAATTATTCGCCATCTCCAAATTTATTTACGTGTGGATCAGTCAACTTAAGCAATGTTTAGGTGTTTTGTGTACGCCCACTCAAATGGAATATCGCTCAAACCTGATTTTGAAGAGGGTGATCCATGCGTACAGAGGAACAGAAATTGTCTCAGTAACCTAAACATGTTCTTAGTCTAAAGCAGAAGGAATTAATTTTCAGCTTTTAATAGATTTGGCTGTTTGTGGAAGGACTCCCTAGAGCTGAGCAGATGATACATCTTATAAACCTGTTTTAGGTTCCGTCTGGACAATGTGGGATAGATAGCTCACCAAATTGGGGATAAAAATTGATAAACTCCCTCGGTATATTTGGAAACTCCAATATGTTTTAATGGTTGTTTTAAGGCAATGCGCTGGTAGTTGTAATTCAGTTACGTTTGCTGCCAAGTGTTTTCCTTGTATATAAACTTTATTAGTTTTTTTATCATTTAATTTTTCTTTACTATATAAGGATAAACATTGCTCAAACTATCTCGGCATATTCAGAAATTCCAAAATGTTTGTACTGGTTAATCGTAGATCAGTTCCGTCTTCTGCCACATGTTTTTCAAAGGTGTTTGTACTGGTTGGCTCCTAGATCAGTTCCGTCTTCTGCCACATGTTTTCCTTGTATAAAAACATTATTATTAGCAATCGTAGCGGTAGTAGAAATATGAACAGCTAATGAAGAGCTACTCAAGGCAGAGGCTTACTTAATTGGGTTTTGTATGGACGTGAGACGTGCATATTAAACTTTTCTGCTCAAGTTTTTATCTTAACGCTTTAACGTTCTTTCGCCACCCAAACTTCTAACAAATACTATTATCTTATTCTGTCACTTTCATTTCTTTCCTTCTCTTTTCTCCATTTTCTTTACACTTAAGGAGTTTCTCCCAATGTTTTTTTTCAAAAACAGTTTGAATAATGAGTAAAAGGAAGCAACGCTTTAAATAGAATTGTTCATAACCAATTTTGGTTCTAACTAGTCGAGATGCATATGCATCGAAACAAAAATGCATTTTTGTCGTAAGTTGTTTTGTCCGTATGTAAAAATTATAATATATATATATATATATTATAATATATATATATTATAATATATATATATATAATATATATATATATATATATATATATATATATATATATATATATATATATATATATAATATATAATATATATATATATATATATAATATATATAATATATATAATATATATAAATAATATATATATAATATATATATAATATATATATAATATATATATATAATATATATATAATAATATATATATATAATATATATATAATAATATATATATAATATATATATATAATATATAATATATATATAATATATATAATAATATATATATATAATATATATATAATATAATATATGATATATATATAATATATATATAATATATATATAATATATATATATAATATATATATATTATAATATATATATTATAATATATATATTATAATATAATATATATATTATATATATATTATATATATATATTATATATATACATTATATATATATAATTTATATATATAATATATATATAATATATTATATATATTATATATATAATATATATATAATATATATATAATATAATATATTATATAAATATAATATATATATAATATAATATATATATATATAATATATATATATATATATATATATATATATATATATATAATATATAATATATATTATATTATAATATATATACATATACATTTATATTATAATATTTAAATTTAAATTTAAATTTAATTAACAGGTTTCATGTGTGAAACGCTTACTCATTCTAATCAAATGAGAATTAATTTTATTCCGTATCCTCATGCTTTGCCAGCAGGGTATTTTCTCTAGTCCAGTTCATTGTTTGTCCCCTTTTCATATAGTTGTTTTTAATAAACTGCTTTCATGGGAGCAGATGTCGCTAATAAGCACACTTAGAATCTGAGATGATAACTGACTTGGCATTCTGAGATTTATTTGTCATCTTTACATTTGCCATACATTACAAAAATAACACCTTGTGTTTTGCCTGTGTGGTAACCACACGCGACTTAAGTTAAGGTGTAATGAGTTGCCGAAGAATTGCCAGATCTCCTCAAGCGCTATTGCTGACTTCAGGACATTCCTATTTCTCTCCGAGGGTGGTGCTGACTGGCAACCGGTTCCCAGGTATCAAGTCTCAATTAATTTTTTTTTATTATTGGCTTCTAGCCCCGAAGAGAACTGAAACGGTGGAGTTAATTAAAATAATTGGTATTCCAACTTAGCAGGGTAATTTACATTGTGTTGTTAGGGAAAATGATGCCATGGACAAAACTGTCGCGTTGAGAAGTGTGGGAAGTCTTACTCAACAATGGAACGGGAAAAATTAAATTGTTCAAGTTATTTAAACTGTGTTTCTTGTTCATTCTGACTGCTAGTTTTTGCATGCAACGAATTCTCCGATGAGTTAGACGTCGTACGAGGTTTATCTAAATAATATTAAGGCAGTTTTAAAAAGAACAAGAACCCTGATGTAACTTGACAATCAATAAGAAGGGATTTTATTGCGCATTACTGAGCAGACTCTCTCCTGTACGGTTACTCAGTCAGCACTGAAATGCTACTAAGTGTGCTTATCTGTTGCATTCTCAGCGAATATACCTCAATTTCTTTTGGCAACTTGACGTTCGGCCGCCGAAAACATTCACCTGATTGAAAAGGATTCATGGAATTTCCAAAGTGCAAGGTGTCTCCTTAAAATGAAATCCTTGGTTTTAAGCATAACAAAACTTTTCTCGTCTCATGTTCTCAAACGAAATCAAGAGCTTTAGCTTTAAAAAATGCCCCACATCGCAATTTCATATTAAATGTTGTGTTTTTGTCTTTAAAAATTCCTCAGCTCAAATTTTCAAACTATATTCCTTAGCCCCACCAACCCGAACTTTTACAACTGGGACCCTCCATGCCACGTACACAAGAGTGAATCATCCTCATTCCCTTCGTATTCCATTAGTAAGAAGTAAATTCCACTCGAACAGCTTCTTCTCAAGAACTGCAGCTTTGTGAAATAGACTCCCGACAGGATGTTTTCTCAAACTCTACAATCTTGACCTCTCGGATAAACTGTTATCGTTCCTGCATAAACTCAAAGTCTTGCTTGCTTTTTCTTACGTTCATACAACACCACACGGTAAAACTAGACGTTGAGTGTTTCTTGGGCCTTGTACTGGGTGAAAATTAGTATAAAAAAAATCAAGGATTGTGATATTGAATAAATTAACCTCTCCTCATAATTCTAAAATAAATCAAGACTTTTGGCTTTAAAATAATTACAGCTTGCGGTCCCATCACGTTGAAATATCACCGAAGTTAAGCAAAATGGATCCTGGTTATTACCTAGATGGGGGACCGCTTGGAAATACTTGGTTCTGTAAGCGTGAATGTGCAGGTGGTGTAATGGATAATGGCTCGGAATCTTTAATGGAAGAGCTGAGTTCCAATTCCCGTAGGGTTCGTTATATTCACTTATGCGCAAATACGCTTGGGAGAGGTATAAACCCACGTCTTCTCTCCTAGATATGGGTTAATTAGTAATACTTGTATCAGTAAACCATTATTATCTTCCCAGCCCCAATATGATTACAATATAAACACATTTTCTGGCTTTAAATAAGGTTTTAAAATCTGGTTTTGGTGTTTAAAAATTACGTTTGTATTTTTTACACTAAAGTTTATTTAAAAAAATATTGGGCCAGTGAAGTTTTAACACTAATAGCAATTGATTTAGTTTAAAACAGCAGCTTTTAATTTTTTTTACCCCGGAATTGGGATTGATACATTTCTAACATTTATTGAGGCGGTGCAAGGCGGTGTGAGACAATGGAAAAGTGTAATAGTCGTGTCAGTTGTATCACTTCCGGTCTAAGCATCAACATGGTGGGAATTCGGGTTCCCTAATCCCCTTTAGGAAATATCCAGTTGATTCAAAAGGTTTTTCGGGGATAATTCAAGACGCGACGCACACACAAAACTTGTGTACCGACACTTTAAATCTGTTTGGCAAACTGTTGAAAGCGATCCACATTCGGGAAGTCTCTTCGGTGTGAGGTAATGGTTAACGAGTCTAGTCTCTTTGACAGTTACAACTGAATAATAGAAATGTTGGTCTATTAAAATATATATATATATATATATATATATATATATATATATATATATATATATATATATAGAGAGAGAGAGAGAGAGAGAGAGAGAGAGAGAGTTAGAGGGAAAGGTGGAAATAGAAAAGAGGAAAACGATGAGGGGGAGGAGAGAGAAATAGGCACAGGGGAAGGCCATAGTAGTCATTGAACACGATTTTACCGATGAAGGGTAATTTTTTTCTATTTCTCTTTTCTCCTTCATTGTTTTCCTCATTTCTATTTCCACCTTTCCCTCTCTCTCCTTTTTTTTGGTGGTGGGGTGAGGGTGGGGGTGGTGGTGCTTGCTTAGATTTCTGACCGTTGCATAGTATCATAAGCTGTAGCAGTATCAAAAGCTTCTTACTTCCTGCCTTTACGCCCTTGCAACAAGCTCATTCAGTAAAGCTTTACCTTGAGTGACTCTTGTGTCTTGTATTTGGCGAACAATAGTATGAAAAGAAATAATATCTTCCTTTATAACACAACCGGCTCAGTTCTATCTGGGGTCCTTCCCACGCTGGTCAGTACTGCCGCCTGTCAACAGATGGTTATCTGCTGACCACTTCGTTCCTTCACTGCCTGGCCCCACGTTGTTTTCTTTGATCACTGAGCAGTGAAGACCGAATTTCATCCGTACTTAAGCGCTGAATCGAGTTGTGGCGGAACCGCGCAACGAGAGGACAAAGAATGCTTTCGCTGGCGAAATTAAAAATAATATATCAAATAACTAAGAAGGTGACTGGGTTCATTTTCAGTTGGTTTATACAGTTTTTGATGCAAGAAAATTAAACCCCTTTCGTTAAACTCTCTATCGTGACATCGTGTCTCTTGCTTCTAAAACTTGGAGCGTGTCAAAACACACACAAGGAAAAAGGTCGGTGAGGAAATGTCTTTTAGCAACAGGTCACGTGGTGTTCAGCAGCTCCTCCACCGTAGCTGTCTACATTCCCGGCCTTGCAATTCTTTCGGCTTACATTTTATATTTCTCAAATATTAGATTGCTTACATCACTCGTCTTACAAATGATAATTCCATTTGTCTGTTTATCAGAAAAAATTCTCTTTTTTTTCTTCGCTTCATATTTCAATTCATGTTTCACCTTAACATTTTTAACCTTTCCAAATCTTCAATTTTATACGGGTTTTTCACATCACCCCTATTAATCCTGTTTTCATACTACCAGTGTCACAATATCTTAATTCAGCATCATTTAATGTTTTCATAGTAAAGTAAAACCTATTAAAAGAGATACCTCAGCTAGGAGTACGTTTACGATGATAGGTGAATTAAGTATCACTACTGCATTCAAACTTCACTGGGTGCTCCATACAGCATTCAACACTGAATAAATGAATAATGGTAAGGAAAATTTTCGTTTTACTTGCAGCATGATAAAATTCCATCCATAATTCTGGCAGTAGTGGAAAATTCTATTTCTGGTAGTGGAAGAAAACTCATATTTCTGGCAGTGGAAGAAGACTCATATTTCTGGCAATAAGGCAACAATTTAATATTTTTAGTAACAGGAAAGGAGGGAAGAAATTTGTATTTCTGAAAGTAAGGAAAATAATTCTTATTTCTGGCAGGAGGAACAATTCCATATTTCCGGCAGCAAGGGAAATGCCATATTTCTAGGAAAAATTATATTTCTAGAGATGTTTTTATTTTATTTTACTGGTATTATGAAAAATGACGCATTTCTAATTGCACGGAAAATTTCATATTTCTGGCAGTAGATGAAAATATAATATTTTTACAAGAAAGAAAAATTCGTATATCTGTCAGTGAAAAATAATTTTTATTTCTGGTAGTGAGAAAAAAATTAATTTTAATGGCAGCATGGAAAATGTTTGCATTTCTGGTAGTAGAGAAAATTCGATACTTCTGGCAGGAAGGAAAAATTCCATATATAGAAATATATGGTAACCCAGAAAGAAAGTGATTATCTAAGGTCAATAATTAATGCGAGTGTTATTACAGAATGCTTTTATATTTACAAATGTATTGCCAGTAGCTTTAATATTGAAATAGATTGAAAGTAAAAAAGAAAAGGTATTGTCAATGGTCAGCATTGAAGGCAGTTGTTACTAGAGATTTTTTAATTACTTGTCTGTTATCCTTTTATTTTTTGTCTTTTGTTTATGAATTAGCGTTATTATTCTGTTTACCTCATTTAAACGGTCGACACCCGGTCCCGTAATCCCCAGTATGTTTATTGGTAGGCTTCGCAGTTGGATTCTCTTCAAATAGTTCATTTTGCTAAATCAAAATTTTCCTATGGATATTTAATGAGCTGAATTCATGTGACCATCTGCCCGAAAATATCGATGTGGTGTAGAATAAAACTTATTAAATATCGAGGTGTCATGCATCATCGATGGCGAATTTCCCACAAATGCAATTAATTATTTCCGCTTATTTTTCTGTTTAAGTTTCCATTTGCCAAGTCTATCGCATTCCATCTGCAATGGACGCCTAGTTAGTTTAATTGACATCTCGCTGTTTGTATCTTACGACTGGGCAAAAATTATTGTGCGTCGGTAAATGAAATTCAGAAGAAAGAAAGAAAGAAAGAAAGTCACGGTAGTGAACTGTTATGTAGTGCTGTTCTTTGTTTGTGATTCTGTAGCGCTAGGCCAGAAAGTTCGAAGACAGGCGGGTTTTCTGTAAAACCTATAGCCCTCATTAACTCGGAGTCATTTTTAACAATTGATCTTAGAAAGCGGTTGCATACAGCTGACAGTTTAGATATTTCGGAACAAGTCTGGCGTCATGTACGGCATTCACATGAAAATGTCAATCTGACGAGACAATTAAAGAACATAACACAAGTTTTTAGGTTAATGTTTAACTTTTTACTTGCTGTGTTGAGTGAAACTACTCCTAGTACAGCATGTTCTAAGCGCAATTACCTCATTTACTATGATAAATTGGTTATGATTGATCCATACATCAAAGCAAGTTCTCATCTTTTTACAGTTCAAACTAACTCTAGTGCAGCCTATTCTATGTTCAATTTCCTTATCTCCTATACTATATTGGTTTTAATTGATCCATACACCAAAGCAAGGTCTGATCATTTTACAGTTCAAACTAACTCTAGTGCAGGCTATTCTATGTTCAATTTCCTTTTCTCCTATACTAAATTTGTTTTAATTGATTCACACACGAAGTATGCAAAGTGTTTAGTATTTACTAATTTCACACCCAGAATATATATATATAAATTGATAATTAACCTGGACTATTCCACTAAAAAGATCATGTCCCCCCGTAGTAGAAAATACAAACTGACCCTGTTAAATAAGATTGAGAACGTTATGAAAAGAATGAGATGGAAGCTGTTCTCGTCTAAACTGATAAAAAAAACTTAGAAAACTATGATAAAAAACTTATTGTTTCAAATCACAAAAAACTCCATCAAACGACAAACTACTATCAGAACTCGAAATAGAGTTGTTCTCAATGATAAAAAATATCAAATTTAATAACCACATTAACGACCTACAACATAAAATGCGAAGAGACATCGATAAGAACAGGAAGTCTGATAAAATTATGAAATCTGATAAGACTGGTAACCATTATTGCATCGACGCAGAATTATTCGGCTTGCCATCAATACAGAAGTATGTAAATTCTATAGAAAACCGACTGACAATTGGGAAAAAGCTATTAACCATGACGCCAAAGGAATAGCGACCGAACTAGAAATAGATGATAAAATCTCAAAACTGTACAAACAAAATGCATCTGTCACGACTAAAGATCACAAGGAGAATTTCCTAAATAACCCCCAATACCGACTGCTTAATTCGCCCCAAAATAACGTCAGTGTTAACAGCTAAACCATTATAGCAATTTACCCACACACGCATGGACTCTCCCAGCTATAAATAGGAGCAGATACTGCTTTTTAGAAAGAGAAGTTTCCAGCAGTCAGATCTGAGAGTCGGACCGAACATTCTTGCTGTAACACTCTCGTTTGTATATGTTTGTATTACTGTTTCTGTTAATATATTTAACTCAATTCTTCTATTTGTGTCTTTATTTCTGGCCCTAACCAGGCCACAACAAAAACCATTATGGAAAGATCATACATGTATACTAAAAAGGCTTTAGGTATCAACCAGTGGCGGAATACAGCCGAAGCCATTGAATGGTTCAGTAATATAAAAAAAGAAAGAAAAATGCACATTTTTTTACAGTTTGACTTCTACCCATCCATTACGGAAGATCTTCAATTGGCCGCTATTAATTTAGCAAAAAACTACTGCCATATTTTCTGACGAAAATATAAGTAAGGCACAGAAGCCGATTTTATACCACGACGGAACTCTATGGACAAAGAGAAATAACCCAGATTTTTTTGTCTCTATGAGAACACATAATTCTGTGGAAGCATGTGAATTTGTAGGGGCACGATTGCTATGGAGACTGATATAAAAAAAACAACAGTATTACAGAGACGACGGGATAATTCTCCTTCGTAAACTGAGACCAAGACAAGTAGACCGCTTGAGAAAGGACCTAACTAAATTCTTTAAGGACCATAAACTAAACATTGCTAGCAGTTGTAACTCTAAAGTGATCAATTTCCTAGACGTTAGATTTAACCTGAGTAAGGACCTGTATAATCCATACACTAAGGATTCATACAACCGCGGGTACGTCGATAGAAAATCCAATCACCATAAAAGGATACTTGAAAATCTGCACAAATTGATACAATTTAGGTTATCGACTAATTCCAGTAACAAAGAAATATTTGACGATAATAAAGCTAGATATAATAAAGTACTACAATGTAGCAATCATAAAGGGAAATTAGAGTAGGTAGAAATAAATAAAATTAAAGATAAAAATAAGCTAAAACAACGCAAACATAACATATGTTTCAACCCGCCGTACAACAGTAATGTCAAAACCAATGTAGGTAGAATTTTCCTAAATTTAATTCACAAACATTTGGGTCATTCTCCAACACTATAAAAGATTTTCAACAAAAATAATATTAAGGTAAGCTATAGCTGTACAAAAACATTGACAATTATATATCCCAATATAACAATAATGTATTAAGTAAGCACAAAAAAACCTATATAATAATCCTACTAAAAATCAATGCAACTACCGTAAAGACGTAACCTTCCCATTAAAAGACCAGTGCATAACCAAAAGCATAATCTACAGAGCTAAGATCAGTTCAGACGATGATGCTAAATATTACTTTGGATCTACCAAGAACAGCTGGAAATCGCGTTTTTACGACCACAAAATGTCACTGAACAATATCAAATACAAAAACTGCACAACACTTTCAAAGTATGTTGGGCGATTAAAAAACAACTATAAGAACCCAACCATTATCTGGGAGATAATCGCGAAAGCTAAACCATACAATGAAAAGGGAGATAGATGTAACTTGTGTTTGTTGGAGAAGCTTATTATATTAAAACACTGAAATAGACCTAACTTTCTGAACACGTGAACGGAATTAATGCCTACATTTATCCATAAAAAACATCTGCTCAAACACATTAAGCCCGATTAAAATAGATTTCAAAGTAGATTTTACGAATATTAATATAATCTGTAACATCTATAAATTTCCATAGAACCCATCATTAATAATATTTTTATATATCTATACACATATATAATCCTATATTGCCATAATTGATTAATGTATAACGTGTGTATATGCAATTTCACCTTTGTAAGTATAAGGTTAGGTTCCAAACACATTAGATATATAGTCTCGACCAATTATTACATTAAGACCATGAGTACTAATTTATTCGATTAGACAGTACTTGAAATGTTATAACTACTGTATTTTATGCAAAAAAGAGAGTTATTCCCCTTGATACTTAACATATCTAATTAATTTCAAATTATTCCATTTCAAATAATTTTTATTCTTAGCTTTTTTAATTTTTCGTCTTTGGAACTTAAGAATTTGAATGATATAAATTATAAATAATTAATTATAATATTTTATGCAACAATGATTAAATAAACAAATTTTAACACACAGTTTTAAATCATCACCACGAGAACGCGAATCTCACAACGGTCAGAATATATTCAGCAAATGAAGATTGCAGGTGTGCATGAAACTCCGAGTCGTGATATCGACGTTGGATATTATATATATATATATATATATATATATATATATATATATATATATATGTGTGTGTGTGTGTGTGTGTGTGTGTGAGCAGAAAAGAGACCGCACAAAAAACAACTTAGTTAATGCATTAGTCATACATAGAAATAAATTCAACCACAATTTTGATTTTAAAAATGCTACACTCAGAAAAAAAGAAAATAATTCACTCAGAAGGAAAATCCTAGAGAGTGCCGCCATTGAATATTACCAAAATATTAAACTACGCCCAGGCTTTTTCCCTATTTCACATTTCTTAACAGAATTACTACTCTCCCAAACAAACGTACACGACAGTATCAAGAAATCAAAAAGAAAATAGTTGAATCCGTCAACACAGCAATAATAACAATATCTCCACACGTGACAGTAATTGACGTAATTTTCAGTTAACAGTATGAAAATAGCGTTCTCCAAATTCTTCCAGTTGCTAAGAACATTTTGTTTTTGTTATTATTAGTTACTTTGTTTAAATAAATCCATTTCTTTTTTTACCTTGAGAAAGTTCACATTGGACGAAACGTGTCGGCAACTATTACAGTTTTCCTATTGTCATTTATATATATATATATATATATATATATATATATATATATATATATATATATATATATATATATATATATATATATATATGCGTGTATATATATATGCGTCTGCGTGTGTGTGCGTGCATATATATATATGTATATATATACATATTAAACGTTATTTTTAGTAGATACACGTATTTGAGTAGACGCTCTATTTATTTATTAAACAATATATTTAATTATTTTCGTCTACCAGCCTGAATATCCGAGAAAACTTTTTAGAGAAAAATAATCGCTCTCCGGTAGATGAAAATAAATAAATATACTGTTTATTAAATAACCAGTATGTCTTCTCAAATACGATTATCCACTAAAAATAACGTTTAATTAATAAAAATCTATCGGATTAATAAATAAAAAAATCAATTCCTTTCTCTCTCTCTCTCTCTCTCTCTCTCTCTCTCTCTCTCTCTATATATATATATATATATATATATATATATATATATATATAGGTACTTCCACAGAAACGCCATAGCTTAAAGGTTTAAAATGAATTTAAAAAAATGAAAAAATTTTCTTGAAGTTTTCTTTTAGCTTGAATTTTAAGCTAATAGATTAAATTTAATATTTTCAATAAGTAAAATACTTTTCTGTCTTTAAAAACTAATTTAAATTGACTGGAAGTAGTTTTCATTTTGAAATTGCTAACATGTCTGATTTTAGCACCATTTTTAGCCATCTGTCACCACAATGTTATTCTCTTTATTAAAAACATCTTTCAAAAATAAAACATACGTTTCTGAAACTTTATTTGAAGAATATTAGCTGATTTAAAATTCAATTAATCTGATGTGAAACTAATATTACTGAGGTTTAGTTTAAAAGTTTTATTTTTTAACACGTAGTTAGTTATTTATTTAAGGTGTTGACAGCTTGACTGACAGGCGGAAGCTTATCTATTTTTTTCTACGGTAGGCATATCTGTAAAAAATACTTAAGAAATTTAATGTAAGTTCCCTTTTTATATAATTTTTTAACTACCCAGTAATATTAGAAACTAGCAGCATCGCCCGGCGTTGCCCGTGCTTGATTCAAAAATCGTACGACTCATACAGCAATCGCTATCACTTGACTTAAAATATTTTTGCCCTTCCTTGCCTTTAAAGGAGTGCCCTTCGCCGTGCTGATGTTGCTACACGCCCTACTTCTTGCCTATCTCACACTGCGAATTTTTTCTAAGCTCTATACTAAACATTAAATCTGTTACGAAAAAAGAACAAAACAAAATGACACAAAACGATCAGCTTTAAAAAAGGACCCGTAACTGGAAAAACCGAATGAAAAAAGAATGTTAACAACAAATATTTTTTCACACCCAACCCAGTTCTGCGGAATCAGAATCAACGTTGAGTTTAAGCACGCGAATGAGCCAATTGGAGTAAAGTGCCATGCAGATTTAAATTTTTCCCACTTGTGACGAATGCAGCTATCGATTTTTTTGCATGGTAGTTAACATTCGTGTCAGTCAGCTGTTGGCTCTCACGCTGGCCAATAGAATCTTCCTGCCTATTCGTGGCAGCCAGCGATAGGCTCTCACTCTGGCCAGTAGAAAATGGCCGCAAACTACATGAAAAGTGCCGTAGAAGCATGAAAAAATCGATTATTTCCACTATCGATGGGTGTTGGGAAATGCAAAGTCGGTCTTGGGCTTGTCACTAACTTGGAGCATGTGCATGTAAATTTTGGTGCAAATCCGTCGAAAATTGCGGCCGTGCATTCGTTACACACACACACACACACACACACACACACACACACGCACGAGCGCGCACACACACACACACACACACACACACACACACACACACATACACATCCTGCCTTTTATAGATAGAAATTTAGGAAAGTAGTCTCTGGAATCTAACATTTTATTCAATTTTAGTATTAAATGAAGATTATGCATTCTTTTTTGTATTGTGCAAATACTTTTTTTACCCATTAAAATGGATAAATGGGATTTATTTCTATTAAAATAATTTTTTTCTGTTTTCTCTGCATATTTACTTATCATGCATCAGTATACAGCTAATTTTATGAAAAGTATGTTTATTCATTAGTTGAAAATACAATAAATGAAAAATTTCTATGTGTACGAATATTTGTTTCCTCGCACCGTATGTGATATTCCTAGTAGGGCGATCTTCTGGGCAACTTGTATGCCGATGTTACCGGGAACACTGTTAGTAAATATGTCCATTCCTTTTCTCACGAGTCCCAGAGCTCCTATTACTATTGGTACAGTCTCAGTCTCCATTCGCCACACCCTGTTAATCTCAATCTCCAGGTCCTCGTATTTGGACAATTTCTCGATAATTTTCATGGAGGTGTTTCTCTCAGATGATACTGCTATGTCAATAAGCATGCACTTCCTGAATTTCTTGTCTTTTCTGATAATATCAGGTATGTTGGCTTTTATTTCGCTGTCACTTTGAATTGGCTTGTCCCAGAGGATAGTTACTTCGTTATTTTTGTTGAGTGTGTCTCGTTGATACTATCATACCATCTCTCAGTGGTTTCGATTTTCTGCTACTTGCATATCTTCCAGTGCATATTTGTCGCTAACTTGCTATGACTTTGGGTATATTCATTTTTTGCTACTTCCGGACATCTTGAGATAATATGGTCGACAGTCTCCTCATATTTTCCGCAGATCTTGCATTTCGGGTTATTTTTCATCCTTAATTATGTAACAGTGATACGATCTGCGAGGCTTGATCCTGAGTTGCAATAATTAGGCCTTCTGTCTCAGCTTTCAACCCGGGGCTCCTCAGTCACTGATGTGTTTTCTGTTGATCCACATCTGCTTCTTTCGTTCTTTTTAGGTATTTGCCTGCAACAGGTTTGTCCTCCCAGTTATTTTTTGTTTTTTTTTCAATTTCATTTGGTCAATTTGTTTTGCTTTCTTCTTTACTAGTTTAGCATAGATGGTAGTCGTTTCGTCTTTTTTAGTAGGATTTTAGGTATATTAAGCTGTTTCTTGAAGAGAGCATATTCTTTGTTGATGGAGTGGATTTGGTGTTTTACTATTTGTAGAGAAGGGCCATTGGTTTATGTGAGATATGCTTCTAATCCGATTGTTGTAGTTTTTAGAGTTAATTTTAGTTGGATTAGATCTCGGCTTCCTAAAGCTCTTGGTACACACAGCCTATCAACATCTGAATCTGGGTGGGGCATCTTCATTTGGGTAAGGAATTTCCTGGTCTAGGCGTCGAATCTTTTAATGTCATTCAACTTCCATTTAATAATGTTGAAGGTATGTTACTGCGTGTATAGCTAATGTGTTGATAGTCTTCATTTTATTGGCCCCATTAAGTTCACTTTCTAGTACCGAACTCACTCTTCTAATATAACATATTCTGTAATATTCTTTTCGGATCTTTTTCTTCATAAGTTAATGTTGTATTCCGTCTCCTTCATTAATTCCTAAGTATTTGTATGCACCATCTTGGTTTAGTTCCTTAACCTTGTTGTTAATATCAAGGTCTAAATTCGTAATTTTCTTTCGTTTATCGCTTTTGAAAGTGGATTTGGCACATCTGTTGCTTCCAAACTTCATCCTAATGTCTTCGATGAAGCTTTCGACAATGGTGAGTAGGTTTTTCTGCTGGTTGTCATCATTGGCAAACGTTTTAAGATCATTAATACAAAATAGGTGATTCAGTTTGATATTCTGTTAGTTGTATCCGTAGCTACTATTGTTCAGTAGGCAGCTGAGTGGCGCTAATGCAAGGCGGCAAAGGATTAGTGGTGATAATAAATCTCCTTGGATGATCCCGCTTTTGATGTTAATTGGTCTCGTTGTTAATGGACCGTTTATATGGTTTTGATTTAATCTAGTCTTCCAGTTTTTCATAGTTTCTGCTATGAATTTAACCGCAGTGGGGACATACTCTGTATATTTTTAGGCTCTTCTTTATCCATGAATATGGGACACTGTTGCTATCAGGGTTTTGTTTTTTCTAAGATGTCATCAAAAAATTAAATTTTTACGTGTGAAATGAAAAACGCTAAGGTTATGTACTGTACAATTTTTTAAATTTTATCATGCATACATATGCTAATGTCAGAAGTAGTCGGAATAAAATGAATATACATCAACATGGAAATTTTATTTCTTTCTCTAATAAGGATATTAAGAAACTTGTCTGTAATTATGAGAGGATTCTATTAAAAATAAATAGAGAAAACTTTCCTAAATTATTTAATGAGGCATGTCTTATGAAAACATGCAGCCAAAATATACGCAATTTAATATATATATATATATATATATATATATATATATATATATATATATAAAAGTGAACATAGAAGTCAACACTTAGAGGCGAGAGTCTGTTTCATGCTAGATTTCTAGCATGAAACAGACTCTCGCCTCTAAGTGTTGACTTCTATGTTCACTTTTATATTTACACACGCTCTATCTCTGATATTGAGCACTTTATCCCATAAATATAGCACACTTTAAGACTATATATATATATATATGTATATATATATATATATATATATATATATATATATATATATATATGTGTGTATGCATAATATATATATATATATATATATATATATATATATATATATATATATATATATATATATATAGTACAGGTAATACATCCGTTGGTGTATAATCCAGGTGGATCTTAGTAATATCAGATATTAAAACTGATCCACAGAGAGAGCTCAATGTATTTATTATAACATACCATATATATTATACAGCAAAAAATCCAAAATTTCCTCATGTGGGTATAGTCTATTTCAAACCTGTATAACCTTATGCCAGTCTTCTTCAGCCATAGACAGACTGTCTCGAAATCAGGGTTTTTAAAATTTAGTTTAGATAGCAGTCGGGGAGAAGACGAGGCGTCCCTTTAAGTCGACCTGTACCTTTTCCCCAACTGCTATCTATATATATTTGTGTGCGTGTGTGTCCGTGTAACTTGTATTAGAAAACATATAAATTGTGTATTCTTTCTTTTCCTTGATCCCTTACTTCATGGGAGTGTTTAAATGAGAAGTGTGGAAAAGAAATGGAAATCAAGTTGATATCAAATCGCATAAAAGATACAGAGAAAAAGAGGAAGAAAAGATCGAGGGAGACAAAGAAGAAAGAAAAACAGAAAATGAAGGAGGAAAAGACTGATGATGAAGAGGAAAAAGAGCGTGCAACAGAGAAAGTGAGAGACTTAAAGAAAAAGAAATAAAAACATAAATTAAGAGAGAGAGAGAGAGAGAGAGAGAGAGAGAGAATAATTCTAGAGTTAGAAAGAACGCTAAAGAAAGACAGAGGAGAAAAAGAGAGAGAAAGAGATAGAGTGAAAAATAGCAGTGAATAAGCGCTAAAAAAGAACGTAACGAGAGAATGAATTCGAGGGCGAAAAAATAAGACTGGATATAAAACATAGAAAGAGAGAGGGGGAGAGAGAAGGGGATATATATATATATATATATATATATATATATATATATATAGATAGATAGATAGATAGATGGTAGAGAGAGGGGCAAGAGAGATAGAGAGAATAAGAACACTTCAAGTGGAAAGAAAGAATTTAGCAAGAATGAGCGAAAAGAAAAAAGAACTCGAAAATGTGTGGGAGGAAAATGTGCGTCTATATTTGTAATTTACTGTGTGCATGCGTAAGAGAGAGTGAGCGAGAGAGAGAGAGGGAGAGGGAGAGAGAGAAGACAGAGAGAGAGAGAGAGAGAGAGAGAAAGGGACAGTATGTGTAGACCTTTTCACATTCTGTAAATTATCTCTCTTTGCCATTCCTCAAAACAAAGTTTGCACGGCCAGGCAGATTTCCTCGAATTAATAACGACAGACTTCTTAGACTTTAGAGACACCATTATATTTTTTGTCAACCGGATGCGAAAGCCATACAATATTGTAAGCGGTGCGAAAAGAAAATATTTGGCATTAGTCATGTTCGTGAACTTGACTAAGTCTTGGTTAATTAGTTAAATTGACAACTCTCACACCGTAAAACGCACTACTTTAGTGTCTGCCACCGGATGGGGGAGAACGTCTTACTAAAGCCGTAACTCGACTAAATGTCGACGGACGATATGCCAACAGGGGAAAAATAAAATGAAAACATTTTTTCTTTGTCCGGCCTTCGAGTTACGATCAAAGTGTAGTATCTGTCCTTGAGCGGACAAACATTTTTTTTTATCATTTCCTCACAAGCAAAACAATAAAATCACTAAGACGCAAGGCGTTACTGAGTGTTAGAGACTTTAAGAGAAAATATTGAAAGAGAAAGCATGAAAAGAACAGGAATTGAGAAGACAGAAGATAACGATTGACATCGCATTTAAAGATTTGAGTATCAAAGTTGACTGTGGAGTCTGGATATGATCTCTGAATGGTGTTTCTGTCTTCGAACAACAACAAAATAAATGAGGGATGCCTGGCCCCGGAGATTCAAACCCAGCGGCTGCACATCACTCGTTGCAACAAAAAGGTAGGATCAGTGGAATATCAACTCAAACTTGGCGCTGGTCGCGGGTACTGGGTAATTTGAGGACTTGGCCCATATTATGCACGCGCTGTACTGTACCACGTGACCGCGAGGGGAAGAACAAATACTAAGTGTATTGCTTGTTTTCGGGCGGACAGACTACATTTTTATCGCACAATAATGTTCCTATCTTTGTACAGAACACAACAACTAAGTAAGTTCTGGGTATGACGATAAACTACATCTGGCACCAAGGCCACTGATCAGGAGATTGAAGATTCTGAAGAGCGTGGAACTACTTAATTGTTGTTGTTCGCAGGTCCACGCCGACCCGGAGTGGTAGCATCTGTTAGAGCCCCAGCTATTGACAGACAGTGAACTCACAAAAAAATATCAACAGTGCATTTTTATAATAAAATGACTAACAATATATTTTTTATAACAAAATAACAATCAAGGCAACACTAAAACATATAAAAATACATTTTTCTAATGAAATTACCAACAATAAATTTTATTATCTACAAACTATATGTCCAAAAAACATATATTTACCGTGAAAATATAAAATTATGTAAAAAATATCTATAGTTGAAAACATAAAATCACCTACAAAATATTTGGATTTCGGTGTTAAAAACCCATAAAGGTGTTGATATGCCACCAACCAAACAACTAATATGAAAACTCTTTCCATATAATATCCTACAATTTTTTTAAAGAATTCAAACTGTATTCATAAAATATAACTTCAACAAAACTACAACATAAAACATACATATCACCGCTCTAGTAATCATGTCCACACAAACATATATATTCATAAAATTCATATAATTTCGAAATTAACCCTTTATTTAATTTACGGGATTAGATTGTTCTCATTTTGTTTTTCCAGTCTAAGGATAGGGATATTAGCGATCGTTGATACTGCTCTTTCTTTGTACGTAAGAATATCTTACAAATGAGAATAACTGAAACGTACTGAACCATTCGCTTGTCGGGGGGAGGCCTGTCTGGTCAAATCCGTCGGAGGAACGCAAAAATGGCGTGAGGGAAAAGAAGCGGAACGCGTTCGTTGGAGAAAAGCAGACGATATTAGACAGGGGAGGTAATTCGGTATCGTGACGACTCGTCACCTTTGGTCGTGTCTGTTTTAGTTTCAAAAACTTTCATATTATTCAGTTTTTTTTTGGCTTCCTTTTTAACTGCTATTTGGTCTCCGTTCCTCAAGGCACTCTTCAGCTCAATTTCTTTCACGCTTTATATCACCCTAATATATATATATATATATATATATATATATATATGTGTGTGTGTGTGTGTGTGTGTGTGTTTAAACAAAGTTTGACACCACAGAATTTGTATATTACCTTAAATATAGAAAAACGGATTCTTTAAAGGATACTTTTTCGACCAACACTTCCTCAGAAGAATACATTGGTATCTTCTTGAGATAAGCGAAATTAAACGAATTCCAAGTGTAATCAGGAGGGTTGAATGAAGAAACCCGACTAAAATTGAAATTTATTACTAAAACGATGAAAAAAAAGGAATATAGCAATAAACCAAAGTATATCGGTTCCTAGTGAGTATAAAATAGAAAAAAAATTTACTCAGTCCTAACAGAAACAGAGAACGGACAAAATTCTCTCTCTGTCCACAGAGAGGCGGTCGATGTAACAATGCCTGCAAAATCCGCATCTGTTTCACTGACCGTACGCTCACTAAAATAGCAAATGCTGTATCCATGTACTTGATAGATCTTCCTGGTCTATCTATCTATCTATCTATCTATCTATCTATCTATCTATCTATCTATATATATATATATATATATATATATATATATATATATATATATATATACATGTGTGTGTGTATGTGAGTAATTTTCATTTCTCTGTTTGTTCCTCGTACAGTTGAAGAAGGACACAGGTGTGTCTGAAAATTCCGAACATAAAACCATTCTCTCTGTGCCTCATTTCTCTCATATACTTAATATTTAATAAATGTTTATCGTAATGATTATATTGGTAGCCTTTCGTTTGTCCTTGTTTTTTAACCAAACTATCTATTTCACATATAAGAACTAAAAGTAGACCAATTTTTGTTTTAATCATATATATATATATATATATATATATATTTATATATATATATATATATATATATATATATATATATATATATATATATATATATATATATATATATATTAGTAGTAGTAGTAATCTACTACACTCGTTTCGGAAAACCTTCGGTTTCTTGCTTTGAAAATAATCAAATCAATACCGAAGGAAAAAAAGGTATAAAAAAAAGAAAGAGCCGAGAACATGAACGCCTGTCGAAAACAATCGTTCAGCTTGCAGGTCCAAAGCCCAAAGAAAATATATATATATATATATATATATATATATATATATATATAAAATATATATATAAAATATATATATATTAGAAAAATTAAAACAGAAAATTAAAAACAAAGAAAAGTTTAATATACTGTCCAAAAACACTTATTAGTCAAGTACCATAGTCTCCATTGTTCTTAACAACTGTCTCCCATCGTTCTACAAGCTTGTTGATACCATTTTCGTAGAAACTTCGTTTTTTTGTTGGAAAAATGTTGTGGGGTAGATTTCGACTGACTCTGCAGAGTCAATTTTTTGTCATTTATATTGTTCTGTAGAGACCGAAACAGATGAAATTCTGAAAGTCAGGAGTTTGGCATTTCTACTTTTCAAGTTTCTGTAAGGTATGTTTTGCATTAACGAAGTCTTGCGTTGTCGTTGTGGAAAATGACACCTTTTCGATTTGCTAAATTCAGCCGTTTTTTTTAAATAACCCCATTGAGATTGGTGAGTTGGTCGTAATACTTCCTTGCAATTATTACTTCAGCGGTTGGAAGAAGCTCAAAATGAATTACCCCTCCACAATCCCACTAAACGGACAGCTTCATTAGATGCAAGCCCGCTATAGCTACAGGTTCTCATTCATAAGCTTGTTTTCAACTCCGTTTGCATCGAACGTTATCATAAACGATCCATTTTTCATCACATGTGACAATTCTGTCCAAGAGCGGTTCCTTTTTGTGGCTATCAGTGGAGAGAACGCGATCAAGCTTGTTCTGTTCCGTCAGAGAATGTGGCACCCATGTGTCGATTTTGGAAAAGAACTGAATTGTCTTCAAATGGCGAAAGCCAGTTGAGATATCGATTTTCAAACTCTTAGCAATTTCTTCCGTCGAACCCTACTGTTTATTCCCCACGATATCAACCCGAGGGTCTTCATCGACGTCCGGAGTTCGCTCAGAGCCTAGCTGATCGTTTAGGTTAAAATCACTCTGACGAAATCTGCGAAAATACTTTCTGACCCATTCAAATAAAATGCTTTTTGTCGTAGTTCCGACGCTTATTCTTTTCCGAAACTCATAAAGCAAAATATGGCGATAAATGCAACGTTTAACTCCCCATCTTTAAGACATTCATTTATGGATATTTGTGTTTGCATTCAACAAAGTCTGATTCGCATGTGAACGATGCAAGATTTCAATCTAGAGCATACCAGAAATTGGCACCAAAATAAACTCTAGTGTCGAGTTGTGATCATTTTATATTAACAATAAAAATCGGACACAAACTTATATATATATATATATATATATATATATATATATATATATATATTAAAATATGTGGTGCAGTTCAATTCATATTACATGAATCATTCATACAAAAAGTAGATTAGTAAAGTTAATGATATAAATGGCGAAAAACATCCTCGCAAACAAATTTATTAAGATTACATTAACCCACGAATCTCTCGATGAATGTTATGATCGCTGTTTTTAATAAATTCAGGTGGTATAAGGTCTTTTTTCGCAAATACTTTCATCTGTACATACAGACATCGTCAGGCATGGGAATTAGTTTGTTATTTTTTTTTTAGTACATCCAGGTAATAACGGAACTCGAAAGATTAGATTTGAATCGAAAGATGTTTTTTAGAATTGTGTTATTGTTAACGGATAAGAAATTTTTTTGGGAGCGTGCGGTCGCAACGCTAAGGTTGATTTTTTGGAAAATTTAACAGAGTGCGTTTTACTAATATGGTAATTGGAGAATTCTTTTGTTGTAGTAGTTTTTCAGTCGATGTGGCATGAACTAAATTGTTCAATAGATAGAGCAATGTCGCAGTTATTATCCCGAAAATTTGCACGTCGGATCAGTTCTTTTTAAATCAAAATATGTGGTACAGTTCAATTTATATTACATGAATCATTATTAAAAACAGGGATCATAACAGTCATCGAGAGATTCGTGGGTTAATGTAATCTTTATAAATTTGTTTGCGAAGATGTTTTTCGCCATTTATATCATTAACTTTACTAATCTACTTTTTGTATAAATGATTCATGTAATATATATATATATATATATATATATATATATATATATATATATATTAACTTATTTAAAATATGTTTTTTTCGCTACACAGTAATAACCATGTTTCAAAAATAGAAGCTAAAAGCTTCGAATTTAATTTTGTAATTAAATTAAAAACATTAGTTCCATTTCATCCTCAAGCGAATTTTGGAGTAACTTATTTTTAAATTTACTGAGTTTTAAAGGCAAAGATTCATAATTCAATGTTTCCAAGGATACAGAGAAATCCATTCATCCCAGACAAGGGGTGGTAGCGTGTTTATTTTCAATAACTTTATATATATATATATATATATATATATATATATATATAAAGTTATTGAAAAAGTTTCATAGGCGTCTGATCTCACATGGTCAAGACGCAAATACTTTAAGGTTACATCTTCGTAGGCGAAATGAAGAAAGAAGGAAGAAGAAGAAAGAAATGGCTCGTGTCTGCCATATATAATTAATGTAACCACGTGATAGGCTCCCAGGAACAAGGCGGGAAACTTGATTTGGTCACGCGCTGGAAAAGTATTTGTACGTGGGTGTATTGCAACACCCGCTTGTGTGTTTATTGATTAATTAGAAGCTGATATTTCCTGAAAATCTTTATGAAGCTGGGTAAGCTCTGTGATCCACTTTTTGCACAGATTTGTACAAAATTCAACATTGATAAGAAAGTGGCAGCGGGATGCTAAAAGTTCACTTAAACAGCTTTTCTTTCGCGAACTACAAAAGGATGTTTTCCTGATCTTCCCCTCCTATCCATATAAACTGCCCCTTAACTTAAGCCTCTACCTTGAGCGGCCTGCGGGACTTGTACAGGGTAACCCTTACTGTAAAAAAAAAAAAGAAAAAGAAAAAAAGATGATAAAGAAAAAGAAGTTGTGGACAGCCACGATTGACTATGAACGATAAATGATATTCGAAATACTGCGTTTCAAGGTTAGGTGTAATGATTTAAAATTGACGTGAATATTATCCACAATTAATTTTCACGCTGACGTTATTTAAATGACAAATAATTGCTAAAATGACAAAAAAAAGCTGAAATGTAAATTATATTTAAAATTATTTTCTAATTACTTCGAAAATTAAATATCCTTCTTAAATTTAAATAATGCACAAAATGAACGTTTCCAAGCAGTGAATGAAATCGCTATTTCATTTTCTTAGAGTTTAGCTATGATTTTGTTTCTATTTACAAATATATTAAG
>OZ038492.1:13354957-13357457 GCA_964036315.1 Acanthosepion esculentum | reverse complement strand
TATAGCTATAAGGGAAACATGAATAGGGGAGAGGGTTCCACAGGCGAGAGGTGCGAGACATGAGGCTATTGAAGTAGAAGAGACGCCTACATTTAACAGTTTCGACAGTAAAAGGGTGTGAGCGAGATGCCAGCCTAGTAGAACGCTTAAATTCATGAAGTCTGGGAACCAGTGAAAGCAGCTGCTCGGGGCAGTTACCATGAAAGTATTTGTAAAAAAGACAGAGGGAGGCGACGGCACGTCTGTGAGAGAGATAGAGAGACTGCAGACGAGATTCCAGATCAGGGCCAATTACATTGCATATTCGTCTCTAGATTTTATCAAGGATCTTGAGACAAACAGAAGGGGCACCGAACCATATATGGCTGCAATACTCTATGTAAGGGAGCATGGACGGCGGACTTTACTCTGTCAGCCTTCTTCGAACATACTGCCCCCCCCAAAAGAAACCCTGCTCTTTGTAACCACTACTAAAATATCTATCACAGGAAATGTGCATTTAGACACTTGTTGCGTTTAGAACTGCTCAAAGTGTAGCTATGCACAAACAGTTCTGGCCAAGGCCGAAAGCAAACGACTTGGATCTCGGGCGTTCTGGAAAATCTCCAGTCAAATTCTGAATAGAGGCAAAGCGGCAATGACTATTATCATAAATGGGCCTGGGGTCATCTCATCCTCGTCAGATAAGGCAAAACCCTCCGCTACGGTTTTTGTCTCTAACTTCAGGGTTAAAGGACAAAGGCCACCTTCTTCCCAACTTTCCCCTCCAAAATATTTAACCGATGCTTGAAGGAGAATGTAGAAATTGTCAAATGCATGCCCTGTTTTTAAGAATGTGGGTGAGCGCTCATCCTAGTTTTAATATAGACTCATCAGCCTCGTCATTGTCATTTTCGAAGGTATAATTAACAAGAAGGTTGCTGATCACCTCAGTAGGGACAAACTCCTGAGTGACAAGCAGTAAAGATTTCCATCGGCTCGGTCCACCTCTGATATTCTGTCATTACTCACAGAATCAGTGAGGCACGAGACAACAAATACATCCCAAGGACGATTGCATTAGATATCTCAAATGTCTTTGATAAAGTATGGCATATGGAGTTGCGGTACAAGCTCTTCCGTTATAGAATCATTGGAAGAGTCTTCTTAGTTCTTGAAGGTAGTTGTTAACGTCCAATCTTCCAAGGCTCAAGTGAACAACGCAGGCGTCCTCAAGACATCTCTCGATTCAACACTTTTTCTACTTTATATAAAGAGTATATTCTGATCAATTATCAATATCTATGGTGATGATACAACGGTATATGAGTGCACCTCCCAAAATTGAGATGACCAGAACTTGGCACCAGATCTCTCCTCTGATGTAACTCAGCTCGGTGGGGAAAATCTGGCTGCTCATGTGCAATGTCTCGAAAATCAAACTCGTGACTAGTGGATTTTCGCCGATCGCAGTGGATATGAGCCCTCTCAGGGAGAACCTGTGATTTGAGCGCCTGTTGGGACTTAAGCTCAATCCATAGCTGAAGTGGAACTCATCGTTAAAGATGTTCATTATCTATCTATCTATCTATCTATCTATCTATCTATCTATCTATCTATCTCATTCTATTCATATCTATCTATCTATCTATCTATCTATCTATCTATCTATCTATCTATCTATCTCATTCTGTTCATATCTATCTATCTATCTATCTATCTCATTCTGTTCATATCTATCTATCTATCTATCTATCTATCTATCTATCTATCTATCTCATTCTGTTCATATCTATCTATCTATCTATCTATCTATCTATCTATCTATCTATCTATCTATCTATCTATCTATCTCATTCTGTTCATATCTATTTTTCTATACCTCAGTCTGTTTTCTTTTCTTCTTTTTTCCGGCTGTGAAAAGAACAACTACTGCTACCGGTCAATTGATTTTTGCATTTCGAACCGAAAATGTCCGCCCCTAACTTCTTTGTTAGCTGTTTTATTTTGAGAAACCGTTGGTGGGCTTTTTCTCGATCGTCTTTGCAGAGATGTCGTTAGACGCACAGCGACCATTTTTAGATGCAGGCTGAGTGGAAAGTCCGTGAAGTGCAAGCCGGGAAGATGCCGGAAGTATCTGATAATAGAAGCTAAAAGTGGACCTAAATGAGAGGGTGGAACGATAAATGGAAACGTACATATAAATAAAAATCTATGCGTGAGAGAGAGAGAGAGAGAGAGAGAGAGAGAGAGAGAGAGAGAGAGAGAGTGGTGGGAGAAAGAAAAAGGGAGATGCTTTGTGTGCGCGAGAAAGGAATTGTCTGTCTATTTTGTGTCGGCTAGGGTCGAAGAAAGATAGGGATAGATATAAGATTGATATGTCGAGAGACAAATAAGGGGTAAGGGTGAGATAAGTATATCGATTTTCCTACCGTGGGCTGAAATTAGTTCGGTATCGTAGGTCGGTGTTCGATATCATGTACACACCAGGATTAGGAATATTAAGTTTTAGTCAATCAAA
>OZ038492.1:13332457-13349957 GCA_964036315.1 Acanthosepion esculentum | reverse complement strand
AAATAGAAAGAGGGAGGGAAAGATACACAAGAAAAGAGAAAGAGAGAGAAATTAATAAAGACAGAGATAGAAATAAAGAAATAGGGTAAGAGTAAAGGAAAGAGAGAGAGAGAGAGAGAGAGAGAGAGAAAGTGAGTGAGAGAGAGAGAGAGTATGGAATAGAGAAATGGGAAAACGATGGAAAAGGACGAATAGAGGGAAAGAAAGAGACTATGTGAGATAAATAAGAAAAAGGGAGAAAGAGAAAGCGGGAAAGTCGAATAGAAAAAAAACTGTTTTGACGATAAATATTTATCGATATAAATTGCTAGTCAAGTTTCAATGTATGTTGGGAAATGAATAGAAACAAAATGAAAGTGATATTCAATTCTGACATTCCGAAAACGATTATAAGAAAAGCAAACAAATGCAACAAAAAAAGTCCTAGAATTTACGAACTTAGGGGCAGGTGATCATTTTCAACAAAGACCATGAAATTGAAACAAAACAAGACGTAGCGATTGTTTTGGAAAGCGCTGCGTAAAACAAGTGACATAAACATTTTGTCAGCATGCATAAAGCATACGATGTATAAGGAATGTATCATGCAAGCCTTTGGCGTAAGTGCATAAAACATGATCATTAGCAAAGTCGCTTGAAGCAAAAATGCATCGAGATAGTATTGAGAAACAGGAACATTTTGTTAGAAACACAGAAAAGAGCGCCGAACTGTTACATAATATCAGTTCTTCTCTATGGCAATGAATGCCGGATCATATTCACATGAAGAAGAGGCTTGCAGCAACAGAAATGTGTCCCTACAGAAGATTGTTGAGAATAACATGGACTGAACATGTGAGCAATGACGAAGTTTTTAGGCCAATGGAAACAAAAAAAGGACTCTTATACTTAGAATCTGAAAGACAATTGAAATTTCTAGCAAATATATTGGAGAAAGAGAGTTTCGAAAACTTTACACTCACAAGATATATTGAAGGCAAGAGGCACTAAAGAAAGCAGCGAATGACCTTTCCGAAGAGCTTGTGTATATGGTTGACAAAAACAGGGATTAGGAGGGATACGAAAAGACAAATGAATGACTTGCTTTTTTACGGCTTTTCAACCCTTTATTTGAAGGCGAACATATTTTAGCTCGTGAGCATAATTCTTTTCTTGCGAGTGAATATTGCATTAATAATCTTTGGAGATAACAACTCTTCTTCCAGGTACAAGTTCTATTATTTAACCCACAGCTGGGGGGGGGGGGAAATAGATTCACACCTTTTTTGTTTTGCGCGTCAGTGAATTTAACGCACTTGACCGGAATTTGGCTCTCCTCTTGCGCATCAATTACAACAGACACGCCTCTTACAAAAAAGACCAACCTTACTAAGAGCTATAAAGGACAGGAAGTTGTGGACAGCCATGGCCGCCAGCATCCCCAAGGGACAGGACACTAAAAAACGAAAAATGCTAGGCATGTCTAAGAGATAGAGGATATAATGGAACGTAGGAGAGCCCAAGAGATGAGTTCTTCTTCATGTGCCGTGTCTTCGTCTTTCTGTTATGTCCCTTCTTTCGCCACCCATTTACGCAAGCTAAGTATGTTATGCGTTGTTTTCCTCTGTCTCTCCTGACTTTAATCTCCCTTGTTAGTATCAAATTTTCTAAGCCCTCTTTCCTCATTATGTGGCCTAGAAACCTCAACTGTCTCTTCTTGATATTAAGTATAAGTTTCTTTTTCCAGAAGTGATTAATTGACAAAAATGGCGCACATATTAACTAGAAGGGATAACAAGAGACTGAACAAAAGTTGCTTGATAGGTGCTCATTGAATAGTAAACATAGCAGGAAAAGACCGGATACAAAATGGAATGACGAAGTGCATGGGTTTGTTGGTGACAGAACAGGGAACAGAAATGTCACGGGGGAGAGTTGGGAAACATTTTTCCGGCAGTGGTATCGAAATTGATACTGAGGATAATGAGATACCACGGGTACCTTGTTTGTACTAAAATTCACACAGTAGGAGACGCGAGAGCCAATCAAGGTAGAGATGACTGTTAAAACGGTTATGACAGATGAGGTGTGATATGAATGAAATAGGGGGTGACAAGAAGTGAAGATTATGAGGACACGGAGGATAAATAACAATTGACTATTGACTTGAAGAGGGTAAGATTTGTATATTCTTTGTAAATCTTTTATTGTAAGAAAGCGACATAGAAAAAAATATTGTATGAATCCTGCCTTGATTTTATGACCTCAATTGATTGAACGTTTGCGGAATTATATACAAAATCTTTTTTTATATTCTGTCTGTCTGTCTGTCTCCCTTGCATTACATTTTTAGTTTTTTGTTTTCTCATCGTATTTCAAAAGAACAGGGTCCCGGTCATCTTCTCTCTCTGAACTATTTCTTTCTTTCTTTCTTTCTTTCTTTCTTTCTTTCTTTCTTTCTTTCTTTCTTTCGTTATTACCGTCACTTCATTCTTTTCTCTCTCTCTCTCTCTCACACACAAACTCTCTCTACAAATTCTTTCTATCTTTCTTTCTCTAGAGTTTTATTTACTTTCACTTTTTCCTTCTCTCTCTACGGTTTCTTTCTTTCTATTTTTCCTTCCCGTGAAACGTCTTGACTTTCATTTGTTTTTTTTCGCCTTACGTATTTTCTCTTTCTTTCTTTCTTTCTTTCTTTCTTTCTTTATTTCTTTCTTTCTTTCTTTCTTTCTTTCTTTCTTTCTTTCTTTCTTTCTTTCTTTCTTTCTTTCTTTCTTTCTTTCTTTCCGCTCTCTCTCTCTCCTCCTCTCTCTTTCTACGGATTCCTTCTCTCTTTCTACCTTTTTTAATATTTTTCTCAACTTTTCTTTACCATTCTTTCTTTCTTTCTTTCTTTCTTTCTTTCTTTCTTTCTTTCTTTCTTTCTTTCTCTTCGCTGCTCTCTTCCTACAGATTATTCAATTTATTATTTTTTTCTCTCTTTCTTTCTATCGAACCTTCTTAACGTTCACCTTTTCTTTCTCTCTCGGTACAAATTTGTTCTTTCTTTCCCTCTCTCTAACCATTTCTCTTTTCATTTATCTCTGTTTATTTTTTTTCTCTTGACGCAGTTATTATTTCTCTTTTTCTAACCACCTCTTTCACGTCTCTTCTTTCTCTGTCCTACTTCGTCCCTCCCTCTCTCTCTCTAACCACCTCTTCCTTCTCTTTATTTAGCGTTTTCTCCCTTCCTCTGTATTGTAAATTAAAGTGGAAGATAAATATTAGAAAATAAAGATATAAAAAAGGAATTATAGGGATCCCTCGATTAGTGCGGCTAATATGTACATTAATTAAACGATACACACTACTCGAAAACGCATTAATCGAATGGGCATTAGTCGAAGGATTACATCGGTATCCGCGGTTTCAGTTATCCGCTGTAACCCCCATCACAAAAAAAGAATGTTTTATAAGTTTTACTCAATAATGATCCCAAGTTGTAATGTTGAAAATTAGGATAATTTGGAAAAGAATGAATGGCGGAAAAAGTGGCGAAAGAATGAAAAATAGCAAAGAAAAAGATGAAATATTTGGATAAGAAAGAAAGAAAGAAAGAAAGAAAGAAAGAAAGAAAGAAAGAAAGAAAGAAAGAAAGGTAAAGAAGACTTGAGAAAAATATAAACAAAAGGTAGAAAAAGAGAGAGAGAGAGAGAGAGAGAGAGAGAGAGAGAGAGCGAAAAGAAAGAAAGAAAGTGTTTTAACCTAGAAAAGGTTACTGAATGAAGAATAACCAAAATGGATGTTGGAGATGAAATGGTAATCTTTATAACATCAACGAAATACAATACTCGCCAGCGGCGTGAAGTAGGTAAACCACTGCTAGTGGTGGACTACTTAGACTGCATATCCACACTCCACTTACAATAGTGTCCAACGTATTTATGAGGATTGGGTTATAGCCATTGGTGTTCATAACAGAAAGAAAGAAAGAAAGAAAAGAAAAGAAAAGAAAGAAATAGAGAAAGAAAGAAAGAAGGCTTAGAATATGAAGGGGGAAAATGAACGAGAAGATAGGAAACAAAAAGAAAAAAAGAGGAAAAACATCAACCAAGAGAACACAGAAAGATTTCTTTAATTTAACATGCGTAAGCTCACAACTTCATCGTACACTGAATTTTCTAAGATATAATATAAAAACGAAACTTCTCTTCGTCAAATCCTAAAGAGGGGTCTACCCTCCAGGTGGATACATTCAGACTAGGGTATAAACCCAAGCAGTATCTACCTTTTAGAACCTAGTTTAAACCGAAACTATATTTACCTTTATGAACCTCGTCTAAACCCGACCTGTATCTACTGTTTTGCTTTAGTGTAAACCAGTCCTATGTCTATGTTTCTAATTAGTATAAGCCAGTCTTATACTTATCTTTGACCCTAGTGTAAATCTATTTATCTTTTTGACTCAAATGTAAATCGTATCTTTATCTACTTTTCTAACGTTAGGTTTAACTGTGTCTACGTTTTTGAAACTTCATTGTGATTCATTGCGTCCTTCAAGTAACCAACCCATCCGAACTCTATTATTAGTGATTGTTGTTAGTATCTTATTGTGTCTAATTTATAAATTATTAGCTTAAAGGACGTAATCCGTGCGGACTTTTAAACTAGTTCCCGCAGAGGGCTAATTGGGTCTCCGGCCTAAAACTAATGGAATTTCTGGTCCAGCTTAGAAAACGGCAATGATAAATTTGAAGAAATAACTTTGAATTCTTCAATTCATTCAATGGAACTTCAAAGCCTCACTTTAACTCTGATTCGGGCTATAAGTCCAATTCTGACCGAAAGATCGCTGTGGGCCGAAACACTGATTTGGGCCGAAACTCTAATTTGGGTCGAAACTCTGATTTGGGTTGAAATTCCAATTCAGGCCGAACACTGAGTTCTTCAAATCACAAACTCTGCGGAACCTCAAAGCCTCACTTTAACTCTGATTCGGGCTATAAGTCCAATTCTGACCAAAAGACCGATTTGGGCCGAAACTCTGATTTGGGCCGAAATTCCAATTCAGGCCGAAAACTGAGTTCTTCAAATCACAAACTCTGCGGAACCTCAAAGCCTCACGTCCCGAAACCTCTCTCTTTAACTGATTAATTCGCTTTTTTTTCCTTAATTTACAAAATTTTGGAGATATTTTAAACTTAATTTAAAACAAAAAAATTAAATTTATAAAGTTTTTGTGTTACTTTAAAATCAATATAAATTAAAAATTAATTTTTTTAAGTTATTTTAAAATTTGAATTTTTAGCTTTTCCTCCTCATCCGGACCCAAATCCCAATGCTGGATATTCAAGCACCAGATGAAGGACAGGTTTTCAATCCCGAGATCATCCTGATTCCAAAAAGGTATAATATGCCTATGTAGAGTAAAAGTGGCCCGAGTTAGAGGGGCTTCAGACACACGGAAGGACAGATAGAATTTGCTGTTTATTTATTAAGAAGATTTGTCATAGATATAGAAAAAATAAGAGTATGTATAGATTTCGGGACTGTCCGTAGGTTCAGGAATTAGGTGGGAGTTTTAGAATATATATCTTGCGAATTAGAGAGAAGAAGTGAGCGACTGTATTTAGAAAAATGTACTAAATGTAGAAGAAGCACTGAAAACACTTCATGAAGGATGAAGAAGAAGAAAAGAATAAAGAAAATAAAAGGGAGAACGAATCTAGAAGATTGATGAAAGCAAAAAGAGAAGAAAGAATGAAGTCGGGTGAGAAAGAAGAGAAACGATAAAGAAGAAATATTTGGAGGAGAAAGAAAGAAGTGGAGATAGAATACGAGAAGGCTATAACTGGAAATGAGTGGGTATATGGGATATAAAAAGAAAGAAGAACGAAAAGAAAACAGAGAAATTTTGAAGCAAAGACCACATTCGGCTTCTCGAGAAAAAATAGCAAAAGTATAAAAATTCAGACATATGTTTCCTGAACGCTATGTGTGCTATTTTGTTATTTTCAGTGAATGCAAATATCTCGTGGTGTAATATACATGCATACATACATACGTACATACATACATATATATATATATATATATATATATATATATATATATATATATATATATATATATATATATATATCGGTTTTGTAGTGCGTATTCAATTTATGTAACGTAAATCATTCAAACGAAAAACAAATACTGAAGCTAGTTATATGGCGAGAATCACTCTCACAAACAATATTTAATAATAAATTACAACCAACTTCGAATCTGTTAATGAATGGTGTGATCCTTGTTCATAAATTCCGGGTTTATCTGGTCTTATTTTTTTGTACGAGCCGGCTTTCAGTCGTTTCGAACGACCATCCTCAGGTAGACATATTAGTGTGTTTTTGTTAAACTCCGAATAGTAATGCGACATCGAAAGATATTGTGGTCCGAAAGAGTGCTTTTTTAGTAATGAGATATTGTTAAATGTAAGAATAATTTTGGAGCGCTGCAGACACAACGCTGAGGTTGAATTTTTTAAATTTGAAAAATGTGCGTTCTTGTACTGGAGAAAAGTGGCATGAACTAAATTGTTCAATAATAATAGTATTGTCACAATTATTATCAGGAATTTCGCACTTAGGATCAGGTTATTTTAATATCGGTTTTGTAGTACGTATTCAACAAAAACACACTAATATGTCTACCTGAGGATGGTCGTTCGAAACGACTGAAAGCCGGCTCGTACACAAAAAATAAGACCAGATAAACCCGGAATTTAGGAACAAGGATCACACCATTCATTAACAGATTCGAAGTTGGTTGTAATTTATTATTAAATATTGTTTGTGAGAGTGATTCTCGCCATATAACTAGCTTCAGTATTTGTTTTTCGTTTGAATGATTTACGTTATATATATATATATATATATATATATATATATATATATATATATATATATATATATATATATATATATATACCCGAACATTGCATTAACTGCATGAAACTCCGATTAGAGTTATCGACGTTGGATATTATGTATATTCAGTAATATATATATATATATATATATATATATATATATATATATATATATATGTATATATATATATATATATATATATATATATATATATATGTATGTATGTATATATATAAAACACTTTAAACATTATTTTTAGTGGATACCCATATTAAAGTAAACGGTCCTTTTATTTATTAAACATTATATAATAATAATAATAATAATAATAATAATAATAATAATAATAATAATAATAATAATAATAAAAACAACACACACTGACAGAACAATCAAAGCCAACCGCCCAGACATTGTTATTAAAGACCACAAACAAAAAAATGTCTCCTTATTGATATGGCAGTCCCTGCAGACTGCAATGTATCTTTGGAGATATTCGAAAAGCTGTCAAAATACAAGGACCTTGAAATCGAAATCTAAAAAATGTGGCACATGGGAACATCAACAATTCCAGTTGTAGTTGGAGCCCTAGGATTGGTTGGAAAAAATTTCAGTAGACTAATTGAAGGGATCCTTGGAAGTTCATGCCTCAAAGAGATACAAAAAATTATTCTGACAAGCACAGACCACACTTTACGAAGGGCTTTATCGATGTAATATTTTTTTTTTGCAGTGGAAAGTGTCATGATACCATTTCTAACCTTAGGTCCCATGGGCGGGACCCGGAAAGAAATGTGTAAACGGCAGATATCAAAGGAAATAATAATAATAATAATAATAATAATAATAATAATAATAATAATAATAATAATAAAATAAGCCACTCCTAACAGAGTATGACAAAGAAACACCGGAGAATAAGTCCTTAATGTCGTATTAATTGGCAAAGCCTTAGTATTTCTAAAATATCCACGGTAGCCGGCCACAACTAAATGTTTCATACGTGTTCACGCAATCGTCATAAGGACAATAGTTTACATGTAAATAGTGATAACTCCTCTCCTAATTCAGACAGAAATTATCGAATCGGAATGCAGGCGGTCGGAAAAAGGTTATCAAAAATTGGCATGGATGTAAAACCACCCGAAATACCCATACAAGTATAGAAACGTAAAGTTAGTTCCACCAGGCTTTTAGCAATGAAGACACCGGTCAGTCCTAGGAGAGAATAAACGGTAGTGGCAAGAAGAAGACACGTACGCAGGATTTTCCACAGTCGCTGGAGGACACATTAACTCTCTGAACAAACCAGCATATTATATATTATCTTTCTACCTCTCTCTCTCTTTCTACCCTTCTCTCTTTCCACCTCTCCTTCTTACCACATCTCTCTCTTTCCATCTCTCTCTCTTTCCACCTTTCTCTTTCGACCTCTCTCTCTTTCGACCTCTCTCTTTCCATCTCTCGATTTCTACCTGCTCTTTCCACCTCTCCCTCTCCAGCACTCGCTCTTTCCATCCCTCTCTTTTTCCACCTCTCCCTCTTACTACCTCTCGCTCTTTCCACCTCTCTCTCTCTTTCTATCTCTCTCTTTTTTATCTCTCTCTCTTTCCGTCTCTCTCTTTCCACCTCTCCCTCTTGCCATCTCTCACTTTCTATTCCTCTCTCTTTCCCCCTCTACCTCTTACCACATCTCGCTCTTTCCATCTATCTCTCTTTTTATCGGTTTCTCTTTCCATCTCTCAGTGATTGCGTGCGTGCTTATTTATATTTTAGCTTTCTTTAAACCAATAATATTTTAAATATTTTTATTTCAACTTTCTTCAGACGGACATTTTTTTAATGTTGAAATAAACGCGAGTGTTTTATAATACGATTTAAAAATACGATTTGTTTATACAGTAAGTATTTTTATTTCAACATTCTTCAAACAGACAATTTTTTTTAATGTCGAAAGCAACTTCAATAACCGCAAATAAATGTATTTTTAAAATATCTCTACTACCACAAACTCTTCATGAAACAAGATATAAACAGTAACACAACAAAGTTGACCCAACGGATCACGATGGTCTAGTCAGCAATAAAAATCTTGTCAGCATTAAATAAATCATTGACGTTGATATGCCGTAAACCAAACCAAAACAAACCAAACAAAACCGGTCAAGTTTGATGTTCAAAATTTTAAATACAATGTCATCTTAATTTTTAATACTTCTGCTTTCTCAGTTTTTGTTCTTTTATTGTTCTCGTCCCTTAATGTATTTCTTCTATCTGTCACACTTAGTAACACTCTCCCTCTGACTCTTAGTGGCTTTGTTGCCTTGCTTGGGGTGAGATCATTAAAAAAATAGTTTGTAAGGAGTGGAATTGCTAGCATCACATTCTAGGGGATTGGGATTTAGAGTTGTCCTTTATCGAGACTGTCAACCAAATCTCGATAGACAACTCTGCGCTGCTATAAACCGCTTTTACTTAATGAAGAATAAATGAATGTACGCAGAGAATTAAGTCATCGGTCAAACTGCTCTCTGATTGGCTTATTCACATAATCACTAGAGACAGTTGGAGTTTCCTCTCTCCTCTCCTCTCATTTCAATTAAGTGATAAACTTGGCCCAGCGGCTGAAATCAGTTCGACTAATGGCGGAGTGGAGATATTTGGTCTACAGGCAGAGTATAGAGTAGATAGATGAAAGGTAGAAATGGGAGCCAACTTTTAGTGGTGGAAGAATAGGGTTAAGGTTTTTCATATTTTTAAGGGTGAGGAGCACAAGCCCGCGAAAGTGGAAAAACAGCGTATATTTCTACACTCTCCGCCAAACTGCAACACTCAATGATTTTAACCGTATTGAGCACACTTATATCGTTAAAAAAGAAGAAATAGAGGAAAACGATGATATACCTCTGTTTAGTGCACACTTTCATGCCAGATGGCATTTTGCCAAATTGCCACTCAGATGCTATGTTATTGGTGCCATACAAACAGCGTTCACCTCTGACATTGATATTTGTTTGTGAATCTGGGTGTCGCACCTCACTGGCTGCATCTATAGCTATGTAGCCCACTCTCTTCCATTGCGCAAGATGGCCTTTGATTACAAGAAAGTTTATCTGCTATTTGAGAAGTCTTGTTGTTAATTCTGCTGGGTGTCTAGTCCCCATCTTCACCAAAATGACTAGAGAGGGAGTCGGTTGAGTCGCTAATGACCCGACTATACGACAGGTAGTAGTACTAAGTTACATTATGCCAGTAGGACTCGTAAGGTTATGTCACTAGAAAACAGTATTTGATGTATGAGCATTGACAACCAGGAGGCCGAAAACGTGAATCCCTGGACGAAGTTTTGTTAACTTATAAGTCCTCAAGAAACAGATTTCAGTATTTCATGCCTTTGTTAGATTTCCACAAAGTAAGCGAAGATGAAAATTATTTGTGAAGTCTCTACAGATATTTAAATTAAAAGGGATCTAAGAATTTGTGATGGCGAAGTTTTTCAAATAAAATACAAATATTTATATTACAATTCTACGTTTAGATATTTGCTTCAACACACGCATCCTTGGGCGCAGTCAAATTTAAACAGATATTCAGAAAAAAAGTGATTTTGCCCTGAAGCACACAGTTATTTAGAGAGAGAGAGAGAGAGAGAGAGAGAGAGAGAGAGAGAGAGAGAGAGAGAGAGAGAGAGAGAGAGAGAGAGACCTGTCTTTGTGTTGTGAATTTGAGGAAACGAGAAATCTCACCAGGAAATGAGAATGTCTAAGAAAATTTAAGAAAATGGAAAAAGTTATCGGTAAAAATTATAAAAATCCTTTACCAGAGTTTTCTGCCGACCGTATGCATTTTTCAGATCTATTTCTCTGTCTTAGTCTCCTCATATCTATCTATCTATCTATCTATCTATCTATCTATCTATCTATCTATCTATCTATCTATCCTAGTCTCCGCGTATCTATCTATCTATCTATCTATCTATCTATCTATCTTAGCCCATTAAAATCGATCTTTGTCTTTGCAACTGTATTATATTTCCCAAATAGTGTTTCCCTTCAACGACGTTGTATATCAAAGCGTTTCAATATGACCGGCTTCTGTTTAGGCAAGTTAATTGAAAATCGCTCAAAATGGCCGCCTTTTCCTTCAGCCAGCACTTATCATTCAAATTCGTATTTCCCGTTAATTTGAAATACAATCTCTTCTTTCCTGATACGAAAGGCGCTCTTCAAACATGGTTACCATAATTTTTCCCCTTTCATCAGAGGGTCAACGCCAAATCTAATCCTTTACTTCGTGTGCTCAGAAAGTTAAGATCATCTCGTCTTCAAGTTGATGTTTCATGTGCTACTTTGAAACGATTGTCGACCTCATATATAGTTCGATCCCAGGTTTTCGAAATGACTCGGTGTATGGGTTGGTTACAAGTTTAGTATAGGAGATAAGGAACTTGAACATAGAATAGGCTGAGAGTGATTCATTGCATCTTCTCGGTCTCACGTTTTCTGTTGACATGAACTGGAAAGATTATATTGAATCAATTGCAAGATCTGCTGCTAGGAAAGTTGGTTCCCTGTGTCCTGCTAGACAATTTTTCTCTCCAGAATCTATATGACATATTTATTATAAATTAACTGATTTAAAATATGGTTTCTTCCCTACACAGGAATTATCATGTTTCAAAAATCAAAGCTAAAAACTTAAAACTTAATTATATAATTAAATTAAAAGCATTAGTTCTGTTTTATCTTCAAGCGAATTTTGGAATAACTTATTTTTAAATTTACTGAGTTTTAAACGCACATGTTTTAAATCAGTTAATTTATAATATTTATGCTCTGCAAATATATATTGAGCACTGTTTTGTAAAAATAAAAATATCAATAAGAACACCGGATTATATATCTTACTGTTCTTTCTTTTTATTATAATATATATATATATATATATATATATATATATATATATATATATATATATATATATATATATATATATATATATATATATATATAAGTAAATCATTGAGTCTGAAAGAAACCTCAACAGAATGCAGAAAGCACTGAACGGCCGTTTCATCCTATATTTAGGACTCATCTGCAGTGCGCATCCACTACCGAGAATTGAAACCCGGACAGTTAGGTCATCAAGCAAACGTCATACCAGCTGTTCAACGGGCCTCGGTGACGAAAAGATAGCAAATCAGACTCAGTATAGCGCCGCACGCTCACATATTCCGTGGTGGAACTCAACTGAAGTTCTCTGTAACCATAGGACTGTGCCCCCGGGAGCCACGAGTTCTATCAAATATTATAATTATCAAATCCTCCTAACAATTTCTATCATGTGTATTTCATTGCTTGATCCGGATTCTAATGCTTCAGTTTGAGCGGCTTGGTGATAGTAGTCTCGGTAGTGGATGCGCACTGCTGATGAGTCCCAAATATAGGACGAAACGGCCGTCCAGTGCCTTCTGCATTCTATTGAGGTTTCTTTCAGACTCAATGATTTACTTAATTATAATTATCAAATCCTCCTAAAGAATTCCATTTTTTTTCTATCATATATATATATATATATATATATATATATATATATATATATGACATATTTATAAGTCTACCATTCTTACTTCGAATATTGCTGTCACATCTGGTCTGGTGCTTCTGCTATGTGCCTTTTGACATAATCCGAAGAATCTGCAATATTATTAGTCCTGACTTAGCATCTTGTCTTCCAATTGTTTTGATGGGCAAAGGATTTTTTCGCAATAGGTTGCCATTTTTTTCTGCGATAGACTTTTTATCAATAAAGGTTATAGGACCCAATCTGTTCTGTTATTCAACCTGTAATAGGATGGAGAAGTGATGGAGTTATAGCTTTATCAAGGGTATTTGCGCGTAAGTGAATGTAATGAAATTCGAACTCGGCTCTCCGATTTTTCATTCCGAGCCATTATCCATTACATCACACTGCACATCCGAGATAAACGACAGAGTAAAAGTAAAAACCAAATATTCAAACGCTTACCGTAAATCCCGTTCTTTCTTGCTAGCGTAGATTTTGTGCTAGAGAAATGGGATTATTTTTGGATGACCCTGAATCATCAGTGTTAAAGCAAAAAAAAAAAAACTTTTCAAAATAACCTTACCGGGTGTAACAGCAAAATTGTCCAAATCGTGTAACAGCATGCCATAATTGTCCATCCCCCAAAATGTATAATATCTAAAAAGAACACTAAACTAATTGAGTTTCTTTTCTCCATGTTTTCATGGAGTTATTCAGGTAGAGAGAGAGCAGGTTAAAATCATTTTGTGTCAGCCCCACGATGTCTTCCCAATGGTGAGAGAAAAAAATATCATTCAAGCCTTCAGTAATGGTACCAACATTCATACTCTGGCTTTCAACTCCAAAGTCCATTCAAGAACCATCAAGAGAACGGTGGATAAGTTTTAAAAAGAGGGAACAGTAGAGAGGGAAACTAGATCAGGAGGTTCACAAAAGCAAGTCGGATCATCATCTCAACTTAGAGCTAAATACATTCTTATTGTTCAAAGTAGAGTCCAATAGTATTATAAAAACCTCGGAGAATTCCAGTAAGATATCTTTAATCATTTCTAAGATACAACTGTTCAAAGTTAAATGTAACAATTGGACAATTTCGCTGTTAGACGATTTGTGCAATTTTGCTGTTGCTGTTATACCCGGTATATATTGCACATTCCGTTGTATTCTAATAATAATAATAATAATAATAATAATAATAATAATAATAATATATATATATATATATATATATATATATATATATATATATATATATATATGCTCAACTTGTGTATCGAGCACTGTTTTTTAAAAATAAATAAAAAATACTAAAGAACTTTGGATTATTACACTAACGGTTCTTTCCGATATATATATATATATATATATATATATATATATATATATATGAAGAAATATAGTCTTAAAGTGTGCTATATTTATAGGATAAAGTACTCAATATCAAACATAGAACATAGAAGTCAACACTTAGAGGCGACAGTCTGTTTCATGCTAGATGCAATCATCGGGCCACCGATATATATATATATATATATGTATATATATATATATATATATATATATATATATGAGTTTTATTGAAGACGATTAACAAAATAATGCGTTTAAGCATTTTATTGAATTTTTGTATTGTTCGTATAACATTTTTCTTTAATGGACATAAAATGTTTAAAAATTACCCGAATTTCGGCTATTATTTTAGGCATTATTAAGGATGTTTCTTTTTATTTCCAGTTCTAAGTAAATGCGTAACTATGAACACGGTCACAATGTTTGGAAAAAAATTCCCATAATTCTGGATACATAAATAAAAAAATTACACATCCAGTTAAATTTAAAAATTAAAAAAAACATTCTTGATAATGAGTAAAAGAAAAGCGATCAAACATACAAAACATTCGGACAATTTTAAGAAGTCACTTATACGAAAACAAGAAAAGTTAAATAAAATTACCATGTCAGTAGTCTTTAATGAAACTTGTATAAAAGAGCGATTGCTGCCCAAATACACAATTATATATATATATATATATATATATATATATAATTGTATTTTTTGTATGTACGTTATTTTTGTAGATACAAATATTTAATTAAATGCTCTGTTTACAATAAACAATATTAACAGTATCTAACGAAATGAATGTTCGAGAAATCTCAAGGCAGATATGTGTCCTTCGACAGGAATCGAACCTGTATCCCACAAGAAACCGTCATATAGACTGACGTGCTATACCATTTAGCTACAGAGGAAGCGCCTGGTTAGCAAGGATAAATTACTGTTTTTAAACTACAAACTTCCCATGATTTCTCTCGAACGCTCATATCTGCTCGAAGCGTATCTTAACGTAAACAAATGACATCATATATTATGAAAATGGACTAATTCTGACAATTATTTTAATATATTTTTGCTAATCAGACGATTCTTCTGTAGCTAAATGGTATAGCAAGTCAGGCCATATGACGGTTACATGTAGGATACAGGTTCGTATTCCTGACGGAGGACACATATTTTCTTTGAGATTTCTCGGACTTTCAGGCCGGTAAATGTTATTAATACGGTTTATTATAAACAGAGTATTTACGTAAATATTTGTATTTATAAAAGTAACGTATAAACAAAAAGTAAATTAAAATAATTGTCTGACTTAGTCCATTTCAATATATATATATATATATATATGAATAAATAATGAATGTTTTTAATCTAACATGTTTTCTAATTGCTATAAACGTTATTTTAATGTATATACGTTTTTCAGTCGCTATTCCTACTTTTTATTTCCCGAAACAGGAAAAAACACAAGTGGTTACTTAGTCTGAAAGAATATGAGAAAAAACATTATTCAGGAGCGCGAAAAATAAATAAACATAGATTAAGAAAATAAAACATAACGATATTGCATTTAGAGTTTTGAATATAAAACTTGATTGGAAAGTTAAAAACAGGAAGAGAGTTCCACAAGCAAGAAGTGCGAAAGAAACTTATCATAGACCTTGCCGTCAATCTAGTACTGTGCCTAAATTCATAAAGTTTAGGTACCAAAGAGGAAAGCAATATTTATTTTTGTTGAATACAAGAAAAAAAGTGGTACAAGGCCAAAGGGAGGTATAGGAATGGCCGGTCTTCAACTATCTTATAATTAAACTTAGCTAGCCACAAACACTGCCACAAACACATCACCCAAATATTCCTTACACCCAAACAACATATTCTTACCATTCCTACTACAGTCACCACAATACCCCAGAGTCTCTATGAAGTCGTAACTAGTCCCCATATGTAAAATTTGTCTGTGATGGTTGAGAATAAAATAGGCACTTTTGAAAATGAAACCACAATGAAAACAAAGAGGAAAGTTCGTCAGAACATTTACCAAGAAAATATTTATATAAAATACACAGAGAAACTATATTACGGTGGGAAAGTGATTGAAGCCGAGATGTCATGTCAAGACCAATATTATTGCAAATTCTTCGTTTAATTTTGTCAAGAATCTCATAAATAGATGATAGAATCACAAGATCAGATCAGACAGAAAAATTCAATGCATGGGTAGACTTAGAAATGTGTAAGATAGATTCTGCTGAAAGAAATTGCTTAGCCTGACACAGTGAACCAGCTTTCCTATCAGCAGATCTAGCAACTGATTCGGTGACATGAAATGAAACGATGATATAATTGTTCCACTTCACGTCAGTGGATAACTTTAGTCCTAAAACCATGACTTATTTTGTAACCATTATACAGCACCTCGGTGTGCATGTCATTTTTTTTGTAGGAATTAAAGACATTGTAATCGCGCAAAGCGAAAATGCATTTCTAAATAAAACAAACTTTGAAGATTCGATTATATCCGCAAGATGATTAAAATCGGATTTGTTTTGGGTGCAATTATTTGTTTGGTTTCCAGTTTCGTGAAGAAGAGAGGAACAATGCCATTCGGATATTCCTGTTGTGTTATCCAAGTATTTTCCTTGTGGAAATGTGTGCATGTGTACAATCTTATCAGTTTTCTGTTTTCTACGTCTTCAATGGCGAGTTTATTACTTGGACTAATGTCCTCGGGAAACAGAACTGAGGTGATTAAAGATTGGGTAAATGAAGTACGGCTTTCCTTTGTAAGTTTGACTCGGAAGTTAATGGTGGTCATCAATGTTTGGGGAAAATGGGCGGGAAAATTGGAAAATGGTGAGAAAGGATGAAAGTAAAATGGAGAGAGAAAGATGAAGATATCTAATGGCTTGTTAATAGTTTGGGTAATTTCGTATATTGCAAATGGAATAAAGAGAGTGAGAGAGAGAGACAGAGAGTGGGAGAGAGAGAGAGAGAGAAGAGAGGGCAGTGCAGGGTGGGGATGGATATTTAAGAAAATAAGCCTACGGAAATAAATGAAAATTACAAAGTATGAAAGATAAAGGGAAGGTCTTTCTGTCTCTCTTTACGCACGCACGCACACACACACACACACACACACATATATATATATGAATATATATATATATATATGCATATATATATATATATATATATATATATATATATATATATATATATATATATATATGCGACAAAGTGAAAAACTTATAAACGTGTCGCTTTTAAGCTCTTCCATTATGTCTCATCATCATCACTTTTGTTTTGTTTATATCTCTATATATTTACTCTCCTATATATATATATATATATATATATATATATATATATATATATATATATATATATATATATATATATATATGATATACTACAGTTCAAAAGTTTGAAGCCACCTCCAGAATTAGCATGGGATGAACTTGGCAGAAGAGTGAAAAAAAAAAATGAAAAAACAGTTCTTGGAGTCATTGTAGAAAGAATGGAATCAATTATCAGACTTATACTTTGAGAAACTTTTTGCTACGAATACCAAAAAATTGTATTGCAGTAGTGAAGGCTAAAGGAGGAGATTGTGACGAGAGCAAAATTTAATCATAAAATGCTTTTTCACTTTTTGTCATAATAAAATTTCTAATAAAAGTCACGTCTCACTTTTTTTTAACCATGCATAATAACTTCC
>OZ038492.1:13199957-13327457 GCA_964036315.1 Acanthosepion esculentum | reverse complement strand
GCCATATCGTTGACAATTTTTTGTATCAATTACAAGTACCGTGTAAAATAATCATGCTGGCGACAATTTCATTTGCCAATTGCAAGTGCCGTCTGGAATAGCCATGCTAGTAACAATTTTTTTGTTACAATTGCATGTAACATAGTAATGCCGGAACTAATTTTTTTTGTGCCAATTACACGTGCCGTCTCGAATAGCAATGACAAAGCCAGTTTTTGTGCCAATTACAAGTGCCGTCTGGAATAGTCATACTGGTGAAAATTTCTTGTGGCAATTCCATGTGCCTCTTGGAATAGCAATCATAGTGCCAACTTTTTGTGCTAATTACAAGTGCCGCCTGGAATAGTAATGACGGCGCCAATTTTTTGTGCTAATTACATAGGCTCTCTTAAATAACCATGCCATCGACAATTTGTGGCGCCAATTACAAATTCCGCCTGGAATCAAAATGCTGGCGCCAATTTTGGGGACAATTACAAGTTCCGTTTGAAATAGCCAGTGACAATCTTTGGTGACAATTACAAGTGACGTCGAAAATTACCTGTGGCGTCTGAAATAGTCCTACCGGTGACAATTTCTTTTGTCAATTGCAAGTCTTTTCTGGAAGAGCCATGCCGGCGACATTTTTTGGTGCCAACTGCAACTGACGTCTGGAATATCAATATCGGCGACACTTTTTAGTTCCAATAGCAAGTGCCATTTGGCATAGTAATGCTGGAACCATACTGATGACATTTTTGTACCAATTGCAAGTGCTGTCTAGAATAACCATAGCGGTGAAAATTTCTTGTGTCAATTACAAGAATCATCTCGAACAGCAATCCCGGTGCCAACTTTTTGCGCTAATTACAAGAGCTGTCTGAAATAGCCAAGCCGGCGACAATTTGTTATTCCAGTTACAGGTAGAGTCTGAAATAGCAATGTCAACCCCAACTTTTGTGTCAATTAAAAGTGCTATATAAAATATCAATGCTGTTGACATTTTCTTGCAAGTGCCCTGTGAAATAGACATGCTGGTGACAAGTTTTCTGCCAATTACAAGTGACTTCGGAAATAGCCATACCGCTCACTCGTAATTACCCCCCAAAATTTCCACCAGTGTGACTATTTCATACGGCACTTGTAATTGGCATAAAAAATTGTCACCCGCATGGCTATTCAAGACAGCACTTGTAATTGGCACAAAGTTTTTTCACTGTAATAGCCATTTCAGACGGCACTTGAAATAGGTACAAAGAATTGTCACCGGCATGACTAATTTAGACGGCACTTGTATCTCATTCAATACAAACATATCCACCAGCGTGACTATTTTGGCTGTAATTGTATTTGATACAGAAGACACAAACAAAAAGAAGAAAGACTACAGATGCTTTTAAATAACATTCTACAATATTCTGTGAACCAGAGGTATTTTGGCATTCATAGAATGCATGCATTTCTATACAGGTTAGATATGGACAGAAGTAGATGTTTTAGCCTTCTCCTCCTTCCCAAAATATAAAATTAAAAAACAAAACAAAACAAAGAGAATAAAAAAAAAAAAAAACATGTTCAAAAGAATGCGAACTCCATTGAACAATCAGCCTGGTGAGACAACAAATGATTAGGAGTCTAATGACTGGAACTCGTAACAGAATTATATCGCAAAAATGGCAAGCTCTGTGTAACTTTGTTAAAGACACAAGAACATGAAACATAGTTCTTGCGATTAGATTGTTAGCAAAAGCAGGGAAGAATGAGTCGTACTCAGCTTTCATAAATTACACATTAAACATTTGATAATGCAGAAGAGGTCTTTTCAGGAATTATTTCTTTAGATACTGTCTTGAAATAACTCTTAGCCTTTACAGGAATACACTCTGACAGCAGGGCTGAGAAAACGACGATTGCATCCACTGCAGAAGAGTAACAACCTTCCAAGTAAATGTTTACAGCTATAAATATTTACCTATCCCAGAACCAATTAAATAAATTAAGCTCTAGAAAACGACCAATATTCCACTATCACCGAACCATGTAAATGCTTATAGATCCAAATATAACCGAATAATATTTACCTATTTCTAAAACCAAGTAAATGCTTATGGACACAAATATAATCGATCAATACTTACCTATCCTTGAATAAAGTAAATGCATATAGATTCAAATATAACTAATCTTTACCTGCCGGAATTTAGCATTGGCGGCCACAATCTTAACAACATAGGATATGCAGATGACATAGTACTGATAGCAGACACGGAAAACAAATTACAAAGCCATCTACAGAAGGTAGCAATGGAGAGCGAGAAGAAAGGACTAAGCATAAACTACAAGAAGACAGAATGCATGGTCATCAGTAAAACAGGGCATGGCACATAAAATGGAAGAAAGTGAGGTCATGACGGTGGAAAAGCGACTGAAGTCAAGATGACGGGTCAGGGACATACTGACAAAAAAATGTCTGGCTAAAAATAGAGGGAAAGAGAGACAAGGGAAAACAATGCGTGGTATATCTGGCGGGCTTAAGCAAGTGGATGACAGAAAGTGGTCTGGAAGAGGAAGCGGAGGAAAGGAACTTGTTAAGAGCTGCACGGGACAGAGGGAGGTGGAGAGCCATGATCGCCTACGTCATGAAAGGACATGGCATATAAAAGGGAAGAAAGTGAGCTCATGGCGGTGGAAAAGCGACTGAAGTCAAGATGAGAGGCCAGGGACATACTGACAAAAAAGAATTTTTAAAAAAATCTCTTGCTAAAAATTTTAGAGAAGTAAGAAAGATTCTATGACAATTCACCTTTCCTGTTTATAGGACGTGTATTTGGTTTGGTTAAAATGTTTAATTTGTAAAAAGAATTCCTATAGGCCTTCTAAAGTGATTTTGAGGATTATGCGACTCAATTTTAGCTGTTGTTTTAGGAGAACTTATTGGAAAAAAGTATTGTTTAATTACCTTTGTATGTTTACGCAAAAGCTCTGGTTACTAATTACGGAATTAAAATAGTACATTATATTATTTCTCGTGCATGATCAAAATATAACGAAATCCGAAGGAGCGCTAGGATAGACAAAGATGCCTTCCAAAAGCTAAGCAGTGTATTAAGAAATAGAAAAACTTCGCTAGAAACAGGGAAAAGTGTACTGAACTGTTACGTGTTACTAGTATGGCAGTGAGTGCTGGACAATCAGAAATGAAGAAGAGACTTGAAGCACAGTAATGTAGTTCTACAGAAGGATGCTGAGGATACGATGGACCGATTATGTGAGTAACGACGAAATTTTAGAGAAAATGGAAACAAAAAGGAAACTTATATTTAACACCAGGAGGAGGCAGTTTAAACATCTAGGGTACATAATGAGAAGGGAGAGCTTGGAAAATCTGATACTCACAGGACAGATTAAGGGCAAGAAGGACAGAGGAAAACAAACCTCGTAGACAGAATGCATTCATAGCCGCAAGTTGAAGCCAGGTTTCCTGTACACAACATAAATCCACCAAACTAAAAGAAGACATAATGTATGGTTATCAGTAAGAGGAAGAGTCCGAAATGCGATCTGAAGGTCGGGGAGACTAGAATCAAGCAGACGCGAAAGGTTAAATATCGGGAAGTGTCTTGTCAGAGGACGGTAAGTGCGACACTGAGACCCGTAGACGTATTGGGATGGCAAAGGGCACATTGCAGAGTATTGCGAGACTAGAGGATTTCATTGGTAACAAAGTGAATGTTGGACGATTTCCTCAAGGATGAAGAAGAGACTTGAGGCAACGGAGATGTAGTTTTACAGAAGGATGCTAAGGATATCATGGACCGAGAGTGTGAGCAACGATGAGGTTTTAGAGAGGTTGCAAACAAGGAGAATGCTTATACTTAACATCAGGAAGAAGCAGCTGAAGTTTCTGGGACACATAATGAGGAAGGAGGGCCTGGAGAATCTGATACTCACGGGTCGAATAGAGGGAAAAGAGAGACAAGGGAAAGCAGCGCGTGACATAACTGACGAGCTTGAGCAGGTGGGTGACAGAACGTGGTCTTGGGAGGGAAGCAGACGGAAGGTGCTTGCTGAGAGCTGCAAGGGATAGAGAGAGGTGGAGAGCCATGGTCGCTTACATCCTGAAAGGACATGGCATATAAAAAGAATGAATCTTTACCTATTCCCAAACCATGTAAATGCTTTAAGACGATAATCAATTATAGACTTAAATAATATTTTGTTATACGAGGCGATTTCATCAGACGTGGTTTTATTTGGGCTAATTTCTTCCTTTTTGTTTGACCTGATAACGTTTCTGGTCGTATCCTTTGCTGCCTTTCGCGTGTATTGTTTGTTTGTTTTGTTTTAAGGTATATCAACCTCAATGGATCATTTAATGCTGACAACTTTTTTTTCCTGTTAATATTTTTGTTTTGTCAAAAATCCATTTCTGTTAATATTTATTTTTTTCAAAAACGTATAGCTGGTAATATTATTTTTTTCAAAAACGTATAGGTGGTAATATTATTTTTTCAAAAACGTATAGCTGGTAATATTATTTTTTATTTCTTTTTTCAAAAACGTACAGTTGGTAATATTTTTTTTCTTTCTTTGAAAAACATACAGCTGGCAACATTATTTTTTCAAAAACTTATTATCAGAAGACTTGCTGTTGGATGTAGTTTATCGTCTTAACCATGACGCGGATGCAGTTTATCGTCTTACCCAGGACGCGGATGTAGTTTATCGTCTTACCCAGGACGCTGTATCTGTTGTATTCTGGAATAATTGTTCACGGGAATAATGAACATCTAATCTCATACATGACACGATTTATCCGCATACTTAGTCCAATTGAAATCATTAGCAGACCGAGAATGGACATTAATGGATTGCGGGAAGAAATTGATAAAGAAAGAACAAGCGAAGAACTTGAGATTCCACAGGCATTGCCAAGAGACTTTGCTCAGCACAATCAACAGACCGAGGACAGACATTCATGCATCGTGGGAATAATTAATTAAGCAAAATCAAACGATGAATTTGAGAATCCATAGGTATTGTCAGGGAGATGGTAGGTGTGCCGGTGAAGTTAAATGAGTTCCTTGGAAGGTCAAAGGCTCAGCGAGAAAAATTGAACGATGGTAATCCTCAAAACACACAAATGCAACCCCGAGTGTGGATTATATTGGAAGGGAAGTTCATGCCCGTCCTCAATTCAATGTAAATTTCGAAGGTAGGCCGCTATACACATGCGCATTATATTCTGAAAAAATTTTCTAATCACGCTTTAATAGAAATAGGCTTTACAATGTGTTATTTAATATTTTGTTTGCATGGCCCATCTTCCTTATTGCGCATGCGTGGTTCTTCCCCCCACAAAAAATCAAAGGCGACAACTTATCCAGCCTGTTATTATATTTTCTCTGCCATCCATTATTATTTTTCACTTTCTTCCGTCATAGTTGTCTGCTTTTTGCCCCTCATTCGAAGACTAATTGAATTGTCACCTACTTGTCTGATTTCATCGTAGTTTTCGTCTTTTCACTCTTTTTACATCAAATATTCACGGTGAGGAAGTTCCAGTACACTTACATGCATACGGAATAAGACAATGGCGAACAATACTAATATGTAGCAGCAGATTTCAAGTCAAGCCTTTCTTTCTTTCTTTTTTCTTTCTTTCTTTTTTCTTTCTTTCTTTTCACATCTATCTATCTATCTATCTATCTATCTATCTATCTATCTATCTATCTATCTTTCTATCTATCTATCTATCTATCTATCTATCTATCTATCTATCACAGTCTGTTCATATTTATCTATCTATCTATCTATCTATCTATCTATCTATCTATCTATCTATCTATCTATCACAGTCTGTTCATATCTATCTATCTATCTATCTATCTATCTATCTATCTCACATACCTTTGATTATCTATCTATCTACCTATCTATCTATCTTTCTATCTATCTATCTATCTATCTATCTATCTATCTATCTATCACAGTCTGTTCATATTTATCTATCTATCTATCTATCTATCTATCTATCTATCTATCTATCTATCACAGTCTGTTCATATCTATCTATCTATCTATCTATCTATCTATCTCACATACCTTTGATTATCTATCTATCTATCTATTTATCTATCTATCTATCTATCTATCTATCTATCTATCTATCTATCTATCTATCTCACATACCTTTCATTATCTATCTATCTATCTATCTATCTATCTATCTATCTATCTATCTATCTATCTATCTATCTATCTATCTCACATACCTTTCATTATCTATCTATCTATCTATCTATCTATCTATCTATCTATCTCACATACCTTTCATTATCTATCTATCTATCTATCTCACATACCTTTCATTATCTATGTATCTAGCTAGCTAGCTATTTGTGTATATTGAGGATGTCACGTGTTTGTGCGTATAGAATGGTAGTGGGGTTGATTCTCATTGGTTTAGAAAGAGTAAATAAATGATAATTATAATTGTTATAATTATTTTATTATAATTATTTTTGGCACTATAATTAATTTTTATTTATTTATTTTTATGGACACGTCAAAGTGACAGTATCATTAATTTTATATTTATGCACTTTTTTATGGACACGACAATATGTACGTCTATATGAATAACTGGGAACAATTCCGTGTTAAATATTTGAGACAATTAAGCTCTTATTTTGACATGTTTCGCTGATTGAATAACGTCGCCAGAAAAACGGATTCTATTTAAACCAAGTGTACATTGGCGAGAGAGAAAGGGATTCACGTTAGTCACATGAACGCTGTTTAATAGAAGGTGAAGAGTGTGTAGCATCAGAATGTACGTCATTGCATTAGTACATACACAAATTGCAGGGAGTGGATGCTAAGAAGTGCATTGAATGAAAAGTTAATTCTTCTTCTTCTGTATAATATATGCCTTCAGGGTGTGGGCGCTCATGACACCCCACATTTTCTTGTCTTTTTATCCCTTAGTAAACTTTGTTTGCTATATCTCTTAATCCCTGTTCTGCCGACCATTTACACAAGCTCATTACGTAGGTTAAGGTGATTTTTTAACCGTAGCTTAGATGTAGCACAAGGCCGAAAGTATGGGGCACCCAGTGAGGATCGAACTCCCTATTCAGTCGTAACTGAGCTAGCGAGACAAGGTTGCTAGCCACTAGACTACATCGAAGTGACCCTTGTTAGGTAGGCTATGCGCTGCTTCCTTGTGTCGCTCTTGACTTCAATATATCCTGTGTGTGCCAAATTCTCCAAGCTCCCCTTCCTCATATACGCCCTCGAAATTACAACCTTCTGATTGCTAATTGTATCTTTTTTGTTTCCATTTTCTCTCAAACTTCGTAATGGCAAACATTTTCAGTTTATGATATTCTCAGCATCCTTCTGTAGAAACACATTTCTGTTACCTCATGTCTTTTTTCCACCTGTGGGGATGTTGTCCAGCATTCGTTTTAATACAGTAGAACACATTTTGAAGTTTGAATGATGAGGCGACTTGGAGGTTATATTTAGTTACTTATAGACACCGTCAATCGGAGATTGTCAGAGTAGACTGTATTATTCGACTGTGATCCACCTACAAAGTTATCCGTTATAGAGTGCTGTTCTCTTCTCCGATGAAAGGAAAGTTGAGCAAAATTCAAAGGATAAGCGATCTAAAATCCGAAGAAGAAGCTTTGAAAATTCTTTGAATTTAGCAGCAAGTACTGTCAAGCATCCGTTCGGTATAATGTTCTGGGGATGCTTTTCTTTTCATGGAACTGGTTTCATGGAAACCTATTGAAAAGACCCTCAGGAGCGAGCAGTACAAAAGAATTTTAGAGTCTTGTCTGCTCCCTTCTGCTGAAATGGTGCAAATCGACCCACCAAGCTCATTTTTATGCCGGATAATACTTCCTGTCACAAATCAAAAATGATGAGAAGCAGGTGAGTGTTATGACATGGACGCCCCAATCTCCTGACCTCAACCCCATAGAAAACTTATGGAACATTATAAAGTACAGGCTCTCGAGAAAGCAGTTGAGCAACAAAGAGGATTTGATTATGAATTTCATATCCGAATGGAATTCAATGCTTGGAGATGAGATTTGCCAGAACCTAATCAAGTCAATGCCAAAAACGGTTGAAAAGGTTATTCAAAATAAAGGAGGTCCCATAGATTATTAAATATTTCGAACTATATTACCTATTATAAATAAATTATACATCTATTATTCTTTATTTAAAGCTGTTCGGTTATGTTTCTATTGATTACTAGATGCAGGAAATATGTGAGTTACTTTTTTGCACAGATTTTTCCCTGAATCTCATTTATATCCAAAATTATAATTATCAATAAAATAACTTAGGGTGAGTAAACTTTTTTACTAGGTGATCGGGAAGGGGTCTTTATATTAGTAAGATTAAAAATTAGTTTGACCCCAAAAGCAATAGGTGAAACAATTTTTAAGTAAAAAAATCGGGTGAGTCACTTTTATCGAACAGCACTGTATTTATCAAAACCTGCCACCGTATCGTTCATATTTGGCTGTTGTGCCTGTGCCTGTTATACCATTATCAGGCAGGATGTCATAATGAGTACATTAGGCTTCGTATATGCGTACACTGGCATCGCTTTATTGTCGTACCGCTCTCACACTATAATAATAATAATAATAATAATAATAATAATAATAATAAACTGTTAATGACGTCCTGTCGGCAGGGGAGGTAGAGTACGCCGACTGCACCTCCGCAGATGGGTAACCCACCCGCAATGATTATTCCCGATAAACTACATCCGGCCGCAAGGCGTTTAATCGGGAGATTTGAGGTTTTGAGGAGCGCGGACCACCTCTTAATTGCTGTTGTTTCCAGGTCCATCATAACCAGGAGTGGTAGCACCTCTTAGGGTCCCAGCTATGGGAAAATAGTCAATACCCAAACAAGGATCAAAACACTAGGAACGTATAAAAATATATTTTAATATTAAAAATACCAACAATACATTTTTATAACAAGATTACCAACAATATCAACAAGAAATTTTAAATATGAATTACCAACAATATATAATATAATAAAATGACCAATAATAAGTCTTTTTAGCAAAATGACAATCAATGCATTTTACAGTAAAATTGAAAAACAAAACAAAACAAAAAACAATTTGCTGTGATTAATCTCCTTGTAAGGAGAAACAAACTTTCACTTCTTGTTGGATTTTGTAAGATTATTTGGTGAAAAAAATGCAGCGAAATAATTATAATTTAATCATGAAATAATGTCGTTCTCATGAATTAGTTATAAAGTTTGAATTTTCATATTTAGATTTCGGCATTAAATAACCCATAGAGGTGTTGATATGCCGACAAACAAAAACAACCAAATAAAAAAAATAGGTTTATACAAAAACATAACACCTACTGTGGATAATCTACAAACTATATATCAATATATATCAATATATATATCAATATATATATATATAAGACATACGTTTACAATGAAAGCATAAAATGATGTACAAAATATATGTAGTTGAAGCCATAAAACTGCGTTCAAAATAGTTAGATTCCGGCATTAAAAAACCCATAGAAGTGTTGATATGCCGTTAAACAAAAACAACGAAATCAAACCTAAACTCAATAAAATGTTTCATTCCAAACTCTAAAAAATAGATTGATTGCTGAGAAACACAATTTTTAGAATCATCTTTTGCAAATCATTTTTGTGTAATACCATGTTTCTTCTGGATATAGGAGATCATGACTCTCCACATTTTCTTATTTTATTATCTGTGGCTTGTTTGGTAACGGTAGCGCAGTGGTTTCCCGTTGCCTACTGTTTGGAATTCAAAGTAGTTCTTCTCTTAGACTGGTTACTAACCAGAGCTAAACGATTGTAAGATTAGCAGCTCCCTACTCCTCTCTGGCCTTGTACCAGACCTAGAAAAACCGAGGAAATTGTCATATCGCTTAAGGACGTAGACGTTAATAGCTCTCCACTGATTCGTTTTCTTTATGATCTACGAGTTGCCATGGCCTTGGGAAAATTCGTGAAGGATTTACCATTACCTTCTTTATGGTTATTAGTTCAGACAACTCTCCTTCTCCTAGGTTGACTGATACCGAAGTTTAGAAATCCTAGTCTACCTTACTATTTTATCCTGAAATCATGCCTCTGATTTATTTATTTTTTTATTATCCATAACTTTTTATCAAAGATCGAAGAAACGTTTCCCATTGCATTCTCTTCAGATTTCTTTCTTTCTTATCTGCCAGTTGTTATGTTTTCTTGGGAAATATATTGCTGTGATTTCCATGCTAATTTCTCTTATAGTTTTGAATTCATAGATTCCTTTTCTTAGACCGGTTGCCAACCAAGACTAGAAAACAAAGTCTATTTGCTATTTAACCCATAGCTGTCACTGCGAGTAGAAGTGACGGATTCATATTTTTATTTTATTTCAAGGGTGTTATACAAGTGAACGCAACAGGAGAACCTGGAATTTTCTTCGCCATTACCCGTTACACGACACACAGACACTACCAAATTCTTAAGATTCCTAATTTAAACGCACTTATTAGGTATATAAGCAAATTTAATAAAAAATGTTGAACGAATGAATAAAAAATATGAATAAATTTTCTTCTCACTGAAAAGAGTTTCGCATCTAACAACGAGACGACGCCACGGAATAAAAGATCGTATCTTCTTGATGTCAAAGTACAATACGAAACAATTATCGATAAAAAAAAGTGTTTGTCCAATAGCCGGCTTGGATAGACGAGCAAAATATGCAAGGAAATAAATGAGATTAGGAATCAGTGTTGTATTCGAGTGAAGAAGGTGAAGAATTTTTTAAAGATTTTATCAAGAGCCCTCGCTCAGACCCGATAATATGATGAAGTTTTTGGAAGATAGTGTGAGCCATTTAAAAGACGACAGCATTGAAATATATAATTATACAAAACTGGACGTATCGTCTGTTGGTCACAAATTCAAATACAGGCACTATTTTAAAATTACCGATCCGCTTAGAACTAAAAAAATGAGTTATTTAAAAAAAAACGTTCTTTGCAGATTAGGATTGCTTATATATTCCTTAGGAGAGACACTTGGCAAAATCGAAAAAATATTGGTTTCTTATCATTTTAGAAAGGGGGTCCTGTTTATAACATCGAATCAGTGTAAAATCGATCCCTGACTTTTTCAGCGTTAAGGCACCTCGCTGTTCTGAGTACAAAACAAATTTTCACCCTTGTTTTGTTTCACAAAGATTTTTTTAAGTAAGCAACGATGGATATATACATTTTAATTAAAGAAAAAAGTTTACATGAATTAATCAATATCCATTTATTCTTCATTTAAATAAATATAATTATTACCCGCCCCCCAAATATTAGTGCATGGGACACCGAAAATTCTTTCAAACAAATTTTATTAAAAAAGTTAACAAAACGTTTAAAAATTAAAAAAATAAAAAATAACAAAAAATATGCAAATGACAATGACGTAAGCACAGTTTCAAACTTGACATTTGCAAATAACAAGTGGTTACAATAACCCTATAAAAGGGCAAAAATGAGATTTATTTTGTATTGATATTATAAAATAAATCCTTAAAAAGATCAATATTTTAAAATTCTGACAAATGTCAAAGCTTGGAGAATGTCTAAAGAACGCTGATCCGCAAAAAATTGTTTCCGAAAAAATTTCTTTATTTTTTTTATGAATGTTCCAGTCTTTTTTTTTTAATTTTTTTTTTTAAGTAGCATTGAAATAACAAGTAAATGTAATTCAGACTGGAAGAAAAATGAAAACAAAATTAGTTTTGAGTCTTAGCGAATGTGGTCAAACAAACAAACAAAAAAAAAAAAGAAGAAAAGACAAAAAAGAAACAAAAAAGAAACAAAAAAAGAAACAAAAAAGACTACAACGAACGGGAAACAATTAAGGGAATTCAATTACTGGATTGTTTCTTTTTATATATAAACATCTCATTTATAAGTAACTGAACTCGAATCTGATTAATGTGTGAGCAATTACACTACTGACGTCGGTGTAGCTTAAGAAACTAAAAAAAAAAAAGAAGATAATTGCAGTTATATATGATGACAATTTTGTCGACTTGAAATGTGATAAAATATAGTGTTAAATATAAAATATAGGAAAATAGACATTTTCTATAAAAGTGGTACAATAAGTTACTAAACGCAAACGGTCATAAAAACAAACATTCTACAAATTTGGAGAACATCTTTTGGAAAAGCATATTTTCAGTAATTACAGATTATCAGTAAATTTAGTATTATTAAAAGATAAACACTTAGAAACCATAATAAGTCTGATCAGTTTGATAAGGTCAAATTGGTAGCTGATCTCAAGAATAACGTACAGTCTGTTATAACTGGGGCAAGGAATGGCATGTTAATTTTACGGCTCCAAAACGAAACTTTTCTCTATCAATTATCTGAAAGACCATTTCTTGCCTGCTATCATCATGGCTGATACTAACTTCCATGAGAGTGACTCATTGCGCCTTCTCTGGCTTACATTCCCGGCTGACATAAAGTGTAAAGATTATATTGAATCCATTGCTAGGTCTGCTGCTAGGGAAGTTGGTTATCTCTGTCCTGCTAAATAATATTTCTCTTCTGGATCTGTTTTACATATTTACAAGTTTAACATCAAATCGTCAATTCATCGAACATTGCTGCAACATATGGTCCGGTGCTTCTGCTGTATACCTAAAATCCAAAGAAGAATCGGCAATGTTATTGGTTCTGACCTGGCATCTCGGCTTCAGTTACTTTCTCGCCGCCGTAAAGTAGCTTCTCTTGCTTTTTTTCGATAAATACTTTCTTTGTAATTGTTCGGATGAATCCTTCGCTATGGTACCTAGATTTTATGAATTAGCGCAGTACTAAATTGGCGGCAAGGTATCATCAATTCACTGTGAGATTGGCTAGTTGTAACCGTAAGTTCTATGCTAGCAGTTTCTTCTCTCGCATAGCTTCTCTTCCGGCTTCATGCTTTCCAGCCAACTTTCATCTTCAAAAATTTACGTGAAATTTAAATAATTTTTTTTTTTTATCTCTTTGGTATCCGAATTTAATCGCAGTACCAGATGGGTAGCTAGGTCTCATTATTTTTCAGTTGAAATTACTAAATGCAAGTTCTATGCTAACTTCATATTAATCGTATCAATCTGGTTGGATTCTTCTACTATGTATTTAGTGATTCTTGATAAAATACAAAGAATCTGCAATTTTATTGGTCCTGACCTGACATCTTAGCTTCCGTCACTTTCCCACCGCCGTTACGTAGCTTCCCTGTGCTTTTTCTATAAATAATTTCATTGTAATTGTTCTGATGAGGTTTCCTATTTACTACGTAGACTTTATGAATTTAAGCGCAGTACTAGTTTGGCGGCAAGGTCTCATCAATTCACAGTTGAATTGGCTAGTTGTAACCGTAAGTTCTATGTTAACAGTTTCTTCTCTCGCGCGTCTTGTTTGTGTAACTATTTTCCGGCTTTCTTTTCTTCATGCTTTTCAGCCAACTTTCATCTTCAATAATTTAAATGCAATGTCAATCGTTATCTACTGTCTTCTGGATTGTTCTATTGTTTTCTTTTTTTCTTATTCTTTCACACTCAGTAACACTTTGTGTCTTAGTGGCTCTATTGCCTTTCTTGGGGTAACATGATTAAATTAATTTTTTTACGTCATGTTTGTTTCTTTGAATAAACAGCTGTTGATTTTTTTTGTAAGCATCGCATTTGTAAAACAGCTGTACTCTGATGCCAGTAAATCTCAAGCCACTCAACTCTCGACGTCACTGTGGCTTAATAAATTAAAAACATATTGCGGTAAAGTCTTAAATCCAAGATTCACCTTTAGGTTTTCTCTCAATCAATTTCAAGAAAAATGTATCAAGAAATAAGATTTCCCAACAGAGTTACCCAAATATTGGATGACTTGGAGTGGGGGGGGGGGAAGACACAAAATAAAAACATAACAAACAAGTTAAGTTTTTTAATATTGCAACCATTGAGTTGTCAATAATACAAATGACTAGAGAGAAATAATAGTCTTCTAAAATTATCAAACAAAAAAATTATTTAAAAGTATTAAAAAATAATTGCAGTTATATATAATTCTGCTGACCTGGAATATAATAAAATATAGTGTTAAATATAAAATATAGGAAAATAGAAATTTCTTTGAAAAGTAGTACAAGTTACTTAAAAACAGTCATAAAAACACGCATTCTATAAATTTGGAGAATAATTTGTGAAACCAGATTTCCAGTAATTATCAGTAAATTTATTATTATTAAAACATAAAACCCTTAAAAACTCATATTTCCCTACAATGACTGTTTTTCACAACAGGTCCATTTTGTTGAATACACAATTGTTGGTGTTTGTTTATAAGTAACTGTACTCAAATTTCTCAGTTATGAGAAAATCGACTGTACATTGAAAAAATTGTAATTGTCATTATTCATGTGTCAAGGTTCATTTTCATTGATAGTGGTCATGGTGCATTTTGTTTACAGTAATTTTATAAAGATATATACAGAAATAAGTCATTTTATAAAGAAGTTGCACCGAACTTTCTCTTTGAGAAATTTTATTTTTTAAACATTAAAAATTTCCTTGGGGCCCAATAAGTATGCATATGTAAATTTGATGTCTTTTCATCAAATCCTTTTGGTTTGCTGTATAGAGCAGGCAGACAATCGCTTCCCATTATATATATATATATATATATATTATAAATTAACTGATTTAAAATATGTTTTTTTTTCATGTTTCAAAAACTGAAGTTAAAAACTTCAAATTTAATTATATAATTAAATTAAAAGCATTAGTTCCGTTTCAACTTCAAGCGAATATTATAATAACTTATTTTTAAATTTACTGAGTTTTAAACGCACATATAAATTCACAATTTACTGTTTCCAAGGATACAGAGAAATCCAATCATTCAGACAGGAGCGGTAGCGTGTTCATTTTTATTAACTATTGTTGTATCAATTATGAATTACGTTCGAAAAAGAGAAATAAGTTAATTTATAATATTTATGTTCTGTAAATTTACATTGAGCACTGTTTTGTAAAAATGAAAATAAAAAATACCAATAAGAACACCGGATTATATATCTTACAGTTCTTTCTTTATATATATATATATATATATATAACTGTACATTGAAGTCAACACCTGTGTGATGCATTGTCTATTGTATTGTTCTAATTTCTATTTTACTGAATCACTGACCTGGATACGTAAATAGTCGAGCAAAGACACAATGTATATGACCTGACGATTGCGTTTAAGCATGAAACAGACTATCGTCACTGGGTGTTGACTTCAATGTCCACTTTTATATTCACATACTTTAACCCTTAAATGTAACATAAATGAAAACTATATTTTATCAAAATTGGTGCCAATTTTCCGTAAACGTATCAATAAGTAATATAAATTAGGAATTCGACTATTTTTAGAAGTGCAATCGTCTATAATACACAAGCAAGCAACGTCCCAAATAAAAATATCATCTTCACGGCTATATTCCTATACAGAACCCATTTTAAGCAATATAAAGCCCAGGCTGATAGAAATATACAGTGTTGTTCGATATAAGTGACTCACTGGATTTTTTTTTTACTAAATGTTCTCTTCTCCGATGAAACGAAAGTTGAGCTAAATTCAAAGGATAAGCGATCTAAAATCCGAAGAAGAATCTTTGAAAGCTCATTGAATTTAGCAGTAAGTACTGTCAAGCATCCGTTCAGTATAATGTTCTGGGGATGCTTTTCTTTTCTTGGAACTGGTTTCTTAAAACCTATTGAAAAGACCCTCAGGAGCGAGCAGTACAAGAGAATTTTAGCGTTTTGTCTGCTCCCTTCTGCTGAAAGGGTGCAAATCGACCCCACCAAGCTCATTTTTATGCAGGATAATGCTCCCTGTCACAAATCAAAATTGATGAAGGAATACTTTGATGAGAAGCAGGTGAGTGTTATGACATGGACGCCCCAATCTCCTGACCTCAACCCCATAGAAAACTTATGGAGCATTATAAAGTACAGGCTCTCGAGAAAGCAGTTGAGCAACAAAGAGGATTTGATTGTGAATTTCATATCCGAAATGAATTCAATGCTTGTAGATGAGATTTACCAGAACCTAATCACGTCAATGCCAAAAAGGGTTGAAAAGGTTATTCAAAATAAAGGAGGTCCCATAGATTATTAAATATTTCGAACTATATTACCTATTATAAATAAATTATACCTCTATTATTCTTTATTTAAAGCTATTTCGGTTATGTTTCTATTGATTACTAGGAACAGGAAATAAGTGAGTCACTTTTTTTGCACAGTGTTTTTCCCTAAATCTCATTTATATCCAAAATTATAATTATCAGTAGAATACCTTAGGGCGAGTATACTTTTTTACTAGGTGGTCGGGAAGGGGCCTTTATATTAGTAAGATTAAAAATTAGTTTGACACCAAAAACAATAAGCGAAACAATTTTTAAGTAAAAAAAATCAGGTGAGTCGCTTTTATCGAACAGCTCTGTATGTACACGTATATATGCGTATATGTGTGTGTGACGAAGTATCATTTAAGAACATTGCAACCCACACCTTGTGGAAAGAACTATACTACACAATCCCAACACCGAAACGACCAGAATTGCGTATGTACCTACTCGAACACATGGATACATTTCTGCGCCCGGCCCCGCATTGTTCATATATGTATATGTTTGCGCGAACTAAAATACATACACCTGCATATATGTTTGCGTACGTGAGTGCCAATCAAAAACGGACCCAGAGAAGAATTTTCCCCTACTACCACCAAACAGAAACTGACATAAATAGATTCAAATTTAAAACAAATAAATCAGTTTGTCTGATGATCGCAAAAGCTTGAAACACAGGGTTACAAACTCAGATCCAAGTATTTCATTATCTATCTTATCTATCTATCTATAAACTTTCTATTTGTTTTCTACATTTTGCTATCACATCATTGAAAAAACCTATTTCACACAATGGATGTTTTTCAAGTCGAAGTTTCTTTAGATACATTTACAGAAGCATTCGTTAGTAAGCAACTGCGGTAGTTTAATTTTACACAAGCAAACCTATTATTGATATTTGTGTAGCTAAAGCAGCTAAAAAAACAAATTTAAACAAAAGCAGTTACTAAATCTGTTATTTGATACTGTATTAAAAAATTCTACCACTTCTACTTACAATTTAAAGTCTTTTTTCGATTTATTAGATGCAAACATAAAAGTCTTAAACAACGTGTTTGCTACTTCTTGCTCAAAAGTTAAGTAACAACTGGTCTGATGCGAGGAAAGTTGGTTCACTGTATCGTGCTAGACAATTTTTTTTACCAGAATCTGTCTTAGACATCTATAAGTCACGCATTGAATATTGTTGTCATATCTAGTCTGTTTCTTCTGCTATGTATTTAGAGTTTCTTGATAAAATGCAATCAATTAGTCCTGACCTGGCATATCGGCCTCAGCTACTTTCAGAGATTTCCTGTGCATTTTCTATAAATATTTTCATGGTAACCGTTCTGATGAGCCTTCTTCTTTGGTACCTAGACTTTATGAATTTTAGCGTACTGCTAGATTAGCGTCAAGGTCTCATCCGCTTACAGTTGAAATGGCTTAAATTTGTCTTGCAAATCAAGCACACACTCCAGGTCTCAAGTGGAACTCGTATATACGATCCAACGATAAAGGTCGGTTCTTTGTAGGATTCCAGAAAGGACCTGGCTTTTACTGCCATGCTTTATCTTTACAGAAATCAGAATAAAAATGGAACACAATCAGGCTGGAGCTACCAAATCTTCATTTTCTAACCTTGGAGAGTTCAAAAGCGTTTGCGTGGCATTGTGAGTGAGGAATTGTTTTCAATCCTATAGTCTATTTCTCACGGACAAAATGTAATGTAGCTAACCTCTTGTTATTCTATTGCTATTTTCATGAAAGATGTCCGGGCGAACTGTATTCCCTATTGTTGTGAGACCAATACTTCCCTACATCATGGACTCCCCCAGTACTATATTATTATGTGAATCATGGGAGTAGCACCAGTAATGCGCAGCCGCGTACAATACCAATATCGGACACCACTGGATAGTAAGCTCTGCTTACACTATTCTTTGTAACGTTTCTGTTTAATATATCTTTCTTACCGCTAACCCGTGTTCCGTGTTTTCCTTCTGTGGCCCCTACTTCGGGTCCACATCACCTATTTACACCAGTCTAGACCTTTACAACTTTAACCCGTCATACCACATACACTGTTGACTCAGTCACATTCACTTCATATTCCATTGATGATGTTATGGGAACTTACCTGTAACGATAATGAACTCTTCCTGACACTATAAAGACTGCGCCTCTCAAAAGAGACGGATATAGGAACGAAGTGGAACGAGTCGAGAAGTGGAACGAGTCGAGACAATAGTAGTTCACTCAAAACCAGACTGACAGTTATACTAACACCTACAACTTCTTGTATTATTATTCTGTTTAATATATCTTTGTTATTCCTACTCTTGTGTTCGTGTTGTTCTTCCTTGGTCCTAACCTTTGACCATAACAGTGGTGCGAGGATATTGGACCATAACAGATGAGAAGGTAGTTCCACTTAGGTAGATTCTTCCTCAGAACTGTGGCATTATGGAACGGACTCCCGGGAGGATGGTTCCTCCATCAGTACAGTCTTAACTTATTCAAGTCAAGGGTCAAATGTTATCAATCCTACATATCTTCATGAGATACACCTCTTGCTTCCTTCCGGTACGCCCTTACAACAATCTCGTTTAGTAACCGTCTACCTTGAGTGTGTGACACTATTTAGCTATGGTAATTGACTAACTAATTAACCATAGAAATTAAAAACAAGAAATACTGAGGGTGGAAAGAAGTTATCCTGAAAGATATACCGTTCGATGTTAAAAAGATTTTATTTTATTTACGAAAAAGTTACTTTTCACAAAGACAGTAGACCCGGAGAAAAAGCCATATGTGAGATTTTGTCAAATTGATTAATATTGTTGTAAGAAATGTCTTGCCGAGAGAAATATGAGAATTCGGAAAGAAAAGCAAAGCATTAAGATATCGGGCAGATGGCGGTCATAAAAATTTCGGCCTGAGACGATTGCCGATACGGACTAGGGAGAATCAATATTAACTTTCCATGGTATCAAATTTTCTCTTGAGTGGCGGCAAGGAAAATCCATATGGTATTTGTGGGAATTTTGACATGAGAAAGAAAACTATCCCGACACGGGTGGAGAGGATTGTTATTATTTACTTTGCCAAAGTGTCTCTTTCAGACGCCGAGACGTTGAGTAGCAATATGGTGATTATAAAATTTTGGGCATGAGAAAAGATACCGTGGAAGAATTGTGATTTGGTGAGATAAGGAATTTAATTACTCAAGAAGCCAAGACTTCCAGTAAAAGCTAACTTCATGAAGGGACCAGATGGCAAACTTTGACAGTGATTGATGGAATTGGTAAAGAGTGCTGGCTAAGTGGATTCTGAGTGATCAAAAAGATCTGATAGATTTTAAGTGGCAACGTAGAATTCGTAAAAGTTTTGACCGATGGGCAAAAGGAGAATTTTGTTAACAAAAATTCTGGGTTATAATTTTAAGGAGGCCAGCTTAGCCACACCCGCACGGCCGGAATGCCATTGGTCGAGTGGTAGCAATGGTGATAGTCGAAGGTGAATGGATGAGAAGGACGGAGAAGTTATTAACGCCTATTGAAGGGATTGTTACGAGATATCACTGCGAGAGAGGAAGAGTTTAGAAGGATAGCTCTCCTCCGACCTCCCCTCACGGACGAGGGAACCCCCCCCAAATGGAAAGTGATTAATTTTCCAAAAATGGGAAGTAATCAATTTTCCTGCCCTGACAACAAAGAGATTTCTTGTTGGGAATCGAGATTTACCGAGAATCACAGGCCCCGTCTGGCCCCGCACCGGGTTTTGGTCAGTACCCATATAAAAGAACGTCTTCGGGCCGTTCGACAGTAGAGTTGGTTTTGGAGTTAGAGTCAGAGCTTAATCAGAGTGTTGCCTCGCAGAAGCTGACCGAGAGATTCCACGACCTCCGACTTCGCCTATCCTACAATAGCAAGTTATACTGATGAACGAAGCCAAGCCAGCACCTAAGAACAAAATTAGTTGACTTAAGATACCAAACTAGCTTGAAACATAGAAGTGTCACACTCCGTAGAAAACGGGCTGGGAGAGAAACACACTCCTGTATATAACAGACGGATAAAGTTAATTTGTTATTTCTTAACATACTTGAACCTCTTGGGTTTTTCTTTTATTTGCTTCTTTTTCTTTACACTTGTGCAATATCACCTTCAGTCTGGACTCAGCTTACACTACGGCCCGACGCCTGATTGATCTCGTCTACCTAGATCAGATTCACAACGTGGGTAGGTTAAACTTGAGATCGAAGCAGTTACTCCGGTAACCAGACGTTGGAAGTGAGCTGGGAACGACGGAGTTGGTATTGAACCGGTTGCAGCTGGTCTAACGCCATTAGCATCGACGATCAGAATTCGACCCTGGACGACACATATTGGTACCCTGACCAAGGGATTCCGCCGGGCAGCGATGACCACCGATCAACCGGGACACAGGCTGGTTGCGGCGACTAGGAGTCAATCCCAAAACGCCAGTGGAAGAAACATTACAGCTTCGCGCCGCGACTGGGAGTTGACCACGGGCCGACGCGCCGCGAGTGGGAGTTGACCACGGGCCGACGCGCCGCGACTGCGAGTTGACCACGGGCCGACGCTCCGCGACTGGGAGTTGACCACGAGCCGACAGCTCAGTGTCACAAGTGGCTCTTTTGCCTTTTATTTGGTGAAGAACAGTAAAAAAAAAAAAGAAACTTTCATGAATATTGAATAAAGAAAACTACGTTGATCTACAGACCACTATATTGGAGCAAGAATCCCAAATCAGGATTTGGGAACAATTCTGTCAGATGGCGAATTCATCTGTGCTAGCAGAGGACAGTGTAGAGATATCAAAAACAGGAACGTAACAGGACTTCTTTCGGGAGATAAGGATATTGCATAACATGAAGTTCAAGCTCTTTCCCATAGTAATAGAATATGTAGAAGTAATATTTAATTACATCTTGAAAAAGGTAGGATATAATTTATTTTCACTTTAAAATGGAGGCATCAGAATAAATCCTACTCAGTCCAAATTTTGTTAATGTGGATAGCAGTGAGTTAAAATCGGAAACATCAGAGCCAATGGTAAGAAAACGCCGTAAGATAAAAACACAACTACAGAAGAACAGATGCTATACTCAGACAAAAGCCAGGAAGTTACACTTCTTGGCGTACTTGGATCAATGACACAATGCTTGAGGCATGTCTTCTGTCGGTAGAACTAAAGTATGTTGCATTGGCCCTAAGGAAGATGCCGGAGACTTGACAAGCTTTCACTCAATATTGACCAATAAACACTAGATATAAAGTCTGAATAAGTAATTTGAGAAAAAAAATAAAGAAATAAAAACGGACAAACAATCGTTTGCATATAATAATTTTATATATTGGTTATTTCGTTGATTTTGTTTAGCGACATACCAACCTCTCTTGGTTATTTTATATGTCGGTTATTTCGTTGATTTTGTTTAGCGGCATACCAACCTCTCTTGGTTATTTTATATGTCGGTTATTTCGTTGATTTTGTTTAGCGGCATACCAACCTCTCTTGGTTATTTTATATGTTGGTTATTTCGTTGATTTTGTTTAGCCGCATACCAACCTCTCTTGGTTACTTTTATATGTTGGTTATTTCGTTGATTTTGTTTAGCGGCACACCAACCTCTCTTGGTTATTTAATGCGGAAATCTAAATATTTTCAACTCAATTTTATATACAGATAAATGTATCGTTGATAAATTTACTTTAAAAATGTGTTGTTAGTAATTTCACTAAAATATCAATTGTTGGCAATCTTTTTACATAAAACCTATTGCTGGTATTTTTACTATAAAAAATCTAGTTTCAAACTTTCATCGTGTTTTGTTTTTGATTGGGGGTTCACTGTTTGCTAGGACACTAACAGGTTCTACCACCTCTGATCAGGCTGAACCTGGGATCAACAGTAATTAAGAGGTGATTCTTCGTTGCTCAAAACCTCCAATCTCCTGATCATACTCCTTGTTGCAGGACTAAATTTTATGTCACCAGATGAGTCCACTGCATCAAGATAGGCGAATAGCTCATTTGTATCTGACTCTTCTGATGATTTAGAAGAAACATAATGCTATGGTGATTTTCTAAGCGTAGCTTAGACGTGGCACAAGGCCGAAAGTGTGGAGCACCCAGTAAGAATAGAATTTATTATTCAGCCGTAATTGATCTAGAAAGAAAAGCTTGCTAACCAATTAAACCACGTCGATGTGCTGAAAGAAAATTTAGTGTTGCGCTAAACTTGATAAATAAGAAAATTCGTTCATCTATTAGACTCTTCTGATGTAGAAATAGTATTTTACTGTTATTTTAAAATTACTTCTTTCTTTTTTTTCATCTTGACGTTAAAAATTGAAGATACCTATGTGTTTTATTGCTACAACGCTTTTATACAAAATATATTTTGTCAAAGGAACTCATGAATAGAGATTGGTTCGGGAGATAATTAAACTTTTGAAGTATGATATGTTGAAATATATGCATAAAATAAAAAAAGCTGTTTCACTTAATGTAATTGTTTTCATTCATAATTTTCGAACAAGGCAGAGGATCAACAGTTATCTTTAGTTAACTTTTCGTTTAGTGAAAAATTCAAGAAGAATTGAACATAAACAACTAAAAATTGTTGCACAACAGAATGCATTTGATAAGTACAGAGTAACTGTAAGTTATTGTAACGCGCCGTTATCTTCCGAGTAATTATAATAAGCCTGGCACCCAAATAATAATAGTAATAATTATGGGATTGGCTTGTTAATTTTAACGCATCCAAAACGAAACTACTCTCATTTAATCGTCTGTGAGAACCCTTTTTACCTTCCATCAATATGGCTGATGCTAACATCCAGGAGAGTTATTCGTTGCGTCTTCTCGGCCTAACGTTTCCCCCTGACATGAAACGGAAATATTATATTGAATGAATTGCTAAGGTCTTCTGCTAGGAAACTTGGTTTACTGTGTCCTGTTAGACAATGTTTCTCGCCAGAATCTATCTTACATATTTATAAGTCTACCATTCGTAGCTTTGAATTTGTCTGGTCTATTGCTTCTGATGTATATATTTTTTTAAGCTTATCACCCCAAGCAAGGCTGGAAGCTACTAGCACGCAAGGGGTTACAGAAGTTTTGGAGGAAGAGCAGATAGGAGTAGTAAAGGAGAGGATGTGGAGAAAGATAGTGGATCGATCAAGGCAAGGGGGTTACAGAAGATTTGGTGCGAGAGCAGATAGGAATGAAAGGTGAAAGGATGTGGAGAAGGGAAGTGGATAGATCAAGGCAACTGGAGATGTTGATTGACGTCACACTTAAATAGTTGGAGATTGTATTTGTCAGGGAAACAGGAATATGGAAGGGAGTTCCACATGCGAGATGTGCGAGACATGAAGCTATTGGAGTAGAAGAGACGTCTACATCTAACAGTTTCAACGGTGAAGGGGTGGGAACGGGATGCCAGCCTCGTAGGACGTTTAAATTCATGAGGCCTAGGAACCAGCGAAAGTAGCTCATCGGAGCAATTACCGTGAAAGTATTTGTAAAAAAGACAGAGCGAGGCAACGTCGTGTCTGTGAGAGAGCGACTGCAGACGAGATGACAGATCAGGGCCAATTACATTGCATATCCCTCTCTGGATCTTATCAAGAACCCTGAGGCAAACAGCAGGGGCTCCAGACCATATATGGCAGCAATACTCCATGCAAGGGCGAATGGTCGATTTATAGATTTGGAGGATCGATTCCGGGGAGAAAAATTTCCTAGCTCGGCACAGGGAGCCAACTTTCCTTGCGGTGGATGATGCAATTGACTCGATGTATTTGTTCCATCTCAGATCAGCGGACAGCGTGAAACCGAGCAGCCGCAGAGAGGAGCTCTCGAGAAGTTGGTCTTCAGAGAGATACTTGATAAAATTCAAAGAAGAATCTGCAAAGTTACTGGTCTTGACTTGGTATCTCGGCTTCAGTCCCTTTCCCACAACCGTAGTGTAGCTTCCATATGCCTTTTCGATAAATATTTTCATTGTAATTGCTTTGATGAACTTCTCTCTATGGTACCTGGACTTTATGAATTTAAGCGCAGTTCTAGATTGGCGGCTAGGTCTCACCATTTTACAGTTGAAATTACTTGACATAACCGTAAGTTCTATGCGAACAGTTTCTTCTATCGCACTTCTCGCTTGTGGAACTATCTTCCGGCCTCTTGTTCCCCCAGTAAACTTTGATCTTCAATTATTTTAAAAGCAATGTCAATCGTTATCTTCTGTTTCCTTAATTCCTGTTATTTTATTGTTTTCTCTCTTTAATATTATTTTTATGATTCTCTCACACTTAGAAAACCCTTGCGTCTTAGTGGCTTTATTGCCTTGTTTAGGGTGAAATGATTAAAAAATTGTGGTTCCGAATAATATTCGTAATAACAAATTCAGTGGATGAAGGCAATAATAATTTAATAGTGGTTGTGGCCGAAAATAAAAATAGTAATAATAATGGTTGTGGCCCAAAATAATATGAGTAATAATAATGTTGGGAGCTGAAAATAATGAAATTCATAATAATTTTTTTACCCTAAAATAATAATTAGAATGTGAAGGACATCATTTACCCCCACCCCTACGTGTACAGACTTGTTTAAGGGCAATATAAAAACGGGAAACTTTGATGTTCGAATCATTTAATAATAAGAATAATTTAAACAAGGTACTCAAAATATCGCAGACCAAGAAGCATAGATATGGTTACACAGAAGACAGCTGAAAAGTGACATGAAAAACCTTATTATTGAACTAATTATATCAAAACAAAAATAGATAAAAAGGCAATTGTCATCTTTAGAAGTAATAATAATAGTAGTGACTCCAAATATTAAAAATAATGGTGGCCAAAACAGTTCTCCAGGAAGTAAAGATAATACAACTAAGAGAAAGGACATTGCGAAATAGTAAAATAATTCAACGATAATGTAGCGGCAGTTACACGATACATGAAGTGAACATAAAATACTAGAATAATAATAATAATAATCCTAAAGCTGATGTTGATCGTTTGTATGCGTCCAGATCTGAAAGAGGAAGAGGATTAGTTCAACGAGAACTGTCTTACACAACCATAACAATCGGTTTTAAAAGATACCTAGAAACTACAGAAGATTGGATCTGTGTTAAAGAACATGAAACAAATAAGAAACTTTATTCAGTAATGGAATTTCCATTACTGAGCCATTATTCATTGCACCAACTGCACATACAAGCTTACAGCACCTGGTATTCCCAAGGGCTCATCCATTTAGGTACTGACCAGGATTGACGTTGCTTAACTTCGGTGATTGTACGGGAACCGGTGTTTTATGTGTCCATAAGCAAAGATATGTGGATGGAAAGATGATATAGACGAGATAAAATGAAAAGAATGGAGGCTGAAAGGAAACCAGGAAAGAGATGCTGAGGAGATAAAAATACACTAAAAAGCTTACTGTCTTAAGATTTTGACATCTTTACTACCTTGATCTTATTAAGTGGGTGATGTTTTATTTAATATTATTTTTCGTTTAGAGCCTGTCACACACAGTGTGTCGGAAGGCAGGTAGACGCTGCGGTATTAATATATAGATCGTGACATCATTGTTGACTGCACGTGTAAAACAACAACAACAACAACAACAACAACAACAACAATAATAATAATAATAATAATAATAATAATAATAATAATAATAATCCTATGTTTGAGACAAACAAAATCGGATTTTCTAGAATAACACAAGAAAAATAACGAGATATTTTGTTCCTGTCAGGTTTTATTTCGTTGATTTTTTTCTGGTGCTTTTATTTATAAAATGTCTATAAAATTCCGAAAGAAACTGCAGACAAGAGAGGAAGCCAAAGAAAAACAGAGTGGCTGTAGACACTGAATAAAAAGTGCATTGCCTCAACGAGCAGATAGGCATAATATGCAAATACATATAGATATTGGTTAAAAGGTTCGTTCGGTTTATCAAGGAAAAATAAATAACTTTTTCTTTTTCAATATTAACTTTTTCGAGTAACATATTTACCGTTTTGATCAAATATCGTCTGCCATCTTTGAGTTAACTTCATAATTGGTGCCTCCTTGGAAACTTTTACTCTTCTTATTTAAGAACTGATTTCAGTGCCTTTTGCAGTCTTCCAGGATGTTGAATTTCTTTTTATTAAAAAGTTTCCTATGAAGCCTAATCCAAAATATCTAGTGAATATGGCAAATGATTAATAATTTCCCAGATAAATTGCAAGTTTTTCAATGGTTATCGAATGTGCAAACAGCTGATCGTTTCATTCTCCAGGTATATGTGATTCTATATTACGAAAGATACATAAACTCTAATGGTATACAGATGGTATATTACGCTTTTTCTATTAAATAATTATGGGCGTATATCAGTTATCCAGTTAATCCAATTTGACATGAGTACATTTTAAAATCAATGGTTAATTTCTCCAGATCGATCTAATTCCTTTCCAACAAAGATATACAGAGTCTAACTTTATCCTGATTAAATATTACTGCTTTTCTCTTTTTCTATTGTTGCCTTCAGGTGCGGCTTGGTGGGTAGAGCAAAGGTTAGCGACGTAGAAAGCGGAATCAATGAGCCGAGTTCGAATCACAGTTCAATAACCTTCTCCTGAGAACTCAATATATTCCCATCTAGCTAAGGGTTAAATAACAGGCTAGCTTGTCTTCGGGTTGCAACCAGTCTAGGAGAAGAAAAACACTGAATTAAAAACCAGTAAAATGGGCTTCGTCCTGTCTTGCATTAGACACACATCCTACTACTATGGGTACAGTAATGTCTTTACGACCCTAATGAGTTAAAAAAAATCGTGATGTGATCTTTCATTGATTCAATTGGAAACAGTACTTGTTTGAATCAATCAATATTTCCTTCTCCAGATGAAACTAATTCCTTGTAACCAAAATTGTTTCTAATCATTTCATCTCAAGCAAGGCAATAAAGCCACTAAGATGCAAGGGGTTACTGAGTGTGAGAAAATGAGAAAAGGATTATTAGGAAGAGAGAGAACAATAAAAGAACAGGAATTAAGAAGACAGAAGATAATGATTGACATTGAATTAACATTTTTGAAGGACAAAGTTGGTTTTGGAAAGACAGAAGCCGGAAGAGAGTGAGCAGTGCGTGAAGAAAATAATTAAATAGAACTTATGGTTACATATAACAATGTCAATGGTAAAATGATGTGACATTACCGCCAGTTTAGTACTGCACATAAATTCATAAAGTCTATGTACCATAGGGGAAGATTCCGCAGGAAAAACATACCAGATTCCGCAGGAAAAATATACCATATACCAAATAGACGTATTTATAGTAAAGGCAGAAGAGAGTTACGTTACAGCGGATGGGGGATGGCTGAATGCCAGGTCAGGGCGAATAACATACCAGATTCTTCTTTGTATCTTATTAAGAATCTCTAAATGTACAGAAGAAGCACCAGACCAGATATGGCAGCAATATTCAAATCATGAACGAATGATAGACTTATATATAAGATAGATTCAGGCTAGAAAAATTGTCTAACACGACACAGTGAATCAAGTTTCCTAGTAGCAGACCTAGCAATTGAATCAGTATTATCTCTAGCCTGAGAAGTTAATATGAGTCATTCTCCTGAAGGTTAGCATCAGTCATACCGATGGAAAGCAAAACCTGTTCTCTCGGATGATTAAAGGTGATCAGTTTCGTTTAGGATGGGTTTAAATTGAAGATCAAAGTCGACTGGAAAGCAAGAAACCGGAAGTGAACAAAAAACTGTTACGGTTACATCTTGTCATTTCAGCCATCATACAATCCCGTGTTATGCTGGTGGAATAATGTGTGTTCTTTAGAAAAAATACAGAATGAATTTCGTTCATTGACTGTGTTCAATTGATCGGAATTGGAATAATTTTTGTCCGAATTAATGCCATGCTTCTCCCTTTCAATATGTACAGTATACATATGCTTCACGTTTGATGAAGAGCGCCATTTGTTATGTTTCGTGAGGGAATCATTTCGTTTGCAAACGCCACATTTTGCATTCTGTGTTCTATTTTATCGTTCATTACAATAAGAAAAGTTTAATGAGCCACTTACGATAGAGAGTTTCTGAAAGAGGCGTGTAAAAGAAGATGTTAGGAAGTGAAAGATATTGCTCTGTAACTTACATTGAGTTCTCACTTTATTAATTTCCTCCTTGGAATTAACCGTACCAATTACAAACTGGTATATATATATATATATATATATATATATATATATATATATATATATATATATATATATATATATACAAGTCTAGGATTGATAAGGAGGTGTTGAAACAAAATGGCTATTTTTGTAGTGATTTTATAACATATTTATGTTATAATTTTTAAATAAACAATTATATATATATATATATATATATATATATATATATATATATATATATATATATATATATATATATATATATATATATATCACACTTCGTTAGAATTGAGTGCTCTGGCTGCTGGTTTAGTGTTTATATACATCACGTATGTAATACGTTAAAAGATCCACTTTCTCTGCAGTGTGCCGATAGCTTAGGGGTAGAGTTTTTAACTGATGTCAAATCGATCGAGTTTCGATCCCGGCTTGAAGCAATCGGATGTCTTGCCGCCCTGATGAGCTGAGATACAGTGAATCAGTTTCTATGTGGATTATACATATTTATTGTATAAATAAAGGGGGATAGATAGCGATTAACCCTTGACTTGTAGAGGTTAAGATTGTAGTGTTCAAGGAAGCATCTATGCGATAGTCCGTTCCAGTTCTTCCTGGTAAAGTCACGCTGATTGCACTGGTTCTTGTTTGATCACTGAAGTTAAGACTCCTTTTAAAGTTCTTCATTTATTATTATTATTATTATTATTATTATTATTATTTGTATGTATTCTATTTTGGTGAGGATCGAGACTGCTAGACCGCGAAGCCATTATATTAGGAGCTAATTTCGAAGGGACCCACAAATACGGACGCACACACAAGCACACACACACACAAATATATATATGGAGATAGATAGATAGTGGGAAAGAGAGAAAGGAAGGGTAGAAAATTAGATGATATGAAACCATGAAATTCACTGAAGTTATATATATATATATATATATATATATATATATATATATATAAATATATATAAATATATATATATATTATGAATTAACTGATTTAAAATATGGTTTATTCGCTACACAGGAATTAGCATGTTTCAAAAACCGAAGCTAGAAACTTCAAATTTGATTATATAATTAAATTAAAAGCATTAGTTCTGTTTCATTTTCAAGCGAATTTTGGAATAACTTATTTTAAAATTTACTGAGTTTTAAACGCACATACAATTCATATTTTTTGTTTCCAAGGATAAGGAGATATCCAATCATTTCGACAGGGGCCGTAGCGTGTTCATTTTTATTAATTATTCTTGTATCAGTAGTTACATTCGAAAAAGAGATTAAGTCTAGGTAGGGTAGGGGTGCATTTTTCAACGAATTTTAGTGAAGATGAAACAAAAAATTATGAATTGTCTGTACGTTTAAAACTCAGTAAATTTAAAAATAAGTTCGCTTGAAGATGAAACAGGACTAATGCGTACTAGGTGCTCGCCAGATAAACTACGTATTGTTCCCCCCCCCCCCAAAGCTCTGGTTTGGTCATATTCGACCATAGAACCTTATGCCAGATTGTTTCTAGCTTATTAATATGAGCTTTGGCATATTTGAGGCGAGTATGCTTGTGTTATTTCGTAAGCAATGGATTTTTCTGGGCATTCTACCACGAAGATCGGCATTGTTCAGCTTTCGTCGCACTGTAGATGTATGCACATTGATTCTGACATTGGCTAGTGAGGACTGGAGAACAGCAAAGTTTATAGCAGGATTTGCCGAGTTAGAAGTTTACTTTTTGATTATGATGCCGTTATACCAAAGGCCTTCCATTTATAAATAATTTGTTGCTCAGTGGAGAAGTGCACTCCAAATCGTTTTGATAGTTTTTTCCGTCATTATAGGTTTCAACTATGGGATTTTTTAAAGATTCAGGAAATTCTTTTGATCTTTGCATATATAATTTTCTAAATTTTGTCTCTAACTGCACACTTTTGCACACGCAATCAGTTATATTGTTTGAATGCAGTATACACAGCTTACTAAAAAAAAATTAACACGTGTCATTTTGATTTTTACATGTGCACAAAAAATGATTTACACTGGCAACCACGTAAAACAAAAATACAGTGTGTAAATGTAAGGGGTCACATTATTTTGCAGATCTTAATTTTTAATTAATATTTTTAGTCCAGCTTCATAAAAATATTTGAAAGTAGTTGTAAATCATTTAATAAAAGTTTTTTCTTAGTGAATATATAATTTAATTAAGCTTTGTCGACTATCTGGTAAAAAGAAAAAATTATTTAAAATATTATCTTAGGGGTTCACTTACATTTGTACACACAGAGTGAGAAAATGTAGTAGAGAGAATGAGAGAGAGAGGGTGAGTTAGAGGGTAGCAGATTAAGAGAGACGGCAAGATTACTGAGGGTGGAAGAGTATTCAGTTCTTTCGTTTATCTCTCTTTTCCTCTCTATTACGATCTTGTCACCTCTGTCGCTCTCTCTCTCTCTTTCCCTTCATCTGTTCTCCCCTGTAACTCTTCCTCTCATCATGTCACTCTCCCCCTTTCTCGATCATGTTGATTTGGTTGAGAGGCTATGATATGTCAGACATCCCTGGTGCCATGCAAGACAGGAATTTCATCTGTCACTGGTGAAGCCACTTGTTAAATTGATAACAGAAGTGCTTTCTCTGAAAAGGTAATGGAAAGGATGAGGCAGTAATAATTTAGAGGGGGAAGGTGTAAGTACGAGTGTGTGTGTGGGGGGAGGTCTATACAGGTGAGTGAGTGGAAAAGAAAGAATGATGGTTGAAAAGATTGAAGGAGTTCGCCTGTGATATGCGAGATATGGGTAAGAAAAGAGAGACAGAGGAACAAGAAATAGGTTTACAAGCGCGCGCGCGAGAGAGAGAAAGAGAGAGAGAGAGAAAGAAAGAGAGAGAGAGAAAGAAAGAGAGAGAGAGAAAGAGAGAGAGAGAGAGAGAGAGAGAGAGAGAGAGAGAGAGAGGACAAAGGACAGTTAACCATAAATTTCTCACACATATGAGACAGTGGTGAAAACTTCGCGATCTCGGCCCATTTAACGCCTGCCTTTATTTTGCTTTTACAATTTTCACACAATACAAGGCCCAAGAACCATTCAAGGTAGAGTGTTACTAAATGAGGCTATTGCCCAGGAATCAAAACATTAGAACTTATTCTTGAGTCGGAAACATCATGCTTAAGCGGGGGGGGGGCACATAGACATAAGCTCCCTCTTTTGGGAGGACCAGGTCCCATTAGGAGAGGGTTGCTTGGTGATGAAATTACAAAGTTATCCAAACATCAGTATTATTTGGAACGCCTTAGTTGGATCGAGAACTATTCAACAATCCTCGTGCTTTGTGATTATATATATATATATATATATATATATATATATATATATATATATATATATATATATATATGAACTTGATTAACAATTCCGAACGGGAATTAGAAATCGCCTGTCCAGTTAGCAATTCCGAGCTCTTATCCATTACCCCACCAAAGCACATCCAAATTTGCACCACCCAAGCAGTCACCTATCTTGCTATGGACCAGGCTCGATGTTGCTTAACTTCACTGCTTAACTTCGGTGATCATACTGGAACCTGAAACTTTTGTCTCATTTATTATAATACTAGTGTTGTGATGTTGGTGATTTTAAAATTTAAACTTTAGAATTTAAAACTGAGACACAAAGTCGCAGAATAGCAAATGAACCATATAGGCGAGGACCATCCTTCTTGAAACCTCGGAGACTACAGAATCGCAAAGACGAGCCGAACCAAATAACAGAAACCACAACTCAAGAGGACTACCAACAGCAGCAACTACTAAAATGGATAGCACATTTAAATCGAAGATAAATTAATGACATAGTCAAGATGACATTTCACACGACCTCAAACAAAAAGTTTCTTTTTCAATCTTTTCACCCCGAACAAGGCGATAATGCCACTAAGACACAGGCGGTAGCGTGGAGTGGAAGAGAATAAGAAAACGTTAGTGGGGAGGACTGAAGAAAGAACAATAAAGGAAAAGTGTTCCAGAAGTCAGAAAATGGCGTTTGACGTTGCATTTCAATTTTAGAAGATTTTAATTAGCAGGGAAGCAAGAAATCGGAAGGGCGTTCAACAGGTGAGAAGTGCGAGAAAAGAAACTGTTAGATTAGAGAAAGCCCCCATTAATACCGGGCAAAGCGATATCAATTAGAACAGAAATCTATTTTTCTGAAAAATTGTTTCAATAGAAAATAATTTTATAAAGTTAAACAGACGGTAACATTGACTGCTTGGTCAATGTCTGCAAAGCGTTTCCTGTTAAAGGAACGACTTATATTACTATTACTAATTTAAAGATGGTGACTGGAACAAGGAATGCGATATTTATGCTCAGAACGTTATCAGAAAGAATAATACAAATGCAGAAGGATTACGCAAAGATGTCCAATAAAGTACGCCACAAAGATCTCTTAAGACTCCTCAGCAGCATTACCATATTTGGGAAGGATATTAGAATAATGAAGACCCGAAACTGGCAGCAAACTGCATGCATTCCGATAGAAAATGAGTTCAGCAGATATAGAAAAATAGAAAGATGTGTACGACAAGGATGTGCATTCTCACCGGACTTTTTCAATCTATACAGCCAGATACCTTAAAGTTCTACCAGGATTTATTATAGGCGGTTACAATCTTAACATAAGGTATGCAGATGACAGTGTTGATAGCAGACACAGAAAGAAAGCTACAAAAAATTCTACAGAACGTAATGAAGGGTAGCGAGAAGAAAGGATTAAACATCAACTACAAGAAGACAGAATGCATGGTTGTTAGCGAGAGGATGATCCCAAAATACGAATTGCACATCGGAGATACCAAAATCAAACATGTGTGGAAATTTAGATTATCTCGGAAATGTTTTAAAAGAAGACGGAAAGTGCGACACTGAGATCCGAAAGCGTAATTGGGATAGCCAAGGAAGCATTCCAAAAGCTCAGTAGAGTATAAACAAATAGAACAAACTTCACTAGAAACAAGGAAAAATGTACTAAACTACTACGTTATATCTGTCCTCTTGTATGGTAGTGAGTACTTCGACGATCTCCTCAAAGATGAAGAGGAGACTTGAAGCAACAGAAATGTGATTCTACAGAACGATGCTGAGAATACCGTGGATCGAACATGTGAGCAACGTCGAAGGTTTAGAGAAAATGGAAAGAAAAAGGAAACTTATATTTAACACCAGAAAGAGACATAATGAGGAAAGAATGCTTGGCGAATCTAATACTCACGAAACAGACTGAGAGCAAGAGGGACAGACGAAAACGCATAACATACCTAGTGAGCTTGAGTAAATGGATGCTGGAGCAGGCTTTAGGAAAAATAACAGAAAGACAAACTTTATTATGAGCTACAAAGTTGTGGCGAGCCATGACCGCCTACACCCTCTCAGGTACATAAAGAAGAAGTGTCATGATAGACCCCAGATAATGTGGCACATAGTACATCGGGATAGCAACAAAGGCTTTTTCTAAAATTAATCAAAGCTTTATGGCATTGGAATATTTCGTGAGATTCAGTGTCCTATCTATCCTACCGTATGGACATATTTAATGAAACGTAATGCGGAAAGACGGCCTAGAAAATTTAACACTCACATGCCATGGCGAAAGCAAAAGAAGCAGAGGAATAAAGCGAGTAAAATAAGATGGCAGAACAGAGATGAAACGGGATGGTAATGGATCAAAAGTTAGAGCAAAAATGGGGACGTTGTGGAGAGCTATGAACTGAAAGAGAATGGTGGTCTATGAGGTTGGCATCTTAATAACTAGTTTGAGTTAACCATATAAACAAGCTTAACTGTAACTTTAATCACTAACTCTAACTCCAGCCGACATACTAAGGTAGCATGGCACAAGGTCAGTCATAGAGCTCACACTAAAGAATGTTATACAAGTGTCTACTCTGCAAGTGTAGCTTGTTAAGCATTACGCCAAGTGAAGAATCTCATAAAAATTCTAGTTTAATCTAGAAAGAAAAAAAGAAGAGACAGAAGAGAGGGAAAAGGTTATAGGTAGCGCCACTTTTTTCACGGGAAAACAGCATAGTGTAATGAAAAAGGCCACAAACTTAATAAAAATAAAGTTTTATCATCAAAATATTTATGTTATTATTAAGATGAAAGACCAACGTATTTTTTGATTATTTTAAAAAATGTTTTAATACTTCGAAATTTTGATTAAAATCTTGTTTTGTTTACGTCATCGCGGTGGCAAAATAATAACATTGACTTTTTGGCGCTTTTTCCCGTTGAAAACACATTGATTTGGAAATTCGTGTAAGAAATCAAATGATTGTCCGTTTTTAATTAAATTTTCAGGACTTATTCACAAAAGCATGAAATTATTTTTTAAATTTTTTAGAAAATTTTGGTAAAAAATATTTATGTAACCCCCCACTTAATTAATTCCATGAAATTTCGCAAAGTACTTTTCTATTTCTTGAATTATTTTATTCGTTAAATGTAGCAGTCCTTGGAGAATGTAAATCACCTAAACTTTTTTTTAAAATTTGCACTATTCTAACTGAAAATCTGCTCTGAATTGAAAAATAATGAAGGCAATAAAACTATGACATTATTTAATTAGAAAAGCTTTTTTTGCTTTTGTAAATAAGTTATATTAAGGACACTATTGGCTGAAGAAATAAAATTTTTCCGATGAATAATGAATTCTTACAAGATTTTTTTTCATTTAAAAATTTTTTTTAATTATAATAATTTATAATAGTTTAAAAATCGTGTAAAATTCTGTATTGGCTATTTCCTGGATGTGATATAATAATTAAGTGGAAACAAAATTTACGAAAACTGAAAAGATTAATAAACATAGTTTCACTATTCTATTTTTTAAATAATTTTTCATTTTTTCTTACTTAATACGCTCCTTCTCTTCGTCTATGGTAGGCTCGAATTGACATTATTATGAAAAGGTCACGTGATTTAATAGTTTTGTCCCTTTACAGAGAAATTTACTCGTTACTATTTACGTTTCAACAGGTTTTCCCTTTAGCTTTAAAAGTTTATAATTTAAAGTAAGTTTTACTTTTTCAATTACTGTTTCGCTAAATATTTTTATTTTATGCATTGACATTAGTGTGGGTCATACTTTAGTTGAGTATTTAAAAAAAAACTTTTTTAAGAAGAAAGCAAAATCTTTTTTGTTCGTAATTTCTTTTTACTTTTGTCAGTTTATTCTATTTAATGACAGTTATTTTGATAAAGACGTTTAATTTAATTTTAAAACTAATATTTAATAAATTTAAATTATTTTAAAACTTTATTTCATTCATATTTGAAATTAGTTTTCGGAAATTTATGTCAATTCGGGTCATTCGTAACTAGCTGTCATCACTTCGCCATTCAATAGGACATCAATTATTGGCTCAGTAAACAGTAGCAATCATTAACAAATACTTGTATATTATTTTTTTATGCTCTAATTAAGTAATATTTATTCCAAATCAGATTAATTTAACTTTAAATTTTCTAATTTTACTCAAATAACGTGTCAGAAATATATATATTTTTGGAAGAATTTTAAAATCGATAAAACTGTTTTGTTTACAAATTTCTTAAAATTAAGAAAATGACCGCTTTTAAGAAAATTTTAAGAAATCGAAATTAAATTTGACATTCCAATCTATCTAATTTCTATCTGAAATATGCCAGAATATTTTACCTACTGGAAATAATAAATTTAATCATTTAGCTTTCAATTAAAGCTAAAATGAAATCTTCAATAATGTTCTTTTTCCTTTTAAAAAATTCATTTTAAACTTTAGGCATCGAAAATTTATACCGAAAAAGTGGAGGTACCTAGGAAAGATGAGAGAGAGAGAGAGAGAGAGAGAGAGAGAGAGAGAGCGAGAGAGAGAGAGAGAGAAAGAGAGTGTGTGTGTATATGGGTGTGTGAGTATGAGAAAGAGAAGAAAGCCACAAGTGTAGAAAAAAGAAGGCGAAAAGGAAAAATACAGCGGGAATAAGAACAAGAAAGGGCGAGGGAAAGACAAAGGAAAGTCTAAAGAGAGAGAAAGAAGGAAAGACAAAAGAGGAAAAAAAGACAGGCGAAGTGAAACGAGATAGAGAGATAGAAAGGGTAGAGCTAGAAAAGAGAGAGAGAGAGAGAGAGTACGGCAAAAGCATAAAAAAGAAGAAAAACAGGGAATGAGCAAAAAAGGGGGGGAGGATGAAATAGAAAGGAAAGTTCAAATAGAGAAAAGGATAAAGAGAAAGAAAGGACGAAAGAAGGGAAAAAGAGAGTAGGAGTGATAAAATAGCAGAAGGGCGAAAGAGAAATCGAAGGACAAAAACAAAGAGAGAAAGATAGAAAAAAGAAAGAAAGGTAGAAAAAGAACATGAGTGCCATTAAGAAAGAATGAAAAGAAAGAAAGGAAGAAAGAAAGAAAGAAAGGAACAGAGAGTAGGATTGATAGCAATTGCAGAAGGGTGAAAGAGAAATCAAAGGACAGAAAGAAAGAAAGAAAGAAAGAAAGAAAGAAAGAATAAAGAAATAAGAAGGAAAGGGAGAAACAGAACATGACTGCTATTTAGATAGCAAGAACATGATTGACATTAAGAAAGAAAGAAAGTAAGAAAGAAAGGAAAAGGGAGTCGGATTGATAACAACTGGAGAACGGTGAAAGACGAAGCAAAAACAAAGAAAGAATGAAAGAAAGAAAGAAAGAAAAAGAACGAAAGAAAGAAACAGGACATGACTGCCATTAAGATAGCAAAAACATGAATGATGATTACGAAAGAAAGAAAGAAAGAAAGAAAGAAAGAGCGAGCGAGTAAGATTGATAGCAATTGGAGAAGGGTGAAAGACAAATCGAAGAGCAAAAAGAAAGAAAGAAAGAAAGAAAGGACAAAGAGTAGGATTGCTAACAATTCCAGAAGGGTGAAAGAGAAATCGATAGACAAAAACAAAGAAAAAAAGAAATAAGAAAGAAAACAGAAAGGAAGAAACAGAACATGACTGGCATTAAGATAGCAAGAACAAGGGTGAAAGAGAAATCGAAAGAAAAAAGAAAGAAAGAAAGAAAGAAAGGAAGAAAAAGAGAACAGGATTGATAACAATTCCAGAAAAAGAGAAATTGAAGACAAAAGCAAAGATATCGAAGCATAAAATGAAAGAAATAAAGAAATGAGGGAAGGAAAAAAGAGTATGAGTGATAACAATGGCAGTAGGGGGAAAGAGATATTGAAAGAAAGAAAGAAAGAAAGAAAGAAAGAAAGAAATAATGAAAACAAGGAAGGATGGATGAAAGGAAGGAAAAAGTATGATAGCATTAATAGAATGCTGGAAAGATGGAAAGAATGAAAAAAACAAAAAAGAGAGTAGGGTGATAACAATAGCGGAAGGAAGAAAGAGAAATCGAAGGATAAAATGAAAGAAGAAAAGAAAGGAAGGCAGTAAGGAAGGAAAAAGACGAGGGATAATAATAGTAGAAGGGTGAAAGAGAAATCGATAGTCAAAAAGAAAGAAAGAAAGAAAGAGAGGAAAGAAAAAGAGTGTAGAAGTGATAACAATAGCAGAAAGGTGAAAGAGAAATTATAGGATAAAAAGAAAGAAAGAAAAAAGAGACGAGGAGTGTTAACAATAGCAGAAGGATGAAAGAGAAATCATAGGAAAAGAAAAAAAGGAAAGATAGAAAGAGAGAAAGAAAGAAATGATGTAAATAGAGAGAAGGTGTAATAACAATGTCAGAAGCATGAAAGAGAAACGAGGGATAAAATGAAAGAAGAAAAGGAAAGAAAGAAGTAAAAAAAGGATCGAGGGAAAAAGTGAGTAGGCGTGATAAGAATAGCAGAAGAGTAAAAGATAAATCGAAAGAAAAAAAGAAAGAAAGAAACAAAGAAATAAAAAGTCAGAAAAAAGAGTGCTGGGGTGATAACAAAGGTAGAAAGGTGAAAGAGAAATCGAAAGATGAAAGAAAAGAAAGAAAGAATGAAAGGAAAGAAAGAAAAAGAGAGTAGGAATGGTAAGAAGAGCAGAAGGTTGAAACAGAAAACGAAGGCTAAAAAGAAAAAAAGAAAAAAAAGAAAGAGAGAAAGAAAGAAAGAAAGAAAGGGAGGAAGTAAAAGGAATGTAGGAGTGATAACAATAGCAGAAGTGGGGAAGAGAAATCGAAAGATAAAAAGAAAAAAGAAAGGAAGTAAGGGTTAAGGAAAAAGAGAGTATGTGCAATGACAATAGTAATGGTTGAAAGAGAAATCGAAGGAAAAAGAAAGAAAGAGAGTAGGAGTGTTAACAATAGCTGAAGGATGAAAGAGAAATCGTAGGATAAGAAGAAAGGAGGAAAGACAGAAAGAAAGAAAGAAAGGAAATAGAGAGTAGGAGTGATAAAAATAGCAGAAGGCTAAAAGATAAATTGAAGGATAAAATGAAAGAACGAAAGAAATAAAGAAAAAAGAAAAGAAGGAAGGAAATTAAAAGAGAGTAGGATTGATGACAATAGCAGAAGTGTGAAAGAGAAATGGAAGGCTAAAAAGAAAGAAAGAAAGAAAGAAAGAAAGAAAGAAAACAGAAAGAAGGAAAGACAAAATGAGTAGGATTGATGACAATAGCAGAAATTTAAAAGAAATCGAAGGATAAAAAGGAAGAAAGAAAGAAAGAAAGGAGGAAAAATAGAGTAAAAGAGAAAGCGAGAAGAAGCGATAAATAGAGAAAGAGAAAGAAAAATCGCAAAGAGAAATGCCGAGGGGAAAAGAGAAAGAGAGAAGAAAGTGTGGAAGGAAGAAAGACTGTGTGAGAATGAGAAAAAGATAGTAAAAGGATTACAGAAGAGTGAAAAAGAGAATAGAGAATGAGAGAGAGAATGAGAGAGAACGAGGAAGAGGATGAAGAAATACGATGCTAGAAATTAAAAAAATAGAAGAGAAGGAGGAGGAGGAAGTAGGGATAGATAGAGAGAGGTGGACCAAAAGGGAAGGACGAGTAAAAGAAAGAATGAAAAAGAGCAAAGCAGAAACAGAGAGTGGAAGAAAGTAAAAGAAAGGTAAAAAGAGTGATGATGATGAGTAGAGAGGTAAGTCGAAAGATAGAGTAGAAGAGAGTTTGACACATAGATGACACACTTCTAGAAGTAAGATTTGAGGGGGGGCATGGAGATCGGAGCGGAGAGAGCTTGTTAGATGGATGGACTGACAGACAGTAGACGGAACACATATATCAAGCTGTACGACCGCCGCATTGATTTATCTCGCTAGAACGCTATTATTCACGTGACCCTGCCAAATATGGACCCGTTCTTGCAATCTCTTCAACCACGACTTTGCTCCCGTCTCCACGTTCTCTTTCCCCTTCATTTTTTCCTTCTACACCACCTCTTGCCACTTGTTCGCTCCGGTAAACAGAGTCGACAACAAAAATGATCAGAAATGACGCGCCTTGACAGCCAGCCTCGTTCTCGATCTACGTTTCTTCTGCTTGCCGATTCCATCATTACAGTATGGCAGCGGATTCCGTCGTTGTCATTGTGACAATCGATGGAGAATCATTTCGTTTCATTTTCCTTCTTGTTTCTAGGCATTCGATCTTGTTGCCTGATGGAGGCATCTCGATTTATTTACTTTCGCTATTTTGAATGTCGATGACAATGAAAATACCCGTTACTATTGTTCTGAACAAGGTTCGTTGGCATTTTCATTTGTTCTCTCGACTTTCCTCGTCTGACAGTTGTAGTAAGATAAATGCGAAGATAGACAGACCAATACTAAGTCTCCTCAAATCTCCAGAATGCTTAGTATTGTAACAAACACCCACGTGAAACGACAGAGATGTTCTACCGACGAATGCTAACAATACCATGGACACAACATGTAAGCAATGAGGATATTTTAAGACTCAGAGAAACTATAAGAACACATACTTACAATCAGAAAGAAGCAGATGCAAATCCTTCGAAACGTAATGAGGAAAGACGACCTAGAGAATTTAACACTCATATGACATAGCCAATGTAAAAAAGCAGGGGAAGGCAGCAAGTAAAATAAGGAGTTTCTTTAGATGGCAGAACAGAGACAAAATAGGTTGGTAAAGGATAAAAGGTTAGAGCAGATAATGGAGGACACTGTGAAGAGCAATGATATAAAATAAAATGATGCTCTATATGGTTGGCTACCTAACAGCGACTTCGAGGTGCCCACATAAGTAACCCTAACTCTAACTCCTAACGCTAACCTGTAATCCTAACTCCAGCTGCAGTTGCAAATTCTTCGAAATTTAATGAAGAAAGACGACCTAGAGAATTTAACACTCACATGACATAGCCAAGGTAAAAAAAGGAGGGGAAGGCAGCGAGTAAAATAAGGAGTTTCTTTAGATGGCAGAACAGAGACAAAATAGGATGGTAAAGGATAAAAAGTTAGAGCAGAAAATGGAGGACGCTGTGGAGAGCAGTGATAAAAAAGATGATGATGATCTATATGGTTGGCTTCCTAACAGAGACTTCGATGTGCCCACATAAGTCACCCTAACTCCTAACTCTAACTCCGAACGCTAACCTCCAACCCTAACTCCAGCTGCAAGTTCTTCGAAACGTAATGAGGAAATTTAACACACACATGATATAGTGAAGGAAAGAGGATCATATGTAGATTCGAGTGACATAACGAGTTTGTGTGTATGGACGATAGAACAGTGACCAAACGGAATGGTAAAATATCAAATGTTATAGCAAAAATAAAAAAAATAATAAAAAAGCGGGATACCGTGGAGAGCCATGATCTAAAAGAGAATGATGGTCTTGTTATTATTTATCTTTTTCTGTTCCTAGGAAGGTTGGTTCACTTTGCCGTGCTAAACAGTTTTTCTCGCCAGAATGCATTTTACATTTTGGCTTCAGTCATTGTCCTTCGGCTGTAACGTAGCTTCTCTCTGCCTTTTCTCTAAGCACTTTCATGGTAATTGTTTTGATGAACTTCCCTCTATGGTACCAAGACTTTATGAATTTAAAAGAACTAGAGTGGCGGCAAGCTCTCATATTTTACATTTGAAATTGCTAGATGTAAGCTTAACTTCTATGCTAACAGTTTCTTCTATCGCACTTCTCCCTTGTGGAGCTCTCTTCAGACATTTTACTCCCCAGTAAACTTTGATCTTCACAAATTTAAATGCAGTGCCAATCGTTATTTTCTGTCTTCATAAATACTGCTCTTTTATTGTTCTCTCTCCTTAATAATGTTTTTTTTCTCTCCCTCATATTCTCTAACCGGCCTTCATCAGGTGGTTGGAATGTCGAACTGAACCCTTTATTTCGCTCACTGGCTAGATCCAGTGACATGACCCAAAGAGTGTGAGTTCAATATCCGGTTAAGGCAGTGAGAAGTTGGAGAGAGGAATTAACAGGAGATAACTGATAACTGACATCCATTAGACATGGCACGTGGAACTAGAACAGTATACCCCAGTGAGCGAAATAAAGGGTTCAGTTTGATATTCCAACCACCCGAAGAAGGCCGGAGTGTACAACGGCCGAAACGTTGTAATAAATATGGCGACAAAGATGAGGACAATAGTCCGAATAATGTACATAGTGTACATAATACCTCATCTCAGAAATATAGACAGATACTGAAGAAGGCCGGAGCGTACAACGGCCGAAACGTTGTGATAAGTATGGCGACAAAGATGAGGACAATAGTCTGAATAATGTAAATCGTGTATGTCAATAAGGTAATAGACTTGATTTTTGCTGAAAACACCTCTATCCAGGCGCCAATGTACAATGCCTGTGTCTGTTTGAATCTTTATTTTTCATCATCGATGATTTTCTGTCTTCTGATTATACCATTTATCTGCACGCTCACATCTAAATGTTGGACAACATTTCCCATGTAAAAGTGCAGTCACTTGAAATAGTTACATCTGTTTCATCGTACAGTCTGCACTCTGGTGAATGTCTTCTTAGATCACCTATTTTCTGATTGCTCTAGTCCTAATCACCTCGTCCGGAGCTGGAATTAACAAGCCCATTGTTTCTCTTTTTAGATCACCTTTTCTCAACCAATCAAAAGATTTTTCATCTCGTTGTTATTCATCATGATCATCACCATCATCATGATCATCATCTATTCATTAAGCGCATTTCGCGTCGTTGTGGTTACCATTCTCCATGTTGTAATTGTGGTTCGTGGTGATAGTCAAGACAAAATAGTTCAATGACTTGCCAGTTCCTTTCGCACCGGGGTTGTTGAGGTTATTCCGTCCCTCCTTTAAGAAGTTTCTTCGCTCACTGACAAAGAGACCGGGTTTTGGACGTCGCAGTGCCTTTGCGACTTCTTGGACACATGTGTGAGCGCTGGATGTAGGCCGTTGACCCGTACAGTTCCGCATCTCAATCCACCTGAGTAAAGTAGGGTTCACCGCTTCATTACAAAGGTATTACCATTGACGATACACCCCATACATACCTATTATTATTATTTTTATTTTCTTTGATATCTGGCGTTTACACATTTCTTTCCGGGTCCAGCCCAGGGACCTAAGGTTAGAAATGGCATCATGACACTTTCCACTGCAAAAAAATAAAAAATAAAATAATTACATAAATAAAGTGTGGGCTGTACTTGTCAGAACAATTTTTTGTATCTCTTTGAGGCATGGACTTCCAGGGATCCCTTCAATCAGCCTACTGGAATCTTTTCGACAGTTTTTCAAATATCTTCAAAGATACATTACAGTCTGCAGGGACTGCCATATCAATAAGGAGGCACTTATTTTGTTTGTGGTCTTTAATAACAATGTCTGGTCGGTTGGCTTTGATTGTTCTGTCAGTGTGTATTGTGTAGTCCCATAGAATTGTAACAGGTCCTATCTTCGTAACCGGGTCTGGGTGGTGTTCGTATCAGTTTCTTTCAGTTTCCTTCGCGTAGGAGTTGCAAATTTTATTATTATTATTATTATTATTATTATTATTATTATTATTATTAACAAAAGACTTTTGAACTTATTCTTTTGTTTGATAATCGCATGCCGGGTCATAAACTTTAACCTAGGGCAAGCCAAGGATGTGATTTTTTTTGTTTTTTCACGTAATTAAACAAAACACAGCTATTAACAAACAACTTAAATGGACAAAGATCTTCGCCGGATTCGGGCTGTGCTTGCTAGAACTATTTTGGAATTTCCTGGAGTGATGGTGAACAAATGATTTTGTTGATTTGTTTTTGAGTTCCTTTCTTTATCAGACCCAAAGCTCCAACCAAAACTGGAACAGTTTTAGCCTTTAAGTACCACATTCTATTTTTCTATTTCCATCTCTAGGTCTTTTTTTTTACTTATTTTTTCAAAAACATATATTGCATTGTAAGAATATTTTTTGCGAGTGAATATTGAAATTTTTGTCTGTAACAATATTTGTTTCTAAATATAAGTTCTACTACTTAACCCATAGCTGGGTAGAGGAGATGGATTCCTGCATTTCCATATATTTACGCGTAACTGAATGTAAGTACCTGACTAAAATTTAAAAATAGCATATATTTATGTGTTCTCCATATGCGGGAAAATTGTTCAGAATTCATTGCCATCGAGCAATAGTTAATTTTCCAATATATACATATTACAGATATAGATTAAAGATTTACTGAGTATATATATATATATATATATATATATATATATATATATATATATATATATATATATATATATATATTCAGTAAATCTTTAATCTATATATATATATATATATATATATATATATATATATATATCTATCTATCTATATATATATCTATATATATCTATATCTATATATATATATATATATATATATATATATATATATATATATATATATAGCCTATGATATAGTCTACATTAATCACTTCTTACATCTATACCAACGTAATAGTTAGGATCATAACAGACGCCTCTTTGTATCCTCCCGTACTAATTGTAAACCTAACCTCAACGAGGCCATGTGGTCGTTCGCCGAATGAGTCACCGTATAGCGTCTGACAAGTTTAGTTCTAGTGATTATTGGCGGCTCAGTAAGAGTGCATTAAACAGTACTTCCTGTTTTTTAAGAACTCTGCTGAACTTTCTGATTCCTCGAATAACCCTCCTATTAGTCGTTTACCGTTTTTTTTTGGCAATGTACTAGAGTCTCTAATCAACTCTTTATTGATTAGGCATCTCACTTCATTAAACAGGTGTAAACCCTTAATCCCTTCAATCTTCAATTACTTTGAAGTATTGTCATATATTGCTGGTGAAGCAGAATGCTTTGCTCGTAATTTCTCTTCCAACTCCACTCTCGACTCATCAGGAACGTAATCTCTACTCTGTGATATGCATATAACTCCGTCCATGGTTTATGCTGCTATCTCCAAACTCGTCCCTACAAAGCAAGCGGACTTCAATGTAGCTTTGTAGTTATTAATAGCATATGTGCTGCTGAAGTTGTTCCTGTTCTCGCTAATCTCTACAGCAAAGGTCTAGCTGTTTATTACTTTCCAGCTTGTTAGAAATCCTGTTTTGTACTATCTGTTTTTTAAGAACTCTGCTGAACTTTCTGATTCCTCGAATAACCCTCCTATTAGTCGTTTACCGTTTTTTTGGGGCAATGTACTAGAGTCTCTAATCAACTCTTTATTGATTAGGCATCTCACTTCACACTGCCTTCTTTCAGATAAGCAATATAGATTTCGTTTCTCTAGGTCAACCGCCGATGTTTTAACGGTTATTAATGACTTTGTCTATTAAGCTTTAGATATTAAAAAAATCAGCGAGGCTCTGGGTGTGGCTTTAGATATCTCGAAGGAATTCACATGATAACCACCCTCGCGAGATGAATGCCTGTAGTGTGTCTGGTCAAATATGTAACTTGATCCAATCTTTCTTAACAAATCGTGCAATGAAAACTGTATTGAATCGCCATTCATCTAGATCCTTTCGCATTAATGTGGGTTCCTCCAGGGCTTTATCATTGTTATATAGAAATAAAATGTCGCTGCCGACACTTGAGTTTGAACATAGATCACCAGTGAGCAAACACGGGCGATCCCATTATTGAATTAAATAGACCACATGACCATAGAGGAAACGCATATATGGGAGGTAGCGTGACGTCTTATTGATCGCTATTTCTATATCCTCTATTACTATTCTCTATATTATTCACTATACTATTTCTCTATTCGGCTCACTGTACGGATTGCTATTCGAGCGAGTATTATCGAGCAAGCCCTATTAGTGTAGTAGTAATATGTGTTGTAACGAAAGAAATGGCTTACCCCGGAGATCAAAACGAGCACGGGCGTGTCTTGCGTGCAAAGTGCTGAAAAGAAAATATGGCCGCTCTTGGGGGATAAATTTATGAGTGTTTGTCTCGTCTCTACGAGACGGGATTTGCACATATGCAAATTCTGGCCTGCTTGAGGAGATATAAAAAGCGAAATGCTAAGAGCAACGGGGGCCATGTTTTTTGGGGTGTGAATTACATTTGCTAGTCTGACGAGTGGATTGACAGGAAAAAAGAAAGTGAAAGAGACGCGACTGACTTTGTCAACTAAAAAGTGCGCCCAGTGTGTGGTAGCGAAGAAATAGAGCCCCGGAATCTATTTCCTTTAGGTGAGAGGAGGAGGAGGAGAAGAAGAAGAAGAAGAAAGAGGAAGAAGAAGAAATAATAATAATAATAATAATGCAGGCGAACGCAGCACTTGTTTTCGTTTTACTCCCCCCACATTTATTTTTCCCTACAATTACTGCGACTGATATTCGAAGGCATCTGACACCAGTATTGTTCAACGGCGTTACTATAGTTGTACCTGCGATTACAAAGTCTCTACTACAACGAGCATTATAAAAGTGACAACGAGTGTTTGTTGACATCACAAAAATTATTGAACCTAAATTGTTTCTCATCTTCATCAACGACATTCCCGAAGTCACCAGTTCCCAGCTCGGTACACTACAATTTACTGCTGTCTTAAGTGTGAGTCCTTGAGCTCTGATAAAGCAAGACTGGTGACTGATCTCGAAAATTACCGCCAATAAGTTGTTAAATGAGACAGACCACTGGTACATTTTAACGTCCTAAAATCGATACTGATATCTTTTAGTCATCACTAATAAAAACTATTTTTACCTTCCATTAGCATATCTGATGCTCACCCCTGGAGAGCAACTCATTACGCTTTCTTGCTTTCACGTTTCCTACTTACATGAAGTGAAACAATTATATTGCATCAACTGATATGTCGTGCCATACATTTTTATATAAATCTTGCACGTTTATAAATCTACCATTCACCTGTGCATTGGATATTGCTGCCATATTTGGTCTGGCGCTCCTGCCATATATAGATTCTTGACGAAATCCAAAGAGAAATCTGCAACGTTATTGGTCCTGACCTGGCATCCCGACTTCGGTCACTTTCCCACTACCGTGAAGTGACTTCCCTGTGACTTTTCTATAAATATTTTCCATGGCCTGTGGAACTCTCTTCCAGTTTCTCGCTTCCCTACTACCTATGTTATTCAAAAATTTAAATTCAATAGCAAATTCTTTCTATTCTTTTATTGTTCTTTCTCCTCACGTCTTTCCGTTTTCTTTCGCTCTCAATCGCCGTTCGAACCCCGAACTATCGCCAGTTACAATGAACGGATTTCCCCTCGGAGTGCACCGTTCTTTAAAGACTATTGGTCCTCAAACTCACCCATGACCACAAATGGAATTCGTACATACGATCCATTGCTAAGGATGCAGGTAAAATAGTCGGCTCCCTGCACCGCTTCTGTAAGTACCTGACACCTCATGCCCTTCTCTACCTTTACAAGAGCCAGATCAGACTGATAGAGTCCAAAAATGACTCCGAATAATTCTCCACCCTCCAACCTCTCTCTTACAGGCGTGATGTGGCGAGCCTCGAGGCTGTTTAAAACGCTTATTTTTATCATACAGTAAAATCCAACATGGCGCGTAAACGAAATATTCGGCGAAAAATCGCATTCGTCATTAACATTTTAAACACCTCATAGAATGTAAAGTTCTTAAAGCAAACCTGTGCCAAACTGTTTCCCTGAATCCTTGAAAATGACAACATCAAGATGAATAATGGAAACTGACCGTGAAAAACACAATTATGCGTAACATGTTTTAGATCAGTCAGTAAACTTCTGGACCTTTTCGGGCGACGTTATCGGATCCGGACGGCTATTGTTCAGTGGGGCTATAGGAAACCCCAAACAGCTGTGACTGCTTCACAACAAGGACACGCCATGACAGTTATATAGCAACCTCCACACATTCCCTCTCTTTTCCATTGGTGAGAAAAATATGTTCCATACGAACAGCTATTTCCCACGAATCACTTCTCTGTGGAACCGACTCCCAAGAGGATGTTTCCCCAATCAATACAATCTTAACCTGTTCAAGTCTAAGGTTAACTGCTATCTTCCCTCCTATCCGCATAAATTGCCTTCTAATGTAACGCTCTACGTCGATTAGCCCCCGGGCCTTGTACAGGATGAACCTTACTGTACACCCCCCCCGCCAAAAAAAAACAAAAAAAAACAAGCGTCTTAGTGGCATTATCGCATTCATTGTTGTGGTGAAATGATAAAAATATACTTAACATATGGTACAATAAAAGCGGTTATTCTTTTCCGAAAGAAAAAACAATTTATGCGAGCGATATTTTAACTTGAAAATCGAGTTATTTTTATAATAAATACATCGGTGAAAACTCTTTAAAAAGGCAATCAGAAATTCTGTATGTATTTATGAGGGGGAAGTTTTTTTCTTTGTACACTGTAGAGAAAACAACTGTTATATTAACAGAGACCGACGCACCCACTTTCGTCTGGTTCAGAGAGAGAGAGAGAGAGAGAGAGAGAGAGAGAGAGAGAGAGAGAGAGAGAATTCAGGTGACGGTCTCCGGGGAGGAAAGAAAGGTGAGGAATGTGAAACGAACAATGAAATAATAAAGAAAATCATTAAGAATTTAAGACGGAACAGAGAAGGTTGTGTGTGTGTGTGTGTGTGCGTGTGCGTGCGCGCGCGCGCGCGTGTGTGTGTGTGTGTGTGTGTGTGTGTGTGTGTGAAGGAGAAATGCTTAAAAATGGAGCGGGGTGAGGGTGGACGAAAAAGAAGAATAAACGAGCGGTTGACTGTCTGGCAAAAATTCTGCCGAGAAAGCGAAAGTCACACACACACACACACACACACACACACACACACACACACACACACACACACACACACGTTCTTCTTCGATATGTGCTGTATCCCTTCAGAACTTTGGCGATTATGGCTCTCCACAATTTCCTGTCCTTTGTAACACTTTAATATATGTTGACTTTTTGTTATCTCTCCTAAGCCTTGTTCTGCAATCCATTTTCATAAGGCCATTTTATTTCTTCCATGTGCCCTTTCTATTCAGGAAATTTGCGATCATGGCTCTCCACAATTTCCAGTCCTTTGTATGTCTTAGTAAATTTTGTCTTTTTGTTATGTCTCCTAAGGGATGTTCTGCATTAGATTTTCACACGTTCGTTCTATTTCTTCAATGTGCCTTATCACTTCAGCACATTAGTGATCATGGCTCTCCGCAATTTCCTTTCCATTGTAGTCCTTTCCATAAATGTTATCCTTTTGTTATCTCTCCTAATCCCCGTTCTGCCAACCATTTACACAAGTTTGTTAGGTAGGTTATGCGCTGTTTTCTTTTGTTCTTCTTGTCTTCACTCAGTCCAGTGAGTGTCACATTTTCTAAGCCCGCTTTCCTTATTATATGCCCTAAAATTTTTCGACTGACTCTTGTTAATTATAACTCTTTGTTTCGTTTTTCTCTCGAACATCGTAATTTTTCAGATGTTCAGTCCAATGTTCAGCCTGCTGCTGTAGAACCACATTTCTGTTGCCTCAAGTCTCTTCTTTATCTGTGAGGAGATTATCCAGCAGCCACTGCTGTAAAGGAGAGCCGATATTACATAAGAGTCACACACTCTTTTTTTTTTGTAACGAGATTTTTCTGTTTCTTAGTACGTTGCTTAGCTTTTGGAAGGCATCTTTCCCTACAAATACACCTTCGGAGTTTGGTGTCACACTTTCCGTCTTTTGTTAAAACACTTCGTAGATATTTAAATTTTTGTACTTGTTTGATTTTGGCACTTCTAATTTGTAAATCGCATGTTGTGCCCTTTCCATATCTCATATATAAAGCTGAAAGTTTGTCTGTATGTATTCACACGAAAACCATAAAATAATTTTAAATAACACTGTAAAATTTTTTTGACTTTGTTGTGTTTGGTCAGTAAGTATTGTTGCTTTTGTCTAGCAAACGAAAATGACTATTTTCTTCAAACTTTGATTTTGTGAACAGGACATGGATGTTTTGAAACTAGCCGATTTTCCATTACGTTCAAGTAAGATTTAGCGCTGAGTTGCTGAAGAAGAAATTTCTAGAACTTTCTAGAAGTTTCAAGAACATCGAGAAGTTTCTAAAAGCTTCGTGAATTTCTGGAACATTATGGCTACCAAGGATCGTATAGCAAAAACATGATGAGGGAATATATTTGGGGGCTTATTAGTGAAAGTAATTCAAAGTATAAGCGTAAATTGCGGTAGTTCGGGGCTTCCTGGGGAATCACAAGGCTGAAAACAAATTGAAGCTTGTTAAGACCCCGGTAAAAAAACTACGCCAAAATTTGGCTGCAGAATGTCCCTCAAAGTTCATATCCTTGACGTTCATCTATATAAAGATGTGCAAGGCGAGGGCTTCCACCATGATATCAGTCAGTAATCATAGAAGAAATAAATACTACTTGTGAATCATATGTCGTATTGTCCCTACTTTACGTGAACGAGAATGTTCTTGTGTAGTCCTAGAATAAATAAATGCTACTCTTGAATCATATATCGTATTTTCCTACTTGACGTGAACGAGAATGTTCTTGTGTAATCCTAGAAGAAATAAATGCTACTTTTGAATCATATATCATATTGTTCCTACTTTACGTGAACGAAAATGTTCTTGTCTAATCCTAGAATAAATAAATGCTACTTATGAATCATATGTCATTTTGTTCCTACTTTACGTGAACGAGAATGTTCTTGTGTAATCCTAGAAAAATAAATGTTACTTCTGAATCATATATCGTATTTTTCATACTTTAAGTGAACGAGAATATTCTTGTGTAGTACTAGAATAAATAAATGCTACTTTTGAATCATATATCTTTTTGTTCCTACTTTGCGTGAACAAATGGAAATAGGTAAATTCCAAGAACATAATTATTCTGATCAGAAAAGCAAAGATTAATAGAAATATTAGCCATTTTCAATATTTTCTAGGTGTAAGCAAATAGGAAATAACAGTTATTCCGTAAGGACAAAAATCGTATTACAAGGTGTAATAGTAATAATAACAGTGAAATTGATCGTTTCCATACATTCATTAACTGAAGAGTTTTTATTACTGTCAGTTGGAATTTATACTTTCTTTTTTTTGAAACGTACATCTCAAGTCCGCTGTTATCGCCCTTTCCAGTATTGATTATAGTTTTCTTACTAGCCGTTTGCTTAAGGTAGTGCCGAAAATTGACATCTTGATTAATATTTTCCCTTCTAGCTACAAGTGCACCTCAGAAAAAGATGTGGAACACAGATTTGAAGCTACATACGGAGCATTTGGAAAGCTAATCAAACGCTTCTTCAACAACAAAAATCTGAATTTAACAAAAATTATGGTCTACAATACTATTCCGACTTTTCTATATGATTGCGAAACCTGAACTCTATGTCGATTTGATACCTTTGACAAATATAAAACTAAATATATTAATGTACTAATTAAAATGTACTTAATAAGAGTAAACACAAAATTAAAATAGAATGCATTCCAAGTATTAATAAGAATACCAAAAGTAAACGTAAGATTAGAAAACTCAAAATAATTTGGTTCATCCCAGCTTTTAACAGTAATGGCAAAACCAACATCGGTAGGATCTTCCTAAATTTAATGCACAAAAATTTCAGCCATAAACATTTACTCAACAAAATCTTCAATAAGAACAACATTAAGATTAGTTACAGCTGCACTAGAAACCTTGAGCGATATATAGCACAGCAAAATAACGTAACGTTAAACAAATACATAAGCAACGCCAATAGAAATATTAACACAGAAAAAAAAGAAAAAAATTTGAAAAGACATTATCTGCCCGATGAACAACAAATGTATCTACAAAGGCGTCATCTATAAGTCTAGCATTAGGCATAATTGCAAAAGAAAATTTTATTTCGGTCCAACAGCAAATAACTGGAAAAAGAGATTTTACCACCACAAAATGGCACTTAACAATAAGCAATATGCAAATGACACAACACTCTTAAAGTTATTACTAGGATATTAAAACAGATGACTATTCACCGGTAGTAAATTGGGATTTCGTCGCCAAAATGACACCCATTTCCGGCCGCGGCGACCGATGCAATCTGTGTTTGCTGGAAAAGATTCATCCTCAAAAATATTAATGAGCAAAATCTACTTAATAAACTAAATGAGCTAATGTTAGGTTGTAATCACAGGAAGAAATTTCTCTTAAAATATTTTAATTCTGGTTTAATATATTATCCAAATTTCGATTTCGCTACCCACATTTTAGGTTATATATGGATTACCCCCTTTAAGTATTTTAACGTCCTCATTAACGTGTTAATCTGCGTTCTTCTTTTAAACATTAAGCTCGCTTTCTTTTTACTTTTTATTGTAATGGCCCCTACCTACACCCTATTTTCTGTATTTACACTACCATATTTAACTTATTTTAAATTTGAGCTGTGAATCTGCTTGAAATTTACCATTCCTTCCATGAGACCCAGTGTACATTTTTAAAAATCATAATAATGCGTCCCTATCTATCTATCTATCTATCTATCTATCTATCTATGTTTGTATCTATATATATTTGATCTGCATTCTATCTATCTATCTATCTATCTATCTATCTATCTATCTATCTATCTATCTATGTTTGTATCTAAATATATTTGATCTGCAATCTATCTATCAATCAATCAATCTATCTGGTTTGCATTCTATCTATCTATCTATCTATCTATCTATCTAAATATATTTGATCTGCAATCTATCTATCGATCAATCAATCTATCTGATCTACATTCTATCTATCTATCTATCTATCTATCTATCTATCTATCTCAGTCTGTTCATATCTGTCTGCACTGATTCTTATTCCCTATTAAATTTCATGTATTCAACGCTACTCTCACCTTCACAAGATCTATACCCACCGATTCTGCCGATATCCTCCACCCAGAGATCTCTCGTCGATGTAATTCTATTTCGTTCTCTAAATCATTATTAATGACTGCCGCAGAACTTCTTAATGGAAATTAAATTTCCAATTCGAAGACTTGAGCTTGGTAAGCCAGGAAGTGTCGACGATTAATCTCTCCAGATTTCAGAAGATCCCGCCCTATTGCAAATCTCACTCGCTGTCATGAACTCAGCTCAAAGGTTGGAGTATTAGACTGGCGATTGAATGACTAAAATTTATTTCCGAAGGAAAAATCCTGTCTTTATAATAGTATAGATTTTTTCTAGTATGAAACATTTAAAGTTTTTAGAAATATGCTTTTTTTTAAAGCACTATTATCACTCTTGGGGTTACATATAGTGAAAGTAAAAGTAAAGAGGAGTGTTTGAGGAAAGGATAAAGAGAAAGACGGGGATCATGATGAAGGTATCAGAAGATGTCGATTGACATTACATTTTAATATTTGAAAATTATAGCTATCAGGGAAGCAAGTAAGAGGAAGGGAGTTTCACTGTCGTGAAGTGCGAGAGAAGAAGCTGTTGTTTCGACAGTGAAAGGGTGGGACAGAGATGCAAACCTAGTAGCACGCTTAAATTCATGCAGTCGGGGCACCAGTGAAAGGGTGGGACCGAGATGCCAACCTAGTAGCACGCTTAAATTCATGCAGTCGGGGTATCAGTGAAAGGGTGGGAACGAAATGCCAACCTAGTAGCACGCTTAAATTCATGCAGTCGGGGTATTAGTGAAAGGGTGGGACCGAGATGCCAACCTAGTAGCACGTTTAAATTCATGCAGTCGGGGTACCAGTGAAAAAAGCTCGTCAGAGCAGGTCCCATGAAAATAATTGTAGAAAAGACAGGGGGGGTCAGAGTATGTCTGTAAGAAAGTAACTGTACACGAGATGCCAGATCAGGACCTATCACATTGCATATCCGTCTCTGGATTTTGTTGAGGACCTCGAGATGAACAGGGAGTGCACCAGACAATATATGGCAGCAGTATTCAATGTAAGGACGAATGGTTGATTTGTAGATATGAAGGATGGACTCAGGCTAGAAAAACCTTCTGGCCCGACACAGAGAACCAACGTTCCTTGCGGTAGATGAAACTATTGATTCAATGTAGTTGTTCCACCTCAAGTCAGCGGAAAGTGTGAGACCAAGCAGGCACAGAAAGGCGCTCTCAAGGTGTTGGGCGCCAGCCATTCTGATAGGAGACAGGGAGAATTCTCTATACTGGATAAATGAGAGCCGTTTCGTTTTGGGGGCATCAAAGTTTACAAGCCATTTCCTGCCACAGTCAGCCACAGATTGGGAGCCTTTTTCAAGACCAACGGCCAGGTTAGCTTTGCCAGCAATGCCAGATCTAGTATTAAGGCAGGAGTAAATAGTCGTGTCGTCCGCATAGATGTCCTCTTGGGAACTGATGACACCAGGAAGATCGTTTATGAAGATCAGAAGCAGTGTAGGACCCAGGATAGAGCCTTGGGGAACACCAGCGTATGTAGAATGATATTTCGAAAGGATCACCTTGGGTGTTACTATTGTTTTTTTTTTAGATGGAATCAAAATTTTTGTAGTATAAATTTGAAAAAAAAAATACAACAAAGAACAAAGATGGGACATTTTTACAAACATAAAAATCATGAAATTATACAGTTAGAAATATCGACTCGAAACCCGAAAATATAGTCAATTTATTTGATTAACAAAACGTCAAATAGGTTTTCATTTGTATCTGTGTCTGTGTATTGATAAAGCTTTTTTAAAATCATTTTACCCCAAGCAAGGCGATAATGCCACTAAGACGCAAGGGGTTACGGGAGTGGAAGAAAATGAGAAGATTTTCAAGTTGGAAAAGGAAACCCATCCATAAACAAGAAACAATGGATAAACCTCTACTCCTGTTCAAAAGACGCGCATGGAATGTAGCGCGGGTAATAGACGAACCTATCTACTCTTATTGAAAAAAATCTTTTGTGGATGTGAATTTTTAATACGCGATAATTGATTATGTTGAAAGCGTATATATATGCACCAGTAGTAACAGCTATAATCACAGTAATATAACGATAGGTAAATTCGGTTGAAGAGGATAGAAAGAGATTTATCGAGATTAACATTAGAGGGATTAAACAAGATTAAATAAGATTAAAAGGATTAAACAAGATTAAATAATATTTCTTTTAAGCACTAAACCTCATGGCCATAAAATTTTCAACCCATAGTAGTGTCAATTTTCATTTCAGCATTATTCCGACATAACATGAAATGAACTCGAAAATGTTTGTGTTCCAATTACAGAATGACCTGTTTTGAAAACAAATCAACAGCAAACGAACCACGTGTATTGATTGTAGCTATGATGGTATCTAAAGAAAATGGTAAGACATTACCCAAATGAAGACATCATTCCTACTTGTCTAAGTTCACTAGCACCATACAGGTAACAGTTTAAAATATGGGAGGTATTTCCGCCGCACCCTATACTTCATTATAACCCACGGTAGGTATTAATAAAAATATTATCTTTTAATATATATCATATATTTTTCAACTTAGTGTTTACTCAGATTTAAATGTCAAATTCTTTAAAATTAAACTGAAATAAAATAAAGGCACGATAAATTAAATTTATTAAAGGTTTTGTGTCATTATTTGAGTTTTATTTAAATAATTTTGAAAACGTTTTAGTTGGATACATTGTATTCGGAATAAATTCATAAAAATATCGTTTTTTCTTCTTTTTATTGATTGATTCGTTTTCTACAACTATTCAACTCTTTGCAGGTACATAGGACTTGTAACAATTTTATGAGATTTTACAATACACACAGAAAGAACAAGCAAATCTAATCGGCCAGACATCAAAGACCTTCACAAACAAAATATGCCTTCTTATTGAGATGGCCGTCACTACAGATTACAATGTATCTTTCAAGGTCCTAAAAAATATCAAAATACAAGGATCTTTGAGTGGAAATCTCAAAAATGTGGCACACGAGAACATCAATAATTCCAGTCACAGTTGGAGCTCTCGGTTTGATTGGAAAAGGTCCCGAAAAACTCATTGCAGGGATCCTTGGTAGCCTAAACGTTAAAGGAATACAAAAGAATTGTACTCACGAGTATAGCTGATACTTTAAGATGGACTTTATCTATGTAAAATGCGTGTGATCTTATTTTTCCCCCCAAATGCTCATGATGCCATTTCTGACTTTGGGTCTCTGGTCTCCTCCTCCTTCTCCTCCTCCTCCTCCTCCTCCTCAACAACAACAACAACAACAACTACTACTACTACTACTACTATTACTACTACTACTACTAGTAGATGTAACAGATACTCAAGACGACAAATATCCTCCCTCTCACCAGTGCAGCAAAGAAAATTAAGTTACTGGCGGAAAGCTGCCTATATGAAGACTCTTGAATTAAAATGGAGATCGAAACCCTTATATGGAAATTACCCAAAGAGCCTGGATGATCCAGACATCGATGTTTGCCAAATCCACCACTGGCTTAGAAGCAGTGGTTTTAAGGGGAAGACATAAGGCCTTGTTATAGCAGCACAAAACCAATGTCTTCCAAATAATACCTACAAGGCTAAAATCAAGAATAAATCCTCAAATCCCGCCTGTCTCTTATGCCATAAATTTAATGAAACTGTTGACCACATAGTATCAGGTTGCCCAGTCCTTGTTGCGTAAGCATACATAATTAGACACGACAGACTATGACAATATGTCCATTGGCATATATATTTGAATTATGGTATTGAATCCGCGGATACACGGTACAAACATCCCTCAAATAACACCAAAAATGGTGATGAAGTGAAAATTCTGTGGAATTTCTCAATCCTCACAGACAGGAAAATTCATGCGAATAGTTCAGACCTAATCATAAAAGATTTCAAAAAAGGAATGTGCCAAGTAATTGATATGACTTGCCCACAGGGTTCCAATATCCCCACCCCAAATTAAAAAACTGTCAATTTATTAGGACCTGCAAATCGAAGTACCAAAAATATAGAAACTTAAAACTACGATTATCTCCGTTGAAGACATCTGTGTATGAATTTCTGAGACACATGGCCCAGTGGATAAAGACGTTGGTTAGATCCAGTGACTAGAGTCAAAGGGTTGTGTGTTCAATACCAGGCAGTGAATACAGCAGTGGTGAACCAAAAACACTTGGAGATTTGAGTTAAAGAGAAATAAGCGAGATATCCGGAAGAGACACGGCACGTTGAACTAGAACAATGTATCCCGGTGGACGAAATAAATTGGTTCGGTTCGAAATTCCTATCATCTAAAAAAGGCCGGAGCGTACAACGGCCTAAACGTTGTGAATATGGCATTGAAAATGAGGATAACAGTCCAAATAATGTAAATAATCATAATACCTCATCTCAGAGATATAGACAGGTAAATGATTTTATCAGTAGAATTCCACACGGCTTTGAGAACCATTCAGGTTAAAGAGAGTAAGTGTTTTGAAGATTTGTTTCTAAAATTCATACTTGCGTATGTAATATTCTCTGGCCAACTTGGAAGTTTTTAATGACCTTTTTGGGGGCTAAACTAAGTGTAGAGGTGGTAACCACAAAATAATAAACAAAGTACCGTTTTTGTTTATTTGGAAACAAAATAAGACGTCATTATTTGTCTTAGAAAAATATGCATTTTTGTTTGGCTGTTCTTTTATTTTATATAGTTTTTTTTTCTCTCTCGGAAGCTTTTTTTGTGTATTCGCTAAAAAAAAAGAAGACAAAAACAAAAAACAAAACGACCCACGACTCCCGAAAGCAACAACACCAAAAATAAATAAACAAGGAAAAGTTAAAAAAATAAAAACAGGCAAAAATAAAATAAAAAACAGAAACGGTAAAGAGTGGGCTGTAGATAAATGGCGTGAATGTTTAAAACACATAAACAAATCTTAAATTACATTTTCGTTAGGCGTAATGCTTATTGCCAACCTTTCTGCAGACATACGACATCAATGAAAATAAAAAATGATTCCTGCAATTTTTCTACTCTTTTTGCGACGGTGTTTTTGTTTTATTGTTATTCTTCTTCCCCTACCCGCTTCCTTCTTTTTCAGCTCTTCTGGTTATTATCTTACACATTCTTTTTCTTTGCTTTTTTGTCTTCTTCTTCTTCGCTTTTTGTTTCTTCTTCTTCACTTTTTACGTCGTCTTCTTCGCTTTTTACGTCGTCGTCTTCGCTTTTTGTTTCACTTCTTCGTTTTTTGTCTCTAATTCTTCATCGCATTTTGTTTCTTCTTTTCTTCGTCTTCTTCATCTCTTTTTCTTTCTTCGTTTTTGTTTCTTTTTCTTCTCATTTTTTCTTCTTCGCTTTTTGTTTTTTCTTTTTCTTCTCCTTCTATTTTTGTTTCTTCTTCGCTTTTTATTTTTTCTTCTTCTTTTTCTTCTTCTAGTTTTGTATCTTCTTCACTTTTTATTTCTTTTTTTATTCTTCTTCTCTTTTTGTTTCTTCGTTTTTGTTTCTTTTTCTTCTCTTTTTGTTTCTTCTTCGCTTTTTGTTTTTTCTTTTTCTTCTTCTCTTTTTGTTTCTTCTTCGTTTTTGTTTCTTTTTCATTTTTTTGTTTCGTTTTCGCTTTTTGTTTCTTCTTTGTTTTTGTTTCTCTTTCTTCTCTTTTTGTTTCTTCTTTGCTTTTTATTTCTTCTTCTTTTTCTTCAACTCGTATTGTTTATTCTTCGCTTTTTATTTCTTCTTTTTCTTCTTCTGTTTTTATTTCGTCTTCGCTTTTTGTTTCTTCTTCGTTTTTGTTTCTTTTTCTTCTCTTTTTGTTCCTTCTTCGCATTTTGTTTTTTCTTTTTCTTCTTCTTCTTTTTTGTTTCTTCTTCGGTTTTGTTTCTTTTTCATCTCTTTTGTTTCGTCTTCGCCTCTTGTTTCTTCTTTTTCGTTTTTGTTTCTTTTTCTTGTCTTTTTGTTTCTTCTTTTCTTTTTATTTCTTCTCCTTGTTCTTGTTCTTTTTCTTCTCTTTTTGTTTCTTCTTCGCTTTTTATTTCTTCTTTTTCTTCTTCTATTTTTGTTTCATCTTCGCTTTTTGTTTCTTCTTCTTCTTTTTTGTTTCTCCTTTTTTCTTCTCATTTTGTTTCTTCTCTTTCTTCTTCTTAGTTCTTGTTTCCTTTTCTTCACTTTTTGTTTCTTCTTCATGTTTTTATTCATATTCTTTTACTTTTGATTTTGGTTCTTCATCGAATTTTTGCCTTTTCTCTTTCATCTTCATCTTTTCCTTCTATATGTTTTTGTTGTTTTTCATCATAGATTTCTTCTTTTTTCCCATTGCTTCTGCAACGTTCTTCGGATGTAGTTGTTGTCATTCTTGTTCTTCCTCTGCTTTTTTATAGCTCTTGTTCTTCTTATCCGTCATCTTTCTTTCTTTCTTTCTTCTTCTTATTTTCCTTCTTCTAGCTCATGTTGTTGTTCATCTTGTGGTTAGTCTACTTCTTTTTTGTAGGCGTTATTTTTAACTTTCTTTATCCCTTTTTCCTTCTTCCTCTAATTCTTCTTGTTACTGATAATATTTTTAATAATAATAATGATAATAATGTCTTTACTCTGTAGTAAAGGAAGCCGAAAAATTCAAAAAGGAGCTTCAAATGGGTACAGAAATTCAAATACATCACTGTACACCGGCTGAAGCTGCAAAAAACTTAAAAAAGAATGCAAAGAGAAATGCGACCGACCAGATAAAGAAACAATGGCAAAATAAACCGCTCCATGGCCAATACTCTGCCCGTACCAAACAAGCTGACGTAGACAAAAACCGCACCCATCAGTGGCTACGTAGTGCAGGGTTGAAAGGTGAAACTGAGGGTTTTATCATTGCTGCACAAGACCAATGCTTGTTAACTAGGAATTATCAAGCACATATACTAAAATACCGTGTTAGCCCAAGATGCAGATTCTGTGACAAATATCCAGAAACCATTGATCATCTTATATCAGGTTGCACGATATTGGCACCCACTGAATATAAAACCCGACATGACGGAGTGAGCCAATATCTGCACTGGAAAATTTGCAACTCCCATGGGAAGGAAACTGGAAGAAATTGGTAGGAACACCACCCTGACCCGGTTACGAAGATAGGACGTGTTACAATTCGATGGGACTACACAATACACACTGACAGAACAATCAAAGCCAACCGCCCAGACATTGTTATTAAAGACGACAAACAAAATAAGTGCCTCCTTATTGATATGGCAGTCCCTGCAGACTGCAATGTGTATTTGAAGATATTCGAAAAACTGTCAAAATACAAGGACCTTGAAATAGAAATCTCAAAAATGTGGCACATGGGAACATCAACATTTCCTGTTGTAGTTGGAGCCCTTGGACTGGTTGGAAAAGATTCCAGTAGGCTGATTGAAGGGATCCCTGGAAGTCCATGCCTCAAAGAGATACAAAAAAATGTTCTGACAAGTACAGCCCACACTTTACGAAGGGCTTTATCTATGTAATTATTTTTTAATTTTTTTTTGCAGTGGAAAGTGTCATGATGCCATTTCAAACCTTAGGTCCCTGGGCGGGACCCGGAAAGAAATGTGTAAACGCCAGATATCAAAGGAAATAATAATAATAATAATAATAATAATAATAATAATAATAATAATGATAATAATAATAATAAAGATAATGATAATGATAATAATAATAATAGCCGACATTGAGAAATGTGCAAATGTAGTTGTTCTGGGGCTGAAATAATATTTGCAATAATAATATTAATAACAACCATATTAACAGTTCTACATAAATCACCCCTACTCCCCCCCCAAAAAAAAAACTCGTCAAAATTGAATCAGAAAATCTAGAGATTTCCACTAAACAAATTTTTATTTTTATTTTTCCATCTCTGTTGCCAAAAAAAAAATCGATTTTCACTTATTAACAATTAATAAGAAATATGTTTTACTTCTGTTAACACGGGGGGGGGGGTCATTCAATTAAGTGCCATACGCTATCCACGCTCAGGCGATCATGTCTCTTTCGATTGATGACTGACGAGGCAGAAGAATTTCTCGTAGTAGGTGGTATTTTCTTTCTGTGGTAGACTGGTTGCCAACCAAGGCTGTAGGACCCCAGTTTGTCCTGTTATTCAACTCCTGGTGGGAGCAAGGAAGAAGAGATGGATCCAAGGGTTTTTCGCGTAATGAACCCTGACTGGAATTCGAACTCGTGTTCATTACATTTCCAGTCTGGATAACGAAACTGAAAATTAAAAAGTTACTTTAAGAAGTAAAGACGGAAATCTTCAAATAATCTATAATAATAATAATGATTTATTTGCTTTTGTAGGATTTATCAACCTTTTGCATGTTATTTAAAGACAGAAAATATGTTGAAATTGTAAGAATAACTGGAGATAATAATCATTTACGGATGCACGTCCTTGAAGAGGTGGATTCATACTTTTCCGAAGGCAATTTGTGCGAAAGTGAATATAACAAACCCGACTGGAATTGTTACTCGGTTCTCAGATTTCTCTTCCGAACCGTTAGCCATTACACCACCAGCACATCTAAGCTTACAATACCTGCTATTCGTAAGCAGTAACCAACCTATTGACCATTGTTTGGATGTGTAGGTAGCAAAAGAAAAAACAAAAAACAAAGCGGCAACTAGATTGACAACATGGTCTCATCAATTCAGAGGTGAATATTCTAAGCTTATAGTCAGTTTCTTTTCTTGTACTTCAAGCTTGTGATACTCTCACACGGCTACATGTATTCCAGCCAACTTTGATCTTCAAAAATTTAAATGCAATGCCAATCGGCATATACACTTTTCATGATTAATGTTCTTTTGTTTTCGCTCCTTAATAATGTTTCACATTTTTCTTTTTTCGCTTCTTAATAATGTTTCACATTTTTCTATTTCGCTTTTTAATAATGTTTCACTGTTTTCTTTTTTCGCTTGTTAATAATATTTCACATTTTTCTTTTTTTGCTTCTTAATAATGTTTCATTTTTTTCTTTTATCGCTTTTTAATAATGTTCACTTTTTTCGCTTTTTAATAATGTCGCACATTTTTTTCGCTTCTTAATAATGTTTCACTTTTTTCCCTCTTTTTAAAATGTTTCACTTTTATTTCGCTTTTTAATAATGTTTCACTTTTTTATATTTCGCTTTTTAAGAATGTTTCACTTTTTTCTTTTTGCGCTTTTTAATAATATTTCACATTTTTCTTTTTTTGCTTCTTAATAATGGTTCACATTTTTCTTTTCCGTTTTATAATAATGTTTCACATTTTTCTTTTTTCGCTTTTAAATAATGGTTCACTTTTTCGTTTTTCGCTTCTTAATAATGTTTCACTTTTTCTTTTTTCGCTTCTTAATAATGTCGCCCTTTTTTCTTTTTCCGCTTTTTAATAATGTTTCACCTTTGTCTTTTTTCGCTTTTTAATAATGTTTCACTTTTTTTTCGCTTCTTAATAATGTTTCACATTTTTCTTTATTCGCTTCTTAATAAGGTTTCACTTTTGTCTTTTTCCGCTTTTTAATGTTTCACTTTTTTCTTTTTTCGCTTCTTAATAATGATTCACATTTTTCTATTTCGCTTTTTAATAATGGTTCACTTTTTTCTTTTTTCGCTTATAAATAATATTTCACATTTTCTTTTTTCGCTTTTTAATAATGTTCACTTTTTTCTTTATTCACTTTTTAATGTTTCACTGTTTTTCTTTTTTCGCTTTTTAATAATGTTTCACTTTTTCTTTTTCGCTTCTTAATAATGTTTCAGTTTTTCTTTTATCGCTTTTTAATAATGTTTCACTTTCTTCTTTTTTCGCATCTTCATAATGTTTCACATTTTTTGTCGCTTCTTAATAATGTTTCACATTTTTTCCGCTTTTTAATAATGTTTCACTTTTTCGTTTCTCTCTTTTTAATAATATTTCACTTTTTTCTTTTTTCGCTTCTTAATAATGTTTCACATTTTTCTTTCTTCGCTTCTTAATAATGTTTCAGTTTTTTATTTTTCGCTTTTTAATAATGGTCCACATTTTTCTTTTTCCGCTTTTTAAAAATGTTTCGCTTTTTTCTTTTTTCACTTTTTAATAATTTCTCACTTTTTTCTTTTTCCGCTTCTTAATAATCTTTTCACTGTTATTTATCTTAATAATGTTTCACTTTTTTCGTTTTTCGCTTCTTAATAATGTTTCGCATTTTTCTTTTATCGCTTTTTAATAATTTTTCACTTTTTTCTTTTTTCACTTCTTAATGTTTCACTGTTTTCTTTATTTTCGCTTTTTAATAATGTTTCACTTTTTCTTTTTTCGCTTTTTAATAATGTTTCACTTTTTATTTTTTTCGTTTTTTAACAATTTTTTCACTTTTTTCGCTTTTAATAATGTTTCACTTTTTTTCGTTTCTTAATAATGTTTCCTTTTTTTCTTTTTTCGTTTCTTAATAATGTTACACTTTTTTCTATTTCGCTTCTTAATAATGTTTCACTTTTTCTTTTTTCGCTTCTTAATAATGTTTCACTTTGTTCTTTTATCGCTTTTTAATAATATTACATTTTTTTCTTTTTTTGCTTCTTAATAATGTTTCACGTTTTTTTTTCGCTTCTTAATAATGTTTCACTCTTTTCTTTCGCTTTTTAAAATGTTTTTCACTTTTTTCTTTTTCCGCTTTTTAATAATGTTTCACATTTTTCTTTTTCGGTTTTTAATAATGTTTCACTTTTTTCTTTTTTCGCTTCTTAATAATGTTTCAATTTTTATATTTCGCTTTTTAATAATGTTTCACTTTTTTCTTTTTTCGCTACTTAATAATGTTTCACATTTTTCTTTCTTCGTTTCTTAATAATGTTTCACTTTTTTTTCGCTTTTTAAAATTTTTTCACATCTTTCTTTTTCCGCTTTTTACTAATGTTTCACTTTTTCTTTTTTCGCTTCTTAATAATATTTCACATTTTTTTTCGCTTCTTAATAATGTTTCCCTTTTTTCCGATTTTTAATAAAGTTTCACTTTTTTCTTTTTTCGCTTTTTAATAATGTTTTACATTTTTCTTTTTTCGCTTCTTAATAATGTTTCAATTTTTATATTTCGATTTTAATAATGTTTCACTTTTTTCTTTTTTCGCTTCTTAATAATGTTTCACATTTTTCTTTCTTCGCTTCTTAATAATGTTTCACTCTTTTCTTTCGCTTTTTAAAATGTTTTTCACTTTTTCTTTTTCCGCGTTTTAATAAGGTTTCACATTTTTCTTTTTCGCTTTTTAATAATATTACACTTTTTTCTTTTTTCGCTTCTTAATAATGTTTCACATTTTTATTTTTCACTTCTTACTAATGTCTCACTTTTTTCTTTTTTCGCTTTTTAATAATGTTTCACATTTTCCTTTTTTCGCTTTTTAATAATGTTTCACTTTTTTATTTTCGCTTCTTAATAATGTTTCACTTTTTCTTTTTTCACTTTTTAACAATGTTACACTGTTTTTTTATTTTCGCTATTTAATAATGTTTCACTTTTTCTTTTTTCGCTTCTTAATAATATTTCACTTTTTTCTTTTTTCACTTTTTAATAATGTTACACTATTTTTTATTTTCGCTTTTTAATAATGTTCACTTTTTTCTTTTTTCGTTATTTAATAATGTTTCACTTTTTTCTTTTTTCGCTTCTTAATAGTGTTTTCCCTTTTTTGTTTCCCTTTTTTCTTTTTATCACTCGGTAAATCCTTGTGTCTTAGTGGCTTTATTAACTTTTTAGAGTGATATGTTTTAAGCAAAACAAAACACACTTACAAATTAAAGAAAAGGATAAATAAATCTTCAAACATTCCCTAAGAAATTAGCATTCATGATGAAAAAATAGCAAAGCTTATTAAAAATCAGTTTTATCATCAAACCTTTCTGTTAATATTAAGAGGAAAAACCAAAGGATTATTTTATGTAAAAATTGTTTTTTTTAAATCTTCAAAAATCTTTCAATGATTTCCAAATAAAATTTGTTTCTTTCCCGTCAAAGGGTGACAATAAATTAATTTGGAGAATTTGAGTCTTTTTTCACGGTGAAAAATACATTGGTTTGGAAATTCTTGCAAAAATTAAACAAATGTTAGATTTTAATGAAACTTTCTGGACTTATTCAGAATTGAATGAAATTATTTTAGAAGTGTTTCTATGTTTTAGAAAATCTTAGTAATTCTTTTTTTTTCTGTTACACCCCTCTTAATTAATTTTATGAAATTTTGAGAAATTCTTTTTTGTAGCTATTACACTTTATATGAGTCATAAGGATGAGATGAGGATTCCAAGAATTTAAATTGTCAATTGTTTTATGGTCAGACAGGTTCCAAAGTTAAAGCAAATCTGCACTGAATCGTAAAATATAAATGAAATAAATCTAAGCCATTATTTAATTAGAAAAGTATAAGTATCTTTTTTGTTGCCATCGTCTTTAGAACTTCGTCGTTTTCACATGTTCGGTTCATTTTAGTCTCAGCATCCTTCTGTAGAACCATATTTCTGTTGCTTCAACTCATAGCGGGACAAGTAAGAAGAGATGGGTTCAAGGGATTTTCGCGTAAGTAAATGTAATGAACCCTGACTTGAATTCGGACTCGGGTTCATTACATTCCCAGTCGGGATAACGAAACTGAAAACTAAAAAGTTACTTTAAGAAGTAACGATAGAAATATCCAAATAATCTATAATAATAATAATAATGATTTATTTGCTTTTTTAGGGTCTATCTTCGTCTGTGAGGAGATTGCCCAGTATTCACTGTCATATAACAGTTCAATATTTTTTTAATTAAGAATTAAATATTTTAGAAATAATCATCTTTACACTTTTGCCCCTAGACTTTATGAATTTAAACGTACTACTAGATTGGCAATTAGGTCTCATCGTTTTACAGTTGAAATTGCTAGATGTAACCATAATTTTGATGCTACAGTTTTTTGCTCTTGTACTTCTCTCTTGTGGAATTCTCTTCCAGCTTCCTGCTTTCCAGTCAACTTTACTCTTTAAAAATTTAAATACAATGACAATCGCCGTCTTCAGACCGGTTCTTTTATTGTCCTATCTCCTCAATAATATTTTTCTCAGATCCTTTGACACTCAGTAACCTCTGCCATCTTCGTGGCTTTATCACCTTGTGATTGGGAAAATGATTCATCATCATTTATTCAGTTAGCGCATTTTGCGCCGCTGTCGCCAGCACTCCTCTCCATCTCACAATTGTAGTTCATGGTGACATTCAAGGCCGAATAGTGCACTGGCTTGTGGGTTCCTTTTACACCAGAGGGTGTTAAGGTTACCCCGTCCCGCTTTACAGAAGTTAAAGAGACATAACCAACAAGGCAGAAGATGGTTTGAATTCAGAGTTTTCACTGTCGACTGCTACCAAAACAAGGTTGTCTGTCTTGCTATTTACCCATACTTTGGGAGAGGATTCCTACCTTCAAGGGAATTCATAATTCAAGGGAATTAGCATGTAAGTGAATGCAATGAACTCGACTTGAATTCGAACTCGGCTCTCCAATTCCTCAATCCAAGCTGCTATCCATTATTCCACAGTGCCTCCAATGTTTAAAAAAATGGTTAAAAATAGTTTTCATATATCATAATTTCACCTTTTGTTTCTCTTGCGAACATGCAATAGAACTTTCCCTGTTTTTGTGTATATCGACGCAAACACGAACCGAGACACCGTTGGTGGTGATTTGACCTATGGGCGAAAGACGGAGAGCGAGACGTCTGTCAACAAAATAAGTTCAATTGTCTAATATATATATATAATACCTGAATGTTGTTGGTGTTCAGGGGTTGACCCATATAAACAGATTTCTCGATAAAATGCTGACTCAATTAAAAAAGTAACTCTTGTGTTATACACGAACATAGATGAATAAGTGCATAGCCTGATACAATTCAGAACATAGTTTGATATGAAAACTCTCGGTGTAGAATGTGCGATTTATATGATCTATGGGTTAAGTGCAATGGCAGGAGATTATGTTCCACCTATTTGATATGAAAATTCTCGGTGTAGAATGTGCGATTTATATGATCTATGGGTTAAGTGCAATGGCAGGAGATTATGTTCCACCTATTTGATATGAAAATTCTCGGTGTAGAATGTGCGATTTATATGATCTATGGGTTAAGTGCAATGGCAGGAGATTATGTTCCACCTATTTGATATGAAAATTCTCGGTGTAGAATGTGCGATTTATATGATCTATGGGTTAAGTGCAATGGCAGGAGATTATGTTCCACCTATTTGATATGAAAATTCTCGGTGTAGAATGTGCGATTTATATGATCTATGGGTTAAGTGCAATGGCAGGAGATTATGTTCCACCTATTTGATATGAAAATTCTCGGTGTAGAATGTGCGATTTATATGATCTATGGGTTAAGTGCAATGGCAGGAGATTATGTTCCACCTATTTGATATGAAAATTCTCGGTGTAGAATGTGCGATTTATATGATCTATGGGTTAAGTGCAATGGCAGGAGATTATGTTCCACCTATTTGATATGAAAATTCTCGGTGTAGAATGTGCGATTTATATGATCTATGGGTTAAGTGCAATGGCAGGAGATTATGTTCCACCTATTTGATATGAAAATTCTCGGTGTAGAATGTGCGATTTATATGATCTATGGGTTAAGTGCAATGGCAGGAGATTATGTTCCAACTTTAAAAAATAAACACCCTTTTCAGAATTAGATCACCTACTTGTTTTCGTGTCCAGTCGTCTGCTAGACAATCCCTGTTGTAGACGACTATTCAGGCCCATCTTGTTCAACACCTACAGAGTCTACCTATGGCTTATATTGCAACTATTCTGAACTGATCTTAGTTAAGGTTTCTGGGAGAGCAGGCATAATCTGGCGTGATAAGCAGTTTGAACAAGGCCAGTGATCTCAAAACCTCCTGTCCCGATGATTTGCGACTGCGTGTAACTTATCATCGATGTCCTGCGAACCGGTTTCAGTCAATCCTACTATGGTCTTCAGACACTTTGCAAAGGTGTCACATCCTGGGATCGCCTCCCTGAAGTCCCCTTTCTCACAAACCGGGTCTCGGAAAGCGATCGCTGAAACCACTTTGCCACATGCCGACACATACATATATACAAGCGTGTGTGTCGAAGTTGACAATCGCTTAATTCTGACAAGAGACAACAAAAATATAACCTTCAGATAATTGAGTGAAATCAAAAGGTTGAATTTAAATTCAAACAATGCGTTGACAAAAGAACGAAAAGTCAAATATTTCAGTTTAAAAAAAATTGAAATAATTATTTTTAACAAAAGACAAAAAAATCTTCCTCTTCGAAGACGCAGTAGAGTAAAATGGATATATAAATTAGTCAGTCGCTAAAGAAAATAAGTCATATGAATGCTGTCAGTCTATGTATGTATGCGTGGGCAGCTTACAAAATGAACAGTTAACTGTCTTTGGCTGGACGACCTGTGTGTTCAGTGAGGATGTGTGTATATGTGTGTATATATGTATATAGTTGTGTGTGTGTATGTGTGTGCGTCGCGTCTGCGTGTTTGAGTTTACGGCTAAGAGAGACGAAAAAACGGATTCGACTCTGGTTCTACTGGTAGACAGATTTTCTTATATTGGGTTTGGTCGGATCAGATAAGATCTTTTTTGAGGGTCGTTCCGGTTTGTCAATAATTTTAAGGAAAGCGTTTATTTTCAAAAGATAGCAACTTACCCGAATGTTGTCGGCTAAATACTTTGAAGTCCGAAGGCGTTTAGTCCGAGACGAGCTTTTCTTATTGACTCAAAATAATTGTTTATTATATTTTAATTTAGATTTATTTCAAGTTGCTACATGTTCTTGCAAACCTCATTTTCTTTGGTTTAACGCTTTTCCTAATTAACCGACCATCGATTTTCTTTTACATCTAGGTACCTCCATAGAAACGCGATAACTAAGATTTAAAATAAATTAAAAAAAAATCTTTCTTGAAGCTTTTATTTTAGTTTTAATTTTAAGCTAATAGATGAAATTTAATATTCCCAATAAGCAAAATGCTTTTACTCTATTTCGAAACTAATTTAAATTGATTAGAAGGAGTTTTCGTTTAAAAAATGCTAAAATAGCTAATTTGGGTGCCACTTTAGCCATCAGTCATCACGAAGTAATTCTTTGTAATAAAACCTTTCAAAAATAAAATATACTTTTTAAAAATTTTATTTGAAGACTATTAGCTGATTTAAACTTTAATTAATCTGATTTTGAACAATATTATTTACTTTTAGTTTAAAATGTTGCAGAAACTCACCTTTTAACACGTAGGTACTTGATTATTTAAGGTGTTGATAGCTTGACTGACAGATAGAAGTTTAACTAATTTTTCTACGGTGAAATATCTGCAAAAATTACTTGAGGAATATACATAAGTGCTCTTTTGATATATTTTTTAACTACCCAGTAATCTTAAAATTTAGGAAAATATTCTCTTTGAAACTTTGGCTTTACATTTATTATAGTTAGCCTTCTTATTTTGTGATAATCTCGTGTATTTTGTAAATAAATCCGCATTTATAAAAAGATTCTAAATTCTTTTTAAAATATTGGGGGTCGATGAATCGTAGTAAGCTTTTCTATTTATGATTAGTAAATATAGATTTTACTTAATAACAGTATGGTACGGATTAATACAGAAATTTAAAAGATTTAGAACTTTATAAATTATTCTAATTAGAATAAAAATATGTAAACACTCGTAAAAGTTAATCATTCAATGATTTTCTTTCTTAAGACAATAGTGTTTACATTATATCTCATTCGTAAAAGCAATTAAAAACTTTTTTAATGAAATAATGTCTTAGTTTTATTGCATTTTTTATTTTACGTTTCAAAGCACATTTTTGAGGGTCTTTTTTACAACAAAAAAAGAAAAAACAAAAAAAGAGAAAATTGATGATTTAAATTCCCCAAGGACCTCTGCTTATAATTAATCACATTAAGTGATAGAAAATTTAATTTCTCAAAATTTCATAAAATTAAATAAGTGGTGGTGGGGTTAACGGATGTAAAAAATGTTTTTACTAAGATTTTCTAAAAAAGAAACATTTCTAAAATAATTAATTCATTTGTGAATAAGTCCCGAAAATTTTGTTAAAATCCGACAATTATTTTATTCTTGCAAGAATTTCCAAATCAATGTTTTTCACAGCAAAAATGACACTAAAATTTCCTATACTAACCCCCCAACCCATTGACGCAAGAAAAACATTTTAACAAAAATTTCGAACTTTATAAAAAGGCCAAAATAAAATTTAATAATCAAAAAATTCTTGGATCTTTCCTCTTAGTACTAACATGAAGATTTTGACGATAATTTTTTTTCATTATGGTATGCTCATTTTGTAGTGAATCAATGGAGCTGACCACATGTAACAGTACCATGGCAGAGAACTTTAAAATATTCACCATTAAAGACGTCGACTAGATCTCAATCGAAAAAGAAAAAAGTCTATAATCTTGAGAGGGGCGGTCAGATGTTTCGATCTCTGGTAAATCTGACTTGACCCCCGTACCGAGTCACTGACCTGGCAGACGAAATTGAATTCACAGCTTTTGTCGATACAGTTTCTTTCATCTCCTTTTATGATAAAATCGTCGCACGCCAGCGCCTCCGATATGATCTTTAACCTTCGGCAGGATTGATTATGCTGTGTCATCGTTCGTAAGGAGGTGACACGCCATATTGGATTTGTTCTTTCTGTTTTTCCGCTATCGAACATTTGATGACATAAGAAAGAACCATCGTCCTTTGGCAACATCTGCTACCGAAAAGAAAAGTTATAAGATCGATATCGATTTTTCTCTGTATCTGCAATCAAATGTAAAAAAAATAAACAGCCGAGGGGAAAGGGTATTGGATAAGGTACTATGATGTCTTTGGTTCAAATATTGTATTGTTTTCTTTTTTTAAGTCGAGAACGCTTTTACACAAATCATCAAGTTTGCTTATGCTCTCGTCATATTAATACTTTTAGAAAAGGCATGAATCAATTTGTCCCTATTCTATTATTATCGTCTTATAATTGACGCATCACACTAACTGACGGACGTAACGTTTCAGCCGCACACACATATGTCCTCGTCAGCTGCCAACCAGGGGAGGTAACATATTTTCGGTGGCTAATATGGTACTGCCACCCCTGGCGCCATCAGCAGGTTTTGCCACCGGATAGGGTATTTTTTTTGTGTAGACGTGTCAGTCTCTGTGATTTTTATGCAAGTGTAAGTCAGATTTTCAACGATGTGTTAAATAACTATTTATTCGGCAATTATAACATAAATATGTTATAAAATCACTACAAAAATAGCAATTTTGTTTCAACACTTCTGGTGTTTTATCAAGTAATGGTGATAAAACATCAGAGGTGTTGAAACAAAATGACTATATTTGTAGTGATTTCATAACATATTTATGTTATCATTTTTGAATAAATAATTATATTTGCTCTACTTTGTATTGAGCACTCTTTTACGAATAGTAATTATTGTTTATTGGAATTTATTTCGTATACACTAATCCTATACTTGGATATATATATATATATATATATATATATATATATATATATATATATATATATATATATATATATATATATCAGTGGAGAATGGTTAATGCATACAATGCATGCACTGTAAGCCTTAGATTTTTTGTGTAATAAAAATATATTTATTTTCACTATTCTTTTGTACTCGCGATCATTCTGAAATTAACGCGCCTCTGTAAGGGCATTTTGATAGTCCAAAAGCGTCTCTGTGTGTCCTTGTGGGTGATGAATTATTTTCCACCCTACAACCCCCATCCTGCAGACAAAACGTTGCAAGCTATTTTATTGCTATTTCCATTGAAAGCATTCAAACTACATTCTTTAGTTCACGGCTAAGACTTGCCATACCCCCATGAATTGTAGCGAACCACCCTCCTTCCATTCGTATTCCATTCGTGGGATAAAAGTTTCACTCAAACAGCTTCTTCCTACAAACCACAGCTCTGTGGAACCAACTCTCAAGAAGCTTCCCCAATCACTACAATCTTAACCTGTTTAAGTTTAGGGTTAACCATTATCTTCCCAACACATCCTCATAAACCACTTACTCTGTAACTCTCTACCTCGAGTGGTTCTTAGGTCTTGTACAGAGTGAAATATTATGGTTAAAAAAACAAACTGTAAATTCATTTTTGGCATGTTTTACAAGGGCATTTTTGGACACCTGCTCACTGCAATTCAAATATATTCTCTTTTTTGCACAGCTTAAACCTTCAATTCTCAGCCTATCCATAATACCAGCACATTGAATGGGCTATGTTGGGATATATGCTTAACTTTAAACTGCCTGATATAATAAGCAAGCAAATAAATATTATAATTAAAAGCAGATTTTTCTTTTCTTATCTGATTTATAGTTTGTTTTTTGTTTTTTCTATATGTGTCAATGGTGAAGAGTGCATTATGCAACATATGCACTGCATGCCTTAATTTATTTTTTTTTCCAGTATAAACGATTTTTGTGTAATAAAAAAAAATATTTTTACTATGCTTTTTTTCACTCTTGATCATTTTAAAAATGATCCATTCCTTCACTTCTTGGGATAAATTGTGAACATTTCTTAGAATAAATTGTAAACAGAGAAACTAGTCTCTCTCTCTCTCTCTGTATATATATATATATATATATATATATATATATATATATATATATATATATATATATATATATATATATATATATATTTGCCCGAGTGGTTAGAACGTTCACATTCTGACCCAGGTTCGAATCTCACCATGGTCGATTTGTCAGGAAGGATGTTATCGGAGGGGTCGATCCTCTTTTCCCATTTGGAAAATGTCTGAAAACAATACCACTTGGGTTGACCCAAATCTTGCGTGTGAAATTGGGTAGACGAAAGCCATTGGGGTCTGTCGATAGTTGTGCTAGCAGGAAGTCACAAGTCATAAAATTCACAAATAGCTCTTTCTTCCCCAGAAACTGTAAGTCAGCATAGTTGCAGTATAAACCACAGGTAGGTTCTGTAGGTGTTGAATAAACACAAATGAGTCCGAGCAAGTGTCTGCAATAGGGATTGGTTAGCCGCCCTAGCAGACGGGTATCCTAGATTACGAGTGGCAGCTATACATATATATATATATATATATATGAATGGTAATACTTGTTTTCAAAAACCTCGGTTGGCTCAACTTGTAATATAACAAATTGATGCCAGAGGAAAAATTGGAAATAAAAAATGAAAGAACCAAGAACATAACATTGTACGAATCCTTTCGTCAAGTGCTTGAGCTCCAAGTCCAAAGAAAAAAAACCCAAAACGAGTAAAAGACTAAACGTAAAGTGCTCAATACACTAAGTAAAGCAAAACTAAACAGGCAAACCTACCTAGTTTTCACCTAAACGGATATTCAGGGTAAAACTGGCTATATATATATATATATATATATATATATATATATATATATATATATATATTTTATATTAATTGATTTAAAATATGGTTTTATCGCTACACAGTGATAAGCATGTTTCGAAAATGGAAGCCAAAGACCTTGAATTCAATTTTCTTTACCAAATCATAGACAAAATAATAATAATAATAATAATAATAATAATAATAATAATAATAATAATAATCTGGTAATAATACTCGATAAGAAAATATAATTTTACAATTCTAATACATTTGCTTGGTTTTAAAAAGGAATATAGTATATTGGATATTAAAAATTAAGTTTTTTTTATAGATGTGGTTAAAACATATTCTGAACATTTAGCAGATGTCAGAATGTGTTGAAAAATACATCCCTACCCATCCCTAGACATAACCCCGCTTTCGAATGTAACTGTTGACTGATACAATGAAAATTAAACAACTGAACACCCTGACACCCCTTGTCTAGATGAATGGATTTCTCGGTATCCAAGGGAACCCTCAATTATGAATCTTTGCCGGGCCTTAAAACCGTAGATAAAAAAATAAGTTACTCCAAAATTCGTTTGACGAGGAAATGGAACTAATGTCTATGATTTGGTAAAGAAAATTGAATTCAAGGGCTTTGGCTTCCATTTTTCGAAACATGCTTATCACTGTGTAGCGATAAAACCATATTTTAAATCAATTAATATAAAATATTAATGCTCTGTAAATTTACATTGAGCCCTATTGTGTAAAAATAAAAAATATCTATAAGAGCACCGGATTTTATATCTTACTGTTCTTTCTTTATATATATATATATATATATATATATATATATGTATGTATATATATATATATATATATATATATATATATATATATATATATATATATATATATATGTATATATATATATTATAAATTAATTGATTTAAAATATGTTTTTTTTCGCTACACAGTGATAACCATGTTTCAAAAATGGAAGCTAAATACTTCGAATTTAATTTTGTTATTAAATTAAAGACATTAGTTCCATTTCCTCGTCAAGCGAATTTTGGAGTAACTTGTATTGTGTAAAAATAAAAATATCTATAAGAACACCGGATTTTATATCTTACTGTTCTTTCTTTTTATTTATATATACATACATACATATATATATATATATATATATATATATATATATATATATATATATAGAGAGAGAGAGAGAGAGAGAGAGAGAGAGAGAGAGATAGAGAGAGAATATTTATCAAAAGTATTACACATGAATATTTTATTTACTAGTTATTTAATTGTTCTATGTGCTGTTCAAAATGTCCTCCTTTTTCAAAACACCTTTCAATTCTGTGCCTGCAGGATTCTTTAACACAGTTTTACTCATTTAAAACTTTCAAAATGCCTACGTAATAAAGATTATACCACACGAAAAAAGAAAAAAGGCTATTATTGACTCAGATCATTGATGGAGATAACCTTGATATATATTGGTACTAAGAAACCAAAATGACTTGATACCAAACAATGATTTGTTAGTAATAGTTTGTTGGCACAGGTTAATAGTTTTGGAAAGAAACATGTAAATACTACGGAAATGATTTTGTCATCAATAGGTATTGAAGGAAAAACATATTACATACATTGAACAACAACATTAAAAGAACTATCGATACATTTCTAACATTTCCCGTGAAGAGATTAGAAGACTAAAGATATTGGCAGTGCATTCGTGAGTTTGCACTTCACGCGAAGCTTTGGAGAGAACTGATAAGAGCTATTTTGCAAAGCTGCTGAAGGTTAGAAATCCGACTGATTTCCAGAATGCCTTCAAGTCGAGACATCTATGATGATGAAGTTGATTTTAATACATATTTTGTTAAATCATTTCACCCCACGCAAAGCAATAAAGCCACTAAGTAGCAAGGGATTACTGACTGTTAGAGAATATAAGAAAAAATATTAAGGACAGAGAGAGAGAGAGAGAGAGAGAGAGAGAGAGAGAGAGAGAGAGAGAGAGAGAGAGAGAGAACAATAAAAGAACAGGAATTCCTAAACAACAAACTAATCTGTTCAAAAGATGGGAGAAGGAATATGGAGCGGGCGATAGGCCGACATATCTACCTTACTAAGAAAATGGGCTGGAAGATCGAATCTCGGCGCGTAGGTGTTTGATGTATACAGTTTTTTTTAATCATTTCACCCATGTAAGGCAGTAAAGCCACTAAGACACAAAGGGTTACTGAAAGTGAAAGAATAAGAAAAAAAAAGAGAGAAATATTAAGGGTGGAGAACAATAGAAAATCAATAAAGAGGAGAGTCGATAACGGTTGACATTGCATTTAATTCAAGGTTGACTGGGAAGCAAGAAGCCGGAAGAATGTTCCACAAGGGAGAACTGTGATAGAAGAAACTGTTAGCATATAACTTACGGTTACATCTAGCCATTTCAACTGTAAAATGATGAGACCTAACTGCCAATCTAGTAGTACTTTTAAATTCATGAAGTCGAAGTATCACAGATGAAAGTACATCAGAACAATTACAACGAAAATATTTTTAGAAAACGCACTATAGAATTGATATTTCTTTATATTGTTTTTGTTTTTGTTTTTGTTATTCTGTCGACGTCAGACGTTTCGGTCAAATAGACCTTCTTCAGGACATGGTTAATGGAGACATATTTATATTAGATTTAAGTTAGATGAAGAGACGATATATACAGGACTGGTCAGAAACAGAAAAACTGGAATTCTAAAGTCAGAGTATTCTTTCTTGGAGTCGGATACGCTGGCGTCGCGTGGGCGGCGCTACGAAAACCTGCTCACTGGGAAAAGATTGTATCCTAAGTGGAAGGTGGGGGGACTTATTGTGTGTGAGGTGGCTATCATGCCAGCCTCGTAAATCTGCCTAAGGTTGTATATATATATATATATATATATATATATATATATATATATATATATATATATATATATATATATACATACACACACACACACACATATATATATATATATATAAATATAAAAGTGAACATAGAAGTCAACACTTCACTTTTATATTTACACACGCTCTATCTCTGATATTGAGCACTTTATCCTATAAATATATCACTCTTTAAGACTATATTTCTTCATATATATATATATATATATATATATATATATATATATATATATATATATATATATATATATATTATAATAATAATAATCTTATAAATATAAGTAATTATACTCGTCTGGAAAAACCTTAGGTGTTTTGGCTTGTAACTAAACAAACCAATACACAAGGAAAAAAAGGAATAAAAAAGAAAGAACTAAGAACATGTAATTGAGGCGAAAACAATCGTCCAGAATCCAAGCTCAGAGTACAAAGAAAAAAACCCAACACGACTAAAGCAAAAGTAACTAAGCAAAGTGCTCAATACACTAAGTAGAGCAAATCTAACTATGAACCTAAAGAGCCAGGTAAACCTACCTAGGTTTCACCTACGCGGATCATAGTTATATATATATATATATATATATATATATATATATATATATATATATATATATATATATATATATATATACACAAGTATAAGATTGGTGTATACGGAATAAATTCCAATAACTAACAAATACTATTCTTAAACCAGTGCTCAATACGGAGTAGAGCAAATATAATTACTTATTTGAAAATTATAACATAAATATGTTATAAAATCACTACAAAAATAGCCATTTTGTTTCAACACCTCTTGTGTCTTTTCAAGTGATGATGTTGAATGTAGAATAAAGGGGTTTTAAAATATTCAAATTAATTAACCAGCCCTCGCAAAGGGAAACGCTATTACATAAGCTGGAATGACCAATCAAAATACAAGTATACGAGAATTGACAACAATGTAGGGTAATAATAACTATTAAATGCTTTAAAGTTGGGGTTATACTAAAATAGAATTTATTCTACCTAATAAGTATTAAATTATACGATAAAATTTGAAATTAAAATTAAAATTACCCATTTTAAAATCTAAATTAAATCTCTATTACGTTTAAAATTATAAAATTACTGAGGAAAAAAGAAAAAATACATGTTATTCTATTTATTTTGTTTTTATTGAAATTAAGTTGGAATACACGTTAAGATCGACAGCTCTTAACTTCATGACAACATGGATACATTTGAATTGTAAGCAGAGGCTGGGGATGATGACATCTTGCGAAAGACAATACATACACAATCAGATTATAATACATAATCACGCAGACATATTTAAATATATACACACAAAAAAAAGTGACGAGACAGGAAATGTCTCCACAACCCTTTACACCCCCCCCCAAAAAAAACACATACATACACAATTAAATGTGCATGCAAGTTACCATACACATAGACACCGATAAAGACACGTACATACACCCACATACATTGACATACACCCACATGCCATAAATTGTTCGGTTTGAAATTCCAATCACCTGAAGAAGGCCGGACCGTACAACGGGCGAAACGTTGTGAATATGGCAATGAATATGAGGCTAACAGTCCGAATAATGTAAATAATGTAAGTAATCATAATACCTCATCTCAGTTAGATATGGATCAGAGTTGATTCAATGTGGTCGCCATGATTGATAGCCTTGTCTTTATTTAATTATGGAAAGACGAATGTTTAATTAAAACATGAATGCATCTTTAAATGAATTGCGAACAGAAATGCCACAGGATACACATTAATAATGAAAATCGTCTGCAAAACGGATCTTGTGCCTCTTATGAATCGTTTCAGCGTGACGTTAGTTTCGGGGACTGGACTGGGTAAATTTTAGGCCTTATGCCAGATGCACGCGCTCTGTCTCCACACTTTAAACCAGCTTCGTGTCGTATTCTATCACCGTCGGGGTGGGGCAAATAAACAAAAAAAAATGTAGTATCGGTTCATTCCTCATACAAGATGGGAGAAGTGTTCGGTCGCAGCTCTACGGAAACGCCTTCCTCACTGCATGAAGAGAGGTCGGGTCGGTGTAATATCGACGCCAGCGTGAAGTTGGCTGAGGGGACTGGGAAAATTTTGGCGTTAGCCCAGGTAAACGCGCTTGGGTTCCCCACTTTAAACTGGCCTTTTGACACATCCCACAACAATGGGGTGGGAGGAGTAAATAAAGTGTACTGTCAGTTCTCTCCTCATTTGAGATAGGAGAAAGCGCCGGTCCCCGGAATTCCAACCCTGCTGCAGTACCTTCCTCGTTGCGCTGAGCGAAGTAGGGTGGGTGTAATATCCCGGCCAGCGTGACAGCGTTTCGTCCTCGAGAAGGACTTCATCAGAATAAAGCAATGTTTTAGTTAATGTTTAGAAAGGGGATGGGGAGTTGTAAAAACACAAGCGTCACTTATAATTATGCAACGGCAGGGAACGCTGAAGATTTTTGGGACGCTGAAATTTAAATTTGTAATTTATTTTTTCAAACGTGTCTGGATATGCAGTCCGTCTGATCTCATTCAGATTTCCTTGTGCTATTATTTTTGTCACTTTTATTAAGTTTTCCACATTGTGACAACGGAAGAGCTGCCAGGGGAGGTGATTTCTTTGTTTAACGGCATATCAACTTCTTATGGGTCATTTAATGACGAAATTTAATATACCTGTTTGTGTGAACATAATTACTAGAGGTCAGTCAGTTATGTGCATTTCGAGTAGGTTGTCATTTCTTTCTCGGTAGTAGCCATCCAACTGGTCTACCTCAGAAAGTCGCTTGGGCTGGGAGAAGAAGATTCATACCTATTTCAAGGGTATTATAGCACGTAAGTGAATGTTATATCTATCTATCTATCTATCTATCTATCTATCTATCTATCTATATATATATATATATATATATATATATATATATATATATATCTATCTATCTATCTATCTATATCTATATCTATATCTATATATCTATCTATCTATCTATATATCTATCTATATCTATCTATCTATATATATATACATATCTCTCTCTCTCTCTCTCTCTATATATATATATATATAATTAATATAAATACAATTAGTCAGCTGATTTATATTATATTCAGCACCTCAACTCCAGAGTTTTGTAAATGAAGCTTTTTTGTAATTGTTCCGTTCACTGCTTATAAAGTTTCACACATATATTTACATGTATGCGGAACCTATGACGTTAAATATAATAGATTCGATTGGAATCGAGCCGCAATCCATTACTTCACCGTGTTTCCTACTATAGGTAATGTGTATTTCATGTTGTAGTTTTGTTGAAGTTATAATTTGGTATACAGTTTGATTTCTTTAAGAAATTGTAGAATATTATATGGATTAATTTCATGAAAAAGTTCTTTCATCTAGGTTGGTTGGTTGATTTTGTTTAGCGGCATATCAACATCTCCAGGAGTCATTTAATATCGAAATAGAAATATTTTGAACGATTTTATGGTTTCAACTAAATATTTTGAACGCAGTTGCATGCCTTTAACTACAAATAAATGTATTGTTGCTCATTTTGCTATGAATATGTATTGTTTGTAATTTGTCTTTTAATATAAAATATATTGATCATATTTTTACTATAAATATGTATTTTTATATTTTCATACTGTTTAGAATTTTTTTTATTGGGGATTCATTATTTGCCCATAGCTGGGACGCTAAAAGATCCTACCGCCCCGAGTCAGGATGGACATGGCAACATCAGCAATTGAGAGGTGGTTCCACGCTTCTGAAAAGATCCAATATGCCGATCAGAGGCCTTGCTACCGGATGTAGTTGACCGGATTGAAGTCAACAGGTGACAGACTGTTTCATGCTAGGCGCAATCGTCAGGCCGCGCGGCACCTAGCATGAAACAGCCTGTCGCCTCTGAGTATTGACTTCAATGTTCACTTTTATATTTACATACGCTCTATCTTGGATATTGAGCACTTTATCCCATAAATATAGCACACCCTAAAACTATATTTCTTCGTATATATATATATATATATATATATATATATATATATGTGTGTGTTCTTGTGTGCACGTGTCTGTAAATAGAATAGGCCGATGAGAAAAAAATCAATAATAATTATTAGTATATTAGTAATTAGTATATTAGAAATTAGTAGGCCTTTTGACCAAATAGAATCATGACGAGAAAAGATGTAAAAAATTGGAATTATATATATCTATCTATATATTTGTATATATATGTATATATATGTATATATATATATATATATATATATATATATATATATATATATATATATATATATGTATTTATATATATATATGGTGGACTCTTCCGTCGTATTCGACGTATGAGGGTCAAGCAGCTCAGTTTCTAGGAACCGACAGCCAGACATCAGCACTTATGATTTGATTATAGTGGTGAAGGCTATGTGCAGAACCAACTACACTTTTTGAAAGGCCGAATACAGACACCCAGTGCACTACGTGCCACAAGGTCCCCAAACGACCCTCCGCAGGTTTTGATTTCAGAGTTGTCCTTCTCTTAGACCAGTCGCACTCGAAGGCTATGGAACACAATCTGTCCTGCTATTTACCCATAGCTGGAGGAAGAAGAGGAAGATTAATACCGTTCTCAAGCGTATTAGCACGTAAGTGAATATAATGGATTCGACTGGAATATCTATCTATCTATCTATCTATCTATCTATCTATCTATATATATATATATATATATATATATATATATATATATATATATATATATAGATATAGATATATATATATCTATCTATCTAACCTTATATATTCATGTATATATATATATAAAACTATATATCTATCTATATATATATCTATATCTATCTATCTATCTATCTATCTATCTATCTATCTATCTATCTATCTATATATATATATATATATATATATATATATATATATATAATTAATATAAATACAATTAGTCAGCTGATTGATATTATATTCAGCACCTCAACTCCAGAGTTTCGTAAACGAAGTTTTTTTGTAATTGTTCGGTTCACTGCTTATAAAGTTTCACGCATATACTTACATGTATGCGGAACCTATGACGTTCAATTGTATATATGTACCCCATATATATATATATATATATATATATATATATATATATATATATATTTTAAAAGAAATGAACAACTTTCAATGAAACTTTTCATTGTTTTATTCAAATTTTCCTATCCGAAACGCCTGGAAAGTAATTTAAACGGATTTTTTTTGGGTCCGACAATTCTTATTACATTTTTATTGCCTGAGTAGAGATCCCTGTTTGAAAATTAACGTCTGCCGGCGCGGATCGTCGAAAGTCTTCTGAAAGAAAATATCTCCCTCGACAGGGATCGATTCTCTTTATCCGAGAAACCATCTTTCATCCAGGCGATGATCCTTAGAGCGAAGGAAATTGAGACTCGCTTTTTCTGCAAGGCCTGCCATGACCTAACGAGAAAAGCACACCCGGCTAGATGTGCTTTCACACGCGCACGCACACACACACACACACACACACACACACACACACACATATATATATATATGTATGTATATAGGAATTGATTCTTTGGAAAATGAAGGCTGGGCGTTTTTCTATCATACATAAGAGACTCGCACCTTAAAACGCTACCTCTCTCTACTTAAGATTCTAGCACAGACAATAATTTGGCGATTATTGTCGATAAACACGACTAAATGGCATTTTTATGAAGCCAAATAACACACATTTTGTTTTTTTTCACCTCATTGTTCTATCGTTTGTTTTTCTCCCTTCCCAATACAGACAAACACATTTTTCATTGATTTCTATCACGTCTCTTTCTAACGGTTTCCGCTGATCTAGCCGTCACGATGTCGAATTGTTTCATTTAGAAGTTGCTGATTTGACATGAACTAGAATGACCACACCTTCTTGAGAGAGAGAGAGAGAGAGAGAGAGAGAGAGACAGAGACAGAGAGAGACATAGACAGAGAGAGACAGAGACAGAGAGGGACAGAGAGAGAGAGTGAGAGATAAAGAGAGAGAGTGAGACAGAGACAGAGAGAAAGAGAGTGAGAGAGAGAAAGAGAGTGAGAGAGAGACAGAGAGAGTGAGAGAGAGACAAAACAGAGAGCGAGAGTGAGAGAGACAGAGACAGAGGCAGAGAGAAACAGAGATAGAGAGAGAGAGAGAGTGAGAGAGACAGAGAGAGAGTGAGAGATAAAGAGAGAGAGAGTGAGACACAGAGAGAGAAAGAGAGTGAGACAGAGAGAGAGAGTGAGAGAGAGAAAGAGAGTGAGAGAGACACAGAGAGAGTGAGAGATAAAGAGAGAGAGAGTGAGACATAGAGAGAGAAAGAGAGTGAGACACAGAGAGAGAGTGAGAGAGAGAAAGAGAGTGAGAGAGAATCAGAGAGAGTGAGTGAGAGACAAAGACAGAGAGCGAGAATGAGAGAGACAGAAACAGAGATAGAGAGAGAGAGAGTAGAGAGAGAGACAGAGAGAGAGAGTGAGCGAGAGAGAGGGGGAGAGTGTGTGTCTTCATCGGTAGATTTCCCTTTTATTTTTTCCACCAACCTGAGACGCGTGGAGAATTCTTATATCTTTTATAAAAATCTTACTTCATTTGTTGTCTCTCTTCAGAACATGGCTTTTCATAGCCCTCACCAACTTCCTATCTTTTGTTGCATTAAGTAACGTTTGACTTTACGCTTTAGCACTAGCATCGAGCAGACACGGAAGTTTCAATATCTGGGAAGCGTTTTGACAGAGGACATAAAGTGCGACACTGAGATCCGTAGACGTATTGGGATGGCTAAGGACGCATTCCAAAAGCTGGGCGGAGTATTGCGAGACAGGAGGATTTCTTTGATAACAAAGAAAAGAATACTGAGCTATTACAGGACATCTTCCCTTTTTTACAGCAGCGAATGTTGGATGATTTCCTCAAGGATGAAGAAGAGACTCAAGGCGACGGAGATGTGGTTCTACAGAAGGATGCTAAGGATACCATGGACCGAGCGTGTGAGCAACGATGAGGTCTTAGAGAGGATGCAAACAAGGAGGAGGCTTATACTTAACATCAGAAAGAGGCAGATGAAGTTTCTGGGACACATAATGAGGAAGGAGGGCCTGGAGAATCAGATACTCAAGGATAGAATAGGGGGAAAGAGAGACAAGGGAAAACAACGTATGACATATGTAGCAAGTGCATGACAGAACGTGGTCTGGGGGAGGTGGTAGACGTAAGGAAATTGTTGAGAGCTGGAAGGGATAGAGGGAGGTGGAGAGCCATGATCGCCTACGTCCTTTCACATCTGAACTGGACCTTCCACATTTTGGCTGGATCTGCAAAACCTGGGCAGAAGCAGCTGGACCATCACAGTCTAGACTGGAGCTCCCACATCTAGGCAGTAGCTTTCATATATAGGCTGTAGCTGTCACACCTCGGCAGGAGCTACAACATCTAATCTCTATTTACCCTACCTGGGCAGGAGCTTCAATATTTTGCATAGAGCTGCCATATCTACAAGTAAGATTCAAGATCTAGCCTGGAGTTTCCAGATCTAGGCTGAAGTTTCCACATCCAAACTAGCGCTACCACATATAGGCTGGAGTTTCAACATCTTGAGCTACCATTTCTAAGCTGGAATTTCAATATATTGAGCTACCACATGTAGGCTAGGGCTTCAAAATCATAAGCTACCACATCTAAGCAGGAGTTTCAAGATCTTGAGCTACCACATCTGAGCTGGAGCTTCAAGATCTTGAGCTACCACATGTAAGCTAGGGCTTCAAAACCATGAGCTATCACATCTAAGCAGGAGCTTCGAGATCTTGAGCTATCGAATATAAGCTGGAGTTTCAAGATCTTGAGCTACAATATCTAAGCTGGAGATTCAGGAAATTGAGTCTAGGGCTTCAAAATCATGAGCGACCATATCTAACCAGTAGCTTCAATATCTCGAGCTAGCACATGTAGGCTACGGCTTCAAAATCATGAGCTACCACATCTAAGCTGGAATTTCAATATCTTGAGCTACCACATCTAAGCAGGAGCTTCAATAACTTGAATTACCACATGTATGCTAGGGATTCAAAATCATGTGCTACCGCATCTATGCAGGAGATTCAAGATCTTGAGCTACCACATCTAAGCGGAAGCTTGAATATCTTGAGCTACCACATGTAGGATAGGGCTTCAAAATCATGAGCTACCATATCTAAGCAGGAGCTTCAATATCTTGAGCTACCACATCTAACCTGGAGCTTCACGATCTTGAGATACTATATATAAGGTGCAGCTTCAATATCACGAGCTACCACATGCCGGCTAGGGCTTCAAAATCATGAGCTACCACATGTAAGCAGGAGCTTCTAGATCTTGAGCTACAATATCTACCTGGAGTTTCAAGATCTTGAGTTACCACATGTAGGCTAGGGCTTCAAAATCATGAGCTACCATATTTAGATGTGGTAGAACATGATTTTGAAGCACTAGCATACATGTGGTAGCTCAAGATCTTGAAGCTCCAAGGAGCTACCACATCTAAGCAGGAGCTTTAAGATCTTGAGCAACCATATCTAAGCTGGAGCTTCAAAAATTTGAGCTAACACATGTAGGCGAGGGCTTCAAAATCATGAGTTACGACATCTAAGCATGGAGCTTCAATAACTTGAGCTAACACATGTAGGTGAGGGCTTCAAAATCATGACCTACCACATCTAAGCATGAGATTCAATTTCTTGAGCTACCACTTCTAATCTGTAGATTCAATATCTTGAGCTACCACATGTAGGCTACGGCTTATAAATCATTAGCTACCACATCTAAGCAGGAGCTTAAAGATCTTGAGCTACCACATATAGGCTAGGGCATCAATAACAGGAGCTACCACCCCTAAGCAGGAGCTTCAAGATCTTGGGCTACCATATCTAAACTGGATCTTCAAGATATTGAGTTACCACATGAAGGCTAGGGCTTCAAAATCATGAGCTACCACAAGTAAGCAGAAATATCAATATCTTGAGCTACCACATGTAGGCTAGGCGTTCAAAATCATGAGATACCACATCTAAGTTGGAGCTTCAATATCTTGAGCTACCACATGTAGGCTAGGGCTTCAAAATCTTGAGCTACCACATCTAAGGAGGAGCTTCAAGATCTTGAGCTACCACATGTAGTCTAGGGCATCAAAATAATGAGCTATCTTATCTAAGCTGGAGATTCAATATCTTGAGCTACGACATGTAGGCTAGAGCTTCAAAATCCTGTGCTACCACATCTAAGCCGGAGCTTCAATATCTTAAGCTACCACATCAACGCAGGAGATTCAAGATCATGAGCTACCACATCTTAGTAGGAGCTCCAATAACTTGAGCTACCATATCTAAGCTGGAGATTCTTATATCTTGAGATACCACATGTAGGTTAGGGCTTCAAAATCATGAGCTACCACATCTAAGCAAAAGATTCAATATCTTGAGCTACCATATCTAAGCTGGAGCTTCAATATCTTGAGCTATCACATGTAGGCTAGGGCATCAATAACAGGAGCTACCACCCCTAAGCAGGAGCTTCAAGATCTTGGGCTACCATATCTAAACTGGATCTTCAAGATATTGAGTTACCACATGAAGGCTAGGGCTTCAAAATCATGAGCTACCACAAGTAAGCAGAAATATCAATATCTTGAGCTACCACATGTAGGCTAGGCGCTCAAAATCATGAGATACCACATCTAAGTTGGAGCTTCAATATCTTGAGCTACCACATGTAGGCTAGGGCTTCAAAATCTTGAGCTACCACATCTAAGGAGGAGCTTCAAGATCTTGAGCTACCACATGTAGTCTAGGGCATCAAAATAATGAGCTATCTTATCTAAGCTGGAGATTCAATATCTTGAGCTACGACATGTAGGCTAGAGCTTCAAAATCCTGGGCTACCACATCTAAGCCGGAGCTTCAATATCTTGAGCTACCACATCAACGCAGGGGATTCAAGATCATGAGCTACCACATCTTAGTAGGAGCTCCAATAACTTGAGCTACCATATCTAAGCTGGAGATTCTATATCTTGAGATACCACATGTAGGTTAGGGCTTCAAAATCATGAGCTACCACATCTAAGCAAAAGATTCAATATCTTGAGCTACCACATCTAAGCTGGAGCTTCAATATCTTGAGCTATCACATGTAGGCTAGGGCTTCAATGTCATGAGCTACCCCATCTAAGCAAAAGTTTCAAGATCTGGAGCTAACACATCTAAGCTTGAGCTTCAAGATATTGAGCTACCACATCTAATCTGTAGATTGAATCTCTTGAGCTACCATATGGAGGCTAGAGCTTCAAAATCGTGAGCGACCACATCTAACCTGGAGCTTCAATGTCTCGATCTAACACATGTAATCTAGGGCTTCAAAATCATAAGCTACCACATCTAAGCAGGAGCTTCAATATCTTGAGCTACAACATCTAAGTTGGAGCTTCAATAACTTGAACTATCAGATGTAGGCTTAGGCATCAAAATCATGAACTACCACATCTAAGCAGGAACTTCAATAACTAGAACTACCACATGTATGCTAGGGATTCAAAATCATGTGCTACCGCATCTATGCAGGAGATTCAAGATCTTGAGCTACCACATCTATGCTGGAGCTTCAATATCTGGAGCTATCAGATGTAGGATAAGGCTTCAAAATCCTGAGCTACGACATCTAAGCAGGAGCTTCAAGACCTTGAGTTTCCCCATGTAGGCTAGGGGTTTAAAATCATGAGCTACGGCATCTAAGCAGGAGCTTCAAGATCTTGATCTACCACATGTAGTCTAGGGCTTCAAAATCATGTGCTTCCACATCTAAGTAAAGGTTTCAAGATCTTGAACTACCACATGAAGGCTTGGGCATCAAAATCATGACCTACCACAACTAAGCAGGAGCTTTAAGAACTTGAGCTACCATATTTAAGCAGGGGCTTCAATATATTCAGCTACCTTATCTAAGCTGGAGCTTCAATATCTTGAGCTACAACATGTAGGCTAGGGCTTCAAAATCTTGAGATACCACATCTAAGGAGGATCTTCAAGATCTTGAGCTACCACATGTAGTCTAGGGCATCAAAATAATGAGCTATCTTATCTAAGCGGGAGCTTCAAAATCCTGAGCTACCACATCTAAGCCGGAGCTTCAATATCTTGAGCTACCACATGTAGGCTAAAGCTTCAAAATCATGAGCTACGGCATCTAAGCAGGAGCTTCAAGATCTTGAGCTACCACATGTAGTCTAGGGCTTCAAAATCATGTGCTACCACATCTAAGTAGGAGTTTCAAGATCTTGAGCTACCACATGTAGGCAAGGGCTTCAAAATCTTGAGATACCACATCTAAGGAGGATCTTCAAGATCTTGAGCTACCACATGTAGTCTAGGGCATCAAAATAATGAGCTATCTTATCTAAGCGGGAGCTTCAAAATCCTGAGCTACCACATCTAAGTAGGAGTTTCAAGATCTTGAGCTACCACATGTAGGCTAGGGATTCAAAATCATGAGCTACCACATCTAAGCAGGACCTTCAATAACATGAGCTACAACATCTACGCTGGAGCTTCAATATCTTGAGCTATCAGATGTAGGCAAGGGCTGCAAAATCTTGAGATACCACATCAAAGGAGGAGCTTCAAGATCTTGAGCTACCACATGTAGTCTAGGGCATCAAAATAATGAGCTATCTTATCTAAGCTGGAGCTTCAAAATCCTGAGCTACCACATCTAAGTTGCAGCTTCAATATCTCGAGCTACCACATGTAGGCTAGGGCTTCAAAATCTTGAGATACCACATCAAAGGAGGAGCTTCAAGATCTTGAGCTACCACATGTAGTCTAGGGCATCAAAATAATGAGCTATCTTATCTAAGCTGGAGCTTCAAAATCCTGAGCTACCACATCTAAGCCGGAGCTTCAATATCTTGAGCTACCACATGTAGGCTAGGGCTTCAAAATCATGAGCTACGGCATCTAAGCAGGAGCTTCAAGATCTTTTGCTACCACATGTAGTCTAGGGCTTCAAAATCATGTGCTACCACATCTAAGTAGGAGTTTCAAGATCTTGAGCTACCACATGTAGGCCAGGGATTCAAAATCATTAGCTACCACATCTAAGCAGGAGCTTCAATAACATGAGCTACAACATCTACGCTGGAGCTTCAATATCTTGAGCTATCAGATGTTGGCTAGGGCTTCAAAATCATGAGCTACCACATCTATGCAGGAGCATTCAATATCTTGAGCTACCATATCTAAGTTGGAGCTTCAATATCTCGAGCTACCACATGTAGGCAAGGGCTTCAAAATCTTGAGATACCACATCTAAGGAGGAGCTTCAAGATCTTGAGCTACCACATGTAGTCTAGGGCATCAAAATAATGAGCTATCTTATCTAAGCTGGAGCTTCAAAATTCTGAGCTACCACATCTAAGCCGGAGCATCAATATCTTGAGGTACCACATGTAGGCTAGGGCTTCAAAATCATGAGCTACGGCATCTAAGCAGGAGCTTCAAGATCTTGAGCTACAACATGTAGTCTAGGGCTTCAAACTCTTGAGCTACCACATCTAAGGAGGAGCTTCAAGATTTTGAGCTACCCATGTAGTCTAGGGCATCAAAATAATGAGCTCTCTTATCTAAGCTAGAGATTCAATATCTTGAGTTACCACATGTAGGATAGAGCTTCAAAATCCTGTGCTCCCACATCTAAGCCGGAGCTTCAATATCTTGAGCTACCACATCAACGCAGGAGTTCCAAGATCATGAGCTACCACTACTTTTTAGGAGCTCCAATAACTTGTGCTACCATATCTAAGCTGGAGATTCAATATCTTGAGATTCCACATGTAGGTTAGGGCTTCAAAATCATGAGCTACCACATCTAAGCAAAAGATTCAATATCTTGAGCTACCACATCTAAGCTGGAGCTTCAATATCTTGAGCTATCACATGTAGGCTAGGGCTTCAATGTCATGAGCTACCCCATCTAAGCAGGAGTTTCAAGATCTGGAGCTAACACATCTAAGCTTGAGCTACAAGATATTGAGCTACCACATCTAATCTGTAGCTTGAATCTCTTGAGCTACCATATGGAGGCTAGAGCTTCAAAATCATGAGCGACCACATCTAACCTGGAGCTTCAATGTCTCGATCTAGCACATGTAATCTAGGGCTTCAAAATCCTGAGCTACCACATCTAAGCCGGAGCTTCAATATCTTGAGCTACCACATGTAGGCTAGGGCTTCATAATCATTAGCTACCTCATCTAAGCAGGAGCTTCAATAACATGAGCTACAACATCTACGCTGGAGCTTCAATATCTTGTGCTATCAGATGTAGGCTAGGAGCTTCAAGACCTTGAGTTTCCCCATGTAGGCTAGGGGTTTAAAATCATGAGCTACGGCATCTAAGCAGGAGCTTCAAGATCTTGATCTACCACATGTAGTCTAGGGCTTCAAAATCATGTGCTACCACATCTAAGTAGGAGTTTCAAGATCTTGAGCTACCACATGTAGGCTAGGGATTCAAAATCATTAGCTACCTCATCTAAGCAGGAGCTTCAATAACATGAGCTACAACATCTACGCTGGAGCTTCAATATCTTGTGCTATCAGATGTAGGCTAGGGCTTCAAAATCATGAGCTACCACATCTATGCAGGAGCTTTTAATATCTTGAGCTACCACATCTTAGTTGGAGCTTCAATATCTTGAGGTACCACATGTAGGCTAGGGCTTCAAACTCCTGAGCTACTATATCTAAGGAGGAGCTTCATGATCTTGAGCTACCATATGTAGTCTAGGGCATCAAAATAATGAGCTATCTTATCTAAGTTGGAGCTTCACAATCTTGAGCTACCACATGTAGGCTAGGGCTTCAAAATCATGACCTACCACATATAAGCAGGAGCTTCAATACCTTGATGTACCACATCTAAGCTAGAGCTTCAATATCTTGACCTACCACTTCCAAGCTGGATCTTCAAGATCTTGAGCTACCACATGTAGGCTAGGGCTTCAATATCATGCGCTACCACATCTAAGCAAGAGCTTCAATATCTTGAGCTATCACATGTAGGCTACGGCTTCAATGTCATGAGCTATCCCATCTAAGCAGGAGTTTCAAGATCTTGAGCTACCACATGTAGGCTATGGATTGAAAATAATGAGCTACCACATGTAAGCATGATCTTCAAGATCCTCTGCTGCCACATGTAGGCTAGGGCTTCAAAATCATGATCTACCACATCTAAGCCGGAGCTTCAAGATATTGAGGTACCACATCTAAGCTGGAGCTTCAATATCTTGACCTACCACATGTAGGCTAGGGCTTCAAAATCATGAGCTACCACATCTAATCCGTAGGATCATAATCATGAGCTACGACGTCTAAGCATCATCTTCAAGATCTTGAGCTACCACATATAGGCTAGGGCTTCAAAATCATGAGCTACCACATCTAAGCCGTAGCTTCAAGGTCTTGAGCTACCACATCTAAGCTGGAGCTTCACTATCTTGAGCTACCACATGTAGGCTAGGGCTTCAAAACCTTGAGCTACCACATGTAGGCTATGGCTTGAAAATCCCGAGCTACCACACATAAGCAGGAGCTTCAAGATCTTGAGGTACCACATGTAGGCTAGGGCTTCAAATTCATGAGCTACCACATCTAAGCAGGCGCTTCATTTTCTTGAGGTAACACATGTAGGTTAAGGCTTCCAAATCCTGAGCGACCACATCTACGCATTATCTTCAAGTTCTTCAACTACCACATGTACTCTAGCTCTTCGAAATCATGAGCTACCATATCTAAGCTGGAGCTTCAAGATCTTGAGCTACCACATCTAAGCTGGATCTTCAAGTTCTTGTGCTACCACGTCTATGCTGGAACTTCAATATCTTTAACTGCAGCATTTCGGCTAGGGCTTCAAGATCATGAGCTACCACATCTAAGCTGGAGCTTCAATATCTTGAGCTACCACATGTAGTGTAGGATTTCAAAATCATGATCTACCACATCTAAACAGGATCTTGAATATCTTGAGCTACCACATGTAGGCTAGGACTTCATAATCATGAGCTACCACATCTAAGCATGATCTTCAAGATTTTGAGATACCACTTGTCTTCAAAACCATCAGCTACAACATCTACCCCGGATCTTAAATATCTTGAGATACCACATTTAAGCTGGAGCTTCAAGATCTAGAGCTACCACATCTAAGCTGGATCTTCAAGATCTTGTGCCAGCACATCTATGCTGGAGCTTCAATATCTTGAACTATCGCATGTAGGTTCAAGATCTTGAGCTACCACATTTAGGCTATGGCTTCAAAATCATGAGCTACCACATCTAAGCCGGAGCTTCAAGATCTTGAGGTACCACATCTAAGCTGGAGCTTCAATATCTTGACCTACCACTTGTGGGCTAGGGCTTCAAAATTATGAGCTACCACATCTAAGCCGTAGCTTCAAGTTCTTGAGGTACCACATCTAAGCTGGATCTTCACTATCTTGAGCTAACACATGCAAGCTAGGGCTTCAAAATCGGAGCTTCAAGATCTTGAGCTACCACATCTAAGCAGGATTTTCAAGATCTTGAGCTACTACATCTAAGCAGCAGCTTCAATATCTTGAGCTACTACATGTTGGCTAGCGCTTCATAATCATGAGCTACAATATCTAAGCCTGATCTTCAAGATCTTGAGCTACCACATGTAGGCTAGGTCTTCAAAATCATGAGCTACTACATCCAAGCCGGATCTTCAAGATCTTGAGCTACCACATCTAAGCTGGAGCTTCAAGATCTTGTGCTACCACATCTATGCTGGAGCTTCAATATCTTGAACTATCGCATGTCGTCTAGGGATTCAAATCATGAGCTACCACAACTAAGCAGGAGCTTCAAGATCTTGAGCTACCACATGAAGGCCATGGCTTGTAAATCCTGAGCTACCATATCTAAGCAGGAGCTTCAAGATCTTGAGCTACCACATCTAAGCCGGAGCTTCAAGATCTTGAGCTACCACATCTAAACTGGAGCTTCAAGATATTGAGCTACCACATCTAAGCTTGATCTTTAAGGTCTTGTGCTACCACATCTATGCTGATACTTCAATATATTGAACTATCGCATGTCGGCTACGGCTTTAAAATCATGAGCTACCACAACTAAGCAGTAGCTTCAAGATCTTGAGCTACCACATGTAGGCTATAACTTGAAAATCCTGAGCTACCACATCTAAGCATGAGCTTCAAGATCTTGAGCTAGCACATCTAAGCTGGGGCTTCAATTTCTTGAGCTACCACATCTAACCTGGAGCTTCAATATCTTAAGCTATCACATGTAGGCTAGGACTTCAAAATGATGAGCTACCACATTTAAGCTGGAGCTTCAAGATCTAGAGCTACCACATCTAAGCTGGATCTTCAAGATCTTGTGCCAGCACATCTATGCTGGAGCTTCAATATCTTGAACTATCGCATGTAGGTTCAAGATCTTGAGCTACCACATTTAGGCTATGGCTTCAAAATCATGAGCTACCACATCTAAGCCGGAGCTTCAAGATCTTGAGGTACCACATCTAAGCTGGAGCTTCAATATCTTGACCTACCACTTGTGGGCTAGGGCTTCAAAATTATGAGCTACCACATCTAAGCCGTAGCTTCAAGTTCTTGAGGTACCACATCTAAGCTGGATCTTCACTATCTTGAGCTAACACATGCAAGCTAGGGCTTCAAAATCGGAGCTTCAAGATCTTGAGCTACCACATCTAAGCAGGATTTTCAAGATCTTGAGCTACTACATCTAAGCAGCAGCTTCAATATCTTGAGCTACTACATGTTGGCTAGCGCTTCATAATCATGAGCTACAATATCTAAGCCTGATCTTCAAGATCTTGAGCTACCACATGTAGGCTAGGTCTTCAAAATCATGAGCTACTACATCCAAGCCGGATCTTCAAGATCTTGAGCTACCACATCTAAGCTGGAGCTTCAAGATCTTGTGCTACCACATCTATGCTGGAGCTTCAATATCTTGAACTATCGCATGTCGTCTAGGGATTCAAATCATGAGCTACCACAACTAAGCAGGAGCTTCAAGATCTTGAGCTACCACATGAAGGCCATGGCTTGTAAATCCTGAGCTACCATATCTAAGCAGGAGCTTCAAGATCTTGAGCTACCACATCTAAGCCGGAGCTTCAAGATCTTGAGCTACCACATCTAAACTGGAGCTTCAAGATATTGAGCTACCACATCTAAGCTTGATCTTTAAGGTCTTGTGCTACCACATCTATGCTGATACTTCAATATATTGAACTATCGCATGTCGGCTACGGCTTTAAAATCATGAGCTACCACAACTAAGCAGTAGCTTCAAGATCTTGAGCTACCACATGTAGGCTATAACTTGAAAATCCTGAGCTACCACATCTAAGCATGAGCTTCAAGATCTTGAGCTAGCACATCTAAGCTGGGGCTTCAATTTCTTGAGCTACCACATCTAACCTGGAGCTTCAATATCTTAAGCTACCACATGTAGGCTAGGACTTCAAAATGATGAACTACCATATCTAAGCAGGAGCTTCAATATCTTGAAACAGGTTGTCCCATAATGATAGGATACATTTTAAATGCAAGTATCTTGAACTAGCAGCATAGCCCGGCGTTGTCCGTGCTTGATTCAAAAATCGTACGACTCATACAGCAATCGCTATCACTTGTCTTAAAATATTTTTGCCCTTCCTTACCTTTAAAGGAGTGCCCTTTGCCGTGCTGATGTTGCTACATGCTTTACTTCTTGCCTATCTCACACTGCGAATTTTTTCTAAGCTCTATACTAAACATTAAATCTGTTACAAAAAAAGAACTAAACAAAATGAACACAAAACGATCAGCTTTAAAAAAGGACTCGTAAGGTCTCATAACTGGAAAAAACGAATGAAAAAAGAATGTTAACAACAAATACTTTTTCACACCCAACCCAGTTCTGCGGAATCAGAATCAACGTTGAGTTTAAGCAAGCGAATGAGCCAATTGGAGTAAAGTGCCATGCAGATTTAAATTTTTCTCACTTGTGACGAATGCAGCTATCGATTTTTTGCATGCCAGCATGCTAGTTAACATTCGTGTCAGTCAGCTGTTGGCTCTCACGCTGGCCAAAATAATCTAGGAGGCACAGTAGAGTAATGGATAGTGGCTCGGATTGAGGAATCGGAAAGCCGAGTTCGAATTCCAGTCGAATCCATTGCATTCACTTACTTGGGAAAGGTGTGAATAATTTTCTTCTCCCCCTAGCTATAGCTAAATAACAGGACAGACTGTGTTCTATAGTCTTGGATGGCAACTGGTCTACCGCAGAAAGAAATGGCAACCTACTGCGGGAAAAAAATCTGCCTCGTCAGTCATGTATCGAAAGATACATGATCGCTTAAGCGTGTATCACGCATGGTACATAACTGACTGATGTAAGAAATATATTTGGTACTCTGTTATTTTTATATTCCAAGGTAGGTAGTCCTATTAGTACAGTACTCCCTGCATATGTTTTAGTTTAAGTCATAAGTAATTTCTATCTTTGTCAACAGATTGATGATATACAGGCTGTCCATAAAGTTCGTGTGCACTTTAAAAAAATGTATAACTTTATTTGTATTTACGATAGAAATAATTTGTAAAAAGCATTAGAAAGAAGTAAATCTATATTATTTAAGGATTTATTGAAATTTTATTTAAGTTTCCACATGTCCTCCATCATTAGCAATACAAAGGGTAATACGATTTTGCAGTTGACGGAAAACATTTGCCAACTTATTTACAGTAATGCCTGAAATCACATTAGTTATTTTAGCTATACTTAAAACTAGGTACATTAAACTTTATAACATTTTTTACAGATTATTTCTATCACAATTACAAATAAAGTTATAAAAATTTTAAAGTGCACACGAACTTTATGGACCCCTTGTATATACAGTGATGTTCGATAAAAGTGACTCACTTGATTTTTTTTACTAAATGTTCTCTTCTCCGATGAAACGAAAGTTGAGCTAAATTCAAAGGATAAGCTATCTAAAATCCAAAGAAGAAGCTTTTAAATAGGTATGTCCAATATTTCGCTAAAAAGTGGTATACCTTGACGACAAAAGGTCCCCAAATTGATAAAACAATTTTTAACGTTTAAATATTTATGTTGTTATTAAAGAGGAAAGACCAAAGTATTTTCTGAATATTTTTTCAGATTTTTTAATCCTTCCTATAAATGTTAAAAATTTTATTAAAAATCTTGTTGTTTTTTTTTTTTTTTTTTTTTTTTTTGAGTCAAAAAATTTCGTAAAATCGAACTTATCGACATTTCTGTCGGAAAGATCATAGTTTGTTAGTTAAAAAATCATGAAAAATCAATTACACCTTTTTCTTTTGTTATCTTAGGAAATTTAGAATGATTAAAGTATACTTAATGTAATTTGAAAGAAACATTACTTACATTTTTAGCAGAAAATCTTTTAAGAGAGATATTTCCCACCAGGGTGGTCTATTTTGACAGGCGTTGATTGATGTACGTCAATATATTCACAACTTACTGCACGGAAATTTATTGGAAGGTAGCACAGAAGTGATATAATTCGTTCTAATTTTAAGTGAATCTGGTTAGTAGATTTTTTTAAAAAAAAATTCACTTTCAAATTTTTTTTTTTTTTTTTTTACCTTACGTTTGAGGAAGAATTCTGGACTGAAAATAACATTTAAATTATGAAAGAAAATCAAATTTTACAAATAAAAATAAAACAGTAAAAAAAATTCATTTTTTTAAATTGAGGTTTATTATTTCAGTCATGAAATATTTTTCTGAGAATATAAAAATTACATGAAACACCATTAATTGAAACGGGTTAACTTAATGAAATGAGATTTTATTTCTTTTTTATTAAGGATGGATTTTTTTCTATTTATTAATAATTATATGGCAGTAATTTTAATATGAGTTTTATTTTATTTATTAATAAAATTAACATGCTATGTTGGTTTTGTTTTGACTCAACAAATATTTTTTAGTTTGAGTAGTAGCGAGCTAACCCCAGAAAATTTAAACTCCAAAAATCGTTTTAATTGATAATTTGTCGTGTGGATAATAATTCCAAAGTAATGTACAATGAATTTATGCATTCGATTTCAAACTTGAAAATTTGGGTGGACTTCCAAGGGAGTTTTTTTTTTTTTTTTGTAATTGTAAATAGTCGATATTTTCTTTTATCCCACTATTCGATTATATTTGAATAGAAAAAGAAAAAAATTGAAAATAATACGACGATATTCAGAAAACTTGACAAGCGTTGTTTTCTTGTTACTGAACGAATCAAAGCCATTTCTGAAGTAAAAAAAAAACTTGCTTCTATCAAAGGAAACTACTCATGTGACATTATTTCAACAATGTGCATCCGTACTTTCGTTGTAGACGATTTTAAATACAATTTTGGAATATTAAAAATTATTTTAAAAATAATTATGGTTGTCAGATTTTAATAAGCTTTCAAATTTATGATCTTTAAAAAGTAGAGAACATAATATATCATTTTCATAAGGTTGCAGAAAAATTTTTTCTTTCAGATAATAATTACCTTCGTATATATTATTCAGAAAAGCCATTAAAAACTTTCTTAATTAAATATTGTCTTAGTTTTATTGGGTTTTGTATTTTTACAATTGAGGTAAAAGTTTGGACAATTTCGGACATTTTTTTAACAAAAAAATCGATGATTTAGATTTTTCAGAGTTTTGTGCATTTAATTAAAAAAAAAAATTCAGGTTGCAAATAATTTTTTTTTTGTGTTTTCATAAAATTAAGTTCGAGGGGGGTAACAGATATAAAAAAAATATTTATACCATGACTTTCAAAGAGACAAACATTTCTAAAATAAGTTCATTCATTTCTGAATAAGTTCTGAAGTTTTCATTAAAATCCAACAAGTAGTTAATTTTTACAAGAATTTCGAAATTAATGTGTCTTTCAACTGACAAAAAAACAACTAAAAAAAAACGCTAAAAAGGTCAAAATTGGACATACCTACTTTTAAAGCTCTTTGAATTTAGCAGTAAGTACTGTCAAGCATCAGTTCAGTATAATGTTCTGGGGTTGCTTTTCTTTACATGGAACTGGTTTCTTAAAACCTATTGAAAAGACCCTCAGGAGCGAGCAGTACAAGAGAATTTCATAGTTTTGTCTGCTCCCTTCTGCTGAAAGGGTGCAAATCGACCCCACCAAGCTCATTTTTATGCAGGATAATGCTTCCTCTCACAAATCAAAATTAATGAAGGAATACTTTGTTGAGAAGCAGGTGAGTGTTATGACATGGCCGCCCCAATCTCCTGACCTCAACCCCATAGAAAACTTATAGAGCATTATAAAGTACAGGCTCTCGAGAAAGCAGTTGAGCAACAAAGAGGATTTGATTGTGAATTTCATATCCGAATGGAATTCAATGCTTTGAGATGAGATTTGCCAGAACCTAATCAAGTCAATGCGAAAAAGGGTTGAAAAGGTTATTCAAAATAAAGGAGGACCCATAGATTATTAAATATTTCGAACTATATTACCTATTATAAATAAATTATACCTCTATTATTCTTTATTTAAAGCTGTTCTGTTATGTTTCTATTGATTATTAGTTGCGGGAAATAAGTGAGTCACTTTTTTTGCAAGGAGTTTTTCCTAAATCTCATTTATATTGAAAATTATAATTATCAATAGAATACCTTAGGAGGAGTAAACTTTTTTACTAGGTGGTCGGGAAGGGGTCTTTATATTAGTAAGATTAAAAATTAGTTTGACCCCAAAAACAATAGGCGAAAAAAATTTTAATTAAAAAAAATCAGGTTAATCACGTTTTATCGAACAGTTCTGTATATCCCAACTAACTCTAAATTATATCATAACGGGTAATAAAATATGGATTATATATGACAGTGTTCATAGCAAAAGGCTGTGGATTGACAAGGATGAATCTACATAACTGACTGCCCCCGCAAAAAATAAATAAATAAATAAATAAAAATGAAATAAACTGAGCTCAATGGAAGGGAGATGTCGTCAAATTGAAGCAACAATGACTCCTTCCTACCAATCAGTCTCCTTGTTAATTAAACAGCTTTACTGAGAGAAAGAAAAAAATAGAAGCGGAAGGAGAGATTAATTAGAGAACGATCGAATCAGAAAGGAAAATATATATAAGTTGATTTCTTTCTTTTTTTTTTAATAGAAGAATAGTTGGAGGCATCATGATAAGATTGTTTCCAGTTCAAAGATTATTAATGAAACGAACGCATAATGAGCTTTGGCGTCTTCATTAAAAACGAGTCGAAAGATAACCTTTAATTTCGATATATTGACACTTGTAATCGACGAACAGAAGTAATGATCGTAAAAGATAAGGTATACGGGTGAAGGATGAAATAGAATACAAGTGCGTATAAGCGACAAGAATTCACAGCCAGGAACGAAATTTGATCTGAAAACTTCAATGTACAATAATGTTCAATCAATGCGATTAGTGTACCTATTCTCTGTGGAAGTTAAATGCTCATAATAATTATTTATTTATTTCGGTTTGTGCGAGATCTATCTATCTATCTATCTATCTATCTATCTATCTATCTATCTATCTATCTATCTATCTATCTATGTCTGTGCACTATCTATCTATCTATCTATCTATCTATCTATCTATCTATCTATCTATCTATCTATCTATGTCTGTGCAATATCTATCTATCTATCTATCTATCTATCTATCTATCTATCTATCTATCTATCTATCTATCTATCTATCTCTTTCGATCCGTACCATATCTATCTACCTCTCTATGTGCTTACAATGGCTCATTGTTTGGAGCCATACGATTTTACGAAATGTAACTTAATTGGCACCAAACTACAGTCTAATATAGCCTGAACAGACCACTCTAGGAAATGATACAGCGTGATAAGTTTGTTAGTCATCGCTTTGTGCTAGGGACTTAATCTTTTTACTAGCCTTAACTTAGTCTGGCACAAGACCAACACTTCCAATGCAGGACAAACATACTTTTTCCATTTTGTCTTCTCATCCAGTAATTCAACTATCCAATGTCTGCTTGTGTGGACAACACCCTGAATATTCCATCACCAATGCAGTTACCTTTAGTTGCTTCAGGGGACTGGGTTTGGGCCAGTTTTCTCTGCTATTTAACCCATATCTCGGGGTGAAAGAGAAGATATAGATTCATATGGATTTGTCCGAGAGTGGGTGAAATGGCCAAAATCAGATTTTAGTAATGAGTGATGTAACCCCGACGAAGATATCCTGACGAAGAACAGCTCAATCCAAGCTGGCTTGAATTCAGAGTTTTCTTTCTGGTACATTTGTCTGTTGTGCTATTTAACCCATAGGTCGGGGACAAGAGATAGATTCGTACCTTTCCCAAGAGTATTTGCGCGTAAGTGAATATAAAGTATTCAACTGGAATTTGAAATCGAGTTCTCATTGAGTTGTTATCTATTACACCGCCGCCCATTCATGAATGTAATGAACTAGACCGGATGTCGAACACCGTAATGTGTCATTTTTCAATGTAATTTCTAAATTGGGTTGTTCGAATATCTTTTATGAGATGCTCTTCACGACACACTTTTGCTTTACACAAGGTCCTGTAGGATTTTACGAAGTTTAACAGTGTCTGGCATAAGGCCATTATAAGTGAACACCCTGTGTAGATTCAGTTTGCAGTTGTGATGAAGTCTAGTTTTCGTCGGGCGTTAATAAATTAGTGTTCATCTGGGACAAGGCTACAAAATCTGAGCTCCGGACGATGGAACTAAGAAAATTAACTGACGGTCAAGAGGGATATGTTTATTAACCTTCACTCTGGCGATCGATGACGTAGTAATTTATAAAATTTAACTGAAGGAGCGTCAAAATCTGAGCGCTTCGCAAATTTGAACTCATAAAATTAGTTCGAGTTAGACAAGTTGAGTTAGCTGATATATATATATATATATATATATATATATATATATATATATATATATATATATATATATATATATATATCAGCTAAGCCTAATATATATATATATATATATATATATATATATGTGTGTGTGTGTGTGTTTGTGTGCTGCGTGTGTATATGTGTGTGTGTATATATGTGTGTGTGTGTGTATGCGTGTGTGTGTACAAATGTGTTCACTGATTCCTCGTAGTGAGATAGTGTGTATGTATGTAGAGGAGATATACACATATATACACGCATGCTGAGAAAAACACACGAAAATGGAAATAGATCTGACACAGGGGTCATTAAAAGATAAGAATGCCGAAAACGACTCCACCATTTCTCGAACCAATCTTAATTGTTTTATAACCCTTCACGCAGAACTTTTCACTGTCTGTTCAAAAAAGACATTTGGGTCACTAAAACCAAAAAAAAAAAAAAGAAAAAAAAAAGAGAATATCTCATATCGAGAATATTTAAAACATCGAAAAACATACAGGAAAAAAATTAATTATTTTTAATAATATGTGGAAATCTCCACACTTTGCCTGATGACAGTCGTGAGACCGGAAACACGTGTAGCAAAATTATTGAAATTAAAGCATAATATTTTTAAAAAAAATCTATATTACAACCAGAAACGTTTAAGGTTTCGCTCTTCTTTTTAATATACACACTCTTCTCTCGTTGGAACTACGATAAACTCTTCCTCATATATATATAAATATATATATATATATTGAACAATACAAAAAATATGAAAAAATTAAAATGTTCAGACACACTAGGTTGTATATTAATATGTCTTCGTTTTTATTATTATTTCATTTAGATTCCTCGACTAGTTTCGGCCAACATGGCCATCATCAGGAGAAAAATAATTTTCTGTTTGCTGGTAGCAGTGAATTACAGAAATAAATAAATAAAGATCTATCTATCTATCTATCTATCTATCTCTCTCTCTCTCTCTCTCTCTCTCTCTCTCTCTCTATATATATATATATATATATATATATATATATATATATATATATATGTATATATCTGTAAGGCGCCATTATTGTTTATTTTTTTTATTGTTTTTCTGTTTCGTGTAGTAGTTGAGATCAATGAAAGAAAAAAAGATTGATCGTTTTTACCTAAGTTAATCTAGTATCCTGTAAGTGCAATGTGCCATACGAACTTGGCGTATGGCCAGACTCTCTCAGCTTGAGAAGCCGGGAGATATTGTTTATTAGCCAATAGGCAGTGACCGTCTCGCAAACTTAACAAATGCTCCCGGGTAAGTGACAGCGACCGAACCGCTGAATAATGGTGGCAGGCTAACCATAACGGTGAACTTTTCTCCGCGTCATCCGCCTTCTGTGGTCAGAGTTACCAGATAATTTATGGCTTTTTTCCATTGGCTATCATAAGGCATAAACATGCGAAAAAGAAGCAGTTTAACTTTTGTTGAGGAAGGTTATCTAGCTGAGCGTTTAACGTTACCTGCCGAGAAAGTTTCATGGCTTAACATAAGAAAGGACTTTACGGCTTATTGACGACAGTCGTTGTTCGAGCATTTTGTCTTCAATTCCATATCCCTTCAGGATGTTGGCGATCATGACTCTCCACAGCTTTTAATATCTGTAAATATTAATGCAATACTTAAATGCATCAATCTATTTTGAGTTCTTCTGTAGTTTATTGTTGCCTATCGTATTTCCTCCCCACTACCTATTGTGACGAAGGCCAAATCAAGAGCCCTCATATATATATATATATATATATATATATATATATATATATATATATATATATATATATATATATATATATGTAAAAATTCCTGAAAAATTCATTTCGGTTGAGGTCTCTGGGGAGGAAGTGTGGGTTTGTAAACAGTGACTATTACGGCTAATAATGCAAGACTCTTCGTTAAATCGAATTGAGTTCTCTCAGTTACTGTGTGTTTATCTAAAAATAAATACATTTAAATTCACCTTCATCTCTGCCGTGCGCCAACGGATTAATGGTAGAATCTTCAACTGACGCCAATTCAGTCGGGTTTCGATCCTAGTTAGAGACAACCTGACATCTAGCCACACTGATGAACTGTGATATAGCGAAACAGTCTGTATGTGGATCACAATATATATATATATATATATATATATATATATATATATATATATATATATATATCAAATGACTGTCATAGTTGTGAACCTACTTAGTTCTTAAACATTTGATCCCCCTAGAAATAATTTATGTAAATAACATTTTTACATATAGGTCTTAGGTATTTAATACACCTGGCGATAATACAGGTGCAATGAGTAAATAGTAGGTACAATCAGTTCAAAAATATTTAACCGTTCTTCAAGCAATGCATACACATTACTATGGCAAGGCTTTGCGCAAAGCCAAACACACTTTTTGAAGAGCCGACTACAGAGACCTGTTGCACCTCGTGCCACAAGGTTTACAAACGACCCTCCGCAGGTTTTAAATTCAGAGACCAGGTGCCATATCTATATCTATATATATATATATATATATATATATATATATATATATATATATATATATATATATAATATTTCGCTACCACCTAACTCTATCATAATTACAACAGAAAAAAATTTACAAAACAACACACTCAATTCATTTTTCATACACAAGAATGAGTGTGATCATCATTATGATTTAAAAATACCACTTTTATTAAAAGAGAATGCAATTTAATAAAGTGTGTCGAGGACCAAGCAAAGCTGAATAGTACCTTTAATAAGAATATTCAGGTCGGTTGACGAAAACAAATAAATATACTGTTTAATAAATAAACGGTGCGTCTACTCAAATATCGATATCCTCTAAAAATGCCGCTTAATTCATTTATATATATATATATATATATATATATATATATATATATATATATATATATATATATATATATATATATATATTGCTACACAACAATGTTCATGTTACAGAACTTTAATCGTTCCTCATCGGGTGATGGTAGATTACATATAATACAAATGATTTATTTGGAAAATATGAAAACAAATCGTTACCTCTTTTGAAAGTTAAAAGTGGGCGTGGGGCTAATATCAGAATTAAAATATCTACTAGTAGGCATATCTGGTTCAACCAATTATGAATGATTAAAGTTATGAAACATGGTTTTGTGTAGCGATGTAAAATGTTTTTATTGTAATCTATAAAAAATAAAAATATTTTAATAATATATTTTGCTCTGTTTTGTATTAAGCACTTTTTAAAAAGAAAATTCTAAGAACTGTGGATTCTAACAACATCGATTCTTTCTGTTTCTTTAGATATATATATATATATATATATATATATATATATATATATATATATGAAGAAATATAGTCTTAAGATGTGCTATATTTATGGGATAAAGTGCTCAATATCAGAGGCAGAGCGTATGTAAATATAAAAGTGAACATTGAAGTCAACACTTAGAGGCGACCGGCTGTTTCATGCTAGAAGCAATCATCAGGCTACGAGTGTTGTTATTATCTCGGCTATTTATATATACGGGTTAGTGCTACATTGTGGGTAGTCTATTTTGGCGGTTATTTGGTCGAAAGTCGTTTATTTGCTTATTTATTTGGGTTAAATTATTTTGCTTGTTTTTATTTATTTTTATTTTTTATTTTTATATTCTATATTTTTCTTATCTTATATATATATTTATTTATTTTAATTTTAATCGGTGTTTTATTAACGTAGTAAAAATTTGTTTATATCGCTTATTTAATAGTTTTGTTTTGGTTTAGGAAGATAATTAAAGCTATTTATTAAAGCTATTTATTATTTTAGGGTTGATTGCTGTAGTTTATTCTAACTATTATTTTGGCGGGAGCAGTTTTTAATTTGTTTATTACTTAATTTATTTATTTGGATTGATTATCTTTATTTGTTTTTTCTAACGGTTAATTTATCGGGATTGGTTTGTTAATTTATTTATTTGGATTAATTTATTTTACTTGTTTTTTATTATTTATTTATTATACTGTATATTTTCATTTACACTTTTCGGTTTTCGATTTTTAAGTAACGTAGTATTTTTTATCGTTATATAACATTTATAGCTATGTTTTTTATCCGATTTTTGGTTTGATTTTTTATAGTCTAACTAATCTTTTGGTCATAATGGTTTGTTAATTTGTTTATTATTTACTTTATTTATTTGGGTTCATTGATTTTGCTGTTTTATTTTTTATTTATTTATTCTATTTCGTCTATACTAACGGGTGTGATTTGGTAATTTGTTTGGGTTAATTTATTTTACTTATTTTATTTATTTATTTTTATTTTATCTTATTTTTATAGATTGATTTTTTCTATAGTTTAGGTTTTAAATTTTTTAAATTTAAGCACGTTCATAAACATTCTTATTTTTAAGAATATTATTACCAACACCGGCCTTAGAATTTCTCCACGTTGGAAATTGCAATAATTACTGTTCTTTCTTTTTCTTCTTTTTCTTCAGTTCCAAGACATAGAACCAGGGGCTGTATTTTCCAATTTCAACACAAGAATTTCATATAATGGTTGAATGGAAACGGTCTAAAAAGACACAAGTGTAGACATGGAAGCAGCATATCGTAGATGTTTCGAAAAATCGACATCTCCAGTTGCATTGATCTATCCACTATCCTTCTCCACATCTTTTCCTCTATCATTCCTATCTGCTCTTGCTCCAAATCCTCCGTAACCCCTTGCGTGCCAGTGGCTTTCAGTCTTGCCTGGGGTGAAAAGCTTAAAATAAATGCCCTCAGGAGACGAGAAAGGAGAGTTCCTTTGCTTTGATATTTACTGACGAAGGAGTAATTTTTGTTGAAAGTTGGTGGGAAATTACTAAAAGGAGCGGGTAGTTTATTGGTAAGCCCGTGGCGAAATAGAGAATGTAGTTGAATTCAAAATTTAGGGAATAAAACAGTGATTAAAAATTATGAAAAAGGACAAATATATTGGCGACTGATTATTAGCACATTTTGCCGGGACATTTATTTTGATATAAATATAATGAACATTGAACAAAATTATCGCACCGCCGAGAGACATACCACCGTGGGCTCTCTTCGGTCTCGAAACGCAATCTGATACTGTTATAATTTTCAAATAAATAATTATATATATATATATATATATATATATATATATATATATATATATATATATATATATATATATATATATATATATATATATATATAGTGTCTATAAAGTCTCTTTACAATTTAAAAATATATAACAAAGGCAATTGATGTGGGACCACAACTATATAACCTTCAACGACCCATCATTTTCCAGTAGGATGGGGTACCACCATATTGGGGACTGCATATTCGTGGGGTCCTAAATCAAACATTTCCAACCCGGTCGATTGGAAGGGATGGTCCAATACCCTGGCCACCTCGTTCAGCAGATACCGCTCCCCTGGACTTCTTTCTATGGGGTTATGTTAAAGATATCGTGTATCGAACAAAGATACGGCAGCTCATTGGTCTCAAGCAAAAGATCACTGTTGAGATTGCCATCATTGATGAGGCTATGCTACAGCGAACATGGCAAGAATTCTAGTACCGTCTTGATGTGCTTCGTGCAACTAATGGTGCACATATAGGGGTATATTATATTAGTTAAAAAAAACTCAATATCTAACGTCCGGCAATCCCGCGACACAATAGCTCTGGGATGTTAAATGCCACCACAATTTAAGAACAGGAATCTTCTAGCCAGAATTTATTTTACACTTTTATAAATATCACCGTTCGTCCTTGCGTTTAATATTGATACCAAATTCTTGTATGGTGCTTCTCGGCAGGGTTAAGATTCTTGGTGAAATCCTTATAAAAATCTGCAATATTATCAGTCCTGACCTGGAATTCCAGCTTTAATCCCTTTCCCACCGCCATAGATTCTCTTCCTTATAACTATTCTCATGGTAATTATTCCATTGAGCTTTGGTAACGCGACTTCACGAATTTAAACCCAGTAAATGGGTTGCGAGTCGGATTGAGGATTTGGAGAGCCGGGTTCAAATTCCAGTCGAGTTCATTACATTCACTTACTTGCTAATTCCCTTGGCAAAGGCATGAATCGAAATTTTATCCCTCAGCTATGGGTAAATAGCAAGAGAGACTGCGTTCTATAGCTTTGGGTGGCACCCGATCTATCGCAGAAGGAAATGGCAACCTACTGCAGGAAAATATTCTGCCGAGTCAGTCATGAATCAAAATAGACATGATCCACGAAACGGGAATCAAGTATTGCACTTAAGCAATTGACTAGATTGGCAGTTGGGTCTCATGGCAAGATATAACCGTAAGTTCTATTCTAATTGTATATTCTCACGCACGTCTCGACTATGGAAATCTTCCGGTTTCTTGCTTTCATATCAACTGTGACGTTAAAAAATTTAAATGCAACTTCAATCATTCTTTTATGTTGCCTTGAATATTTTTTGCCCTTTCTCTATAATAACTCGGTTTCCTTCCCTCTCAGTAACCCTTGCGTCTTGGTGACTTTATCACTTTACTTGGGAGAAATGATTAAAATAATCCCATCCATTTTACACCCAATATAATGTCCCGTTCGAACACAAACATTTCACGTTTTTCTTTTTAGCCCGACTCACGCGATTTCAGGAAACAACTCATGTAGGTCTGTGTATTTCTATGGCGCCACATTCTGCAATCATTTAACTCATGGCACGTCATTCTTTATCTTTATTTTTCGTCTTTTGATTCTTTTTCTAGCGTTTTTTCTTCTCTTTCTTAATCTTCTTTTAAAAAATTCTTTCATTCTAATAGTTTTACAATTTTTGTCTTAATTTCTTTTCTTTTTTTTTTTTAGATTTTTTTCTTCTTCAGATGCGCATGTGCCGAAAGTCTTAAGCAGAATAACCAAAATCAGCGAATTAATAACGGCCAATTAGAAATATCGCAGACTTTGGGCTGCCTTCTCGAAGATCTTTCTCATTTCCGGCTGTCATTAAATGTCAAAATACTTCTTTCATTCCATTTGTACACTTGCCAGTTTAAAGAAAAGTAACGAAACATACCAACATGGAAACGTTCGCCTTGCTACAAGCGGTCACTTTCGCTACACGCAGTAACTTCCGGCCAGACTTTTTCATTAACTTCGTATGTATCTGTCTTGACACCGTTTCGTGACTTCTACGGTCTAATTCACGTTTGTCGTGTGTTTCGCTTCTTGGGAAATAAGATCAACTGAAGTTTCAAACCGAATATATATACCGGTTGTAATAGCAAAATTGTCCATCCAATATCTAAAAAACCACTAAACTAATTGACTTTCTTTATTCCAGGTTTTCAGATAAGACATTTAGCCATCTTGACACCATTTTTCGTAAGAATCACTGAAAAACCATTTGAGTTATTCAGTCAGAAAGAGAGCATGTTAAAATCGTTTTGTGTCAGCCCCACTATTTTCCCAAATGAGCAATGGTGAGAGGAAAAATATCATTCATGTCTTCAGCAATGGTACCATATTCTGTCTTCCATTTTCAAAGTCCATTCAAGAACCATCAAGATAACGCTGAATAAGTTTAATAAAAGAGGGAACAGTAGAGAGGAAAACTGGATCAGGTGGTCACAACAGGAAGAGGGATCATTATTTTAACTTAGAGCTAAGGAGATCAATTAGAAAAGATCCAACTCAATTCATAAGACGTTTGAGAGGTCAGAGAGGAGTTTTAGCTATGACAGTCCGAAGAAAAGTGAAAAAAATCTTGAAAATGAAATCGTACATGAAACGTGTGAGGCATCTTGTTACTTCAGGACAGAAAGTTAGAAAGTTAGTGAGGGCAAAGGTCATCTTGAATAAGTTGGAAAATGATTCTAGATTAATATATATATATATATATATATATATATATATATATATATATATATATATATATATATATATACAGGGTTCTTCGATAAAAGTGACTAAATTTTTACTAAATATTCTCTTCTCCGATGAAACGAAAGGAAGCTTTGAAAGCTGTGTGAGTTTAGCAGTAAATACTGTCAAGCATCCGTTCAGTATAATGTTCTGGGGATGCTTTTCTTTTCATGGAACTCGTTTCTTAAAACCTATTGAAAAGACCCCTCAGGAGAGAGCAGTACAAGAGAATTTTAGAGTCTTGTCTGCTCCCTTCTGCTGAAAGGGTGCAAATCGACCCCACCAAGCTCATTTTTATGCAGGGTAATGCTCCCTGTTACAAATCAAAATTGATGAAGGGATACTTTGATGAGAAGCAGGTGAGTGTTATGACATGGCCGCCCCAATATCCTGACCTCAACCCCATAGAAAACTTATGGAGTATTATAAAGTACAGGCTCTCGAGAAAGCAGTTGAGCAACAAAGAGGATTTGATTGTGAATTTCATATCCGAATAGAATTCACTGCTTTGAGATGAGATTTGCCAGAACCTAATCAAGTCAATGCGAAAAAGGGTTGAAAAGGTTATTCAAAATAAAGGAGGACCTATAGATTATTAAATATTTCGAACTCTATTACCTATTATAGATAAATTATACCTCTATTATTCTTTATTTAAAGCTGTTCGGTTATGTTTCTATTGATTACTAGTGGCAGGAAATGAGTGAGTCACTTTTTTTGCACAGAGTTTTTTCCTAAATCTCATTTATATCCAAAATTATAATTATCAATAGAATACCTTAGGGTGAGTAAACGTTTTTACTGGGTGGTCGGGAAGGGGTCTTAGTAAGATTAATAATAGGCGAAAAAATTTTTAAGTAAAAAAAAATCAGGTGAGTCACTTTTATCGAACAGCACTATATATATATATATATATATATATATATATATATATATATATATATATATATATATATGTTTGAACTTTATTTCAATCCTTCATGAGCTTCCGATCCTTAGCTGTGTTTAATTAATTATGAACATGTCATTTTCGTTTATGATCGATTTCATCACGATCTTCTATTAAGCTTGGAGAGTAGTTACAAATTCTTATTGCTCAAAGTAGAGTCCAATAGTGTTATAAAAACCACGGAGAATTCCAGTAAGATATCTTTAATAATTTCTAAGATACAACCTTCCTGAGCTTAATCTAAGAATTGTACAATTTTGCTGTTACACGATTTGGACAATTTTACTGTTACACCAGTTATATATGCACTTGTAATGAGAGTTTTTGATTAAAGATGCATATTGTTATACTCATAAATGTTCTTTGTAATGCAGCCCCAGATGTCGCACTCTTGTCCAACACGTGGTCCCTACATTCTTCGACTGCGGTGTGTGAGAGACTACCCATATTGCAAAAGGAAAGAAAGAGTTCCAAAAGCTGTTCTTTCCTGCAACTACCTTTCTACATTCTGAATGAAGCCGCTGCCGTCTCACTCTTGTCCAACACGTGGACCCTACATTCTTCGACTGTGGTGTGTGAGAGACTACCCATTCATCTCTGGGATACTTGTTCATATACCCATATTGCTCTCACGCTTGCAATAAAGGGTGCAAATATGAGGTTAAGTACATCTGCATTCGGTGGCCGGGGGTAAACATAGATCAACCTTTGAAATTTGGGTGAAATGTCTCTTCCGGCATCATATCAGAAAAAAATGATTAAAAAGCCTTTCTTCCCTGTAACGTAATCCACTTTCTTCTTGAATGTTTCCTCGGTCGAGTAAATGACTTACTACACACATAACACTGGTTTCAAAAATAACATTGTACAAAAAAATAAAGGAATATTTAATCAATCACATCCGAGGATTAATTGATTAGTAAGGTGTCCGACCCCGAGGCGTCGCTAATAGAGAAAATAGAAACATGTTTGAACATATGTTTGCGCATGAATTCCTGTCCAGACGTGCTTAGTGGCAATTGTGTGACGCCATTGTACAATGGCGTTTGTTAATCATTGCTGTTGCACCCACGACAAGTAAAAAAAAAAAATCCAGCTGCGAGAGAAACTTTGACAGTCGCAGTGTATGCACCAATCACGTTGCAACTCTTAGGCGTATCTTAACAATCAGCTCTGATCATTTTGACAATGAAACTTGCTTCATTTTGATGCCGTGTCCATTCTTCTATCTGATTTAAAACGGGTTTTATAGGACTGAAAGCAATTACTTACAAATCAACGATCGTAATTTTTAAACGAAATAAACGGACTTCATTTTGATTCCAGTTTCATGCTTCTATTTGGATTTAAATTTGTTTTTATAGGAAGAAATACCAATCGTAACAATCAATGCACGTAGCTTCGCAGAGAAATAGATTTATTTAATTTTAATACCGGCTTTATTATTATAATTGCGTTAAAATCTGTTTTATTCGATTGATTATTATTTTATCTCTTATCACACGTAGATTGAAAAAAAAAGAAATTCATTGTCTTCATTTTGATACGAGTTTCCTTATTCTATCGGGTCTAAAACTTGTTTCATAGGATTTTACAGATTACTCATCAATCATCGCCCATACCTACAAAAATAGAAAGTGCAAGTAATATTTAGATAGGAAACTTTTTAACAAAAGCATCTGTCTACCTTTTTGGCAGAAAGAAGCGATGAAAAGAAGCGCAACTTTATGCTTCTTTTATCAAATACAAAAATATAATCATGAAAACATTGCCAGTGTAGAAAAAAAGAAATCTATCTATCTATCTATCTATCTATCTATCTATCTATCTATCTATCTATCTATCTATCTATCTATCTATCTATCTATCTCGACATATACTTAATTACTATATGTCTATCACGACAGGTACTTACTTACTATCTATCTATCTATCTATCTATCTATCTATCTATCTATCTATCACGACAGAAATTTACTTACTATCTATCTATCTATTACGATAGATATTTACTTACTATCTATCTATCTATCTATCTATCTATCTATCTATCTATCTATCTGTCTATCTATCACGACAAAAACTTAATTACTATCTATCACGACAGATACTTACTATCTATCTATCTATCTATCTATCTATCTATCTATCTATCTATCTATCTATCTATTTCAGTCTGTTCATATCTATCTATCTATCTATCTATCTATCTACCACAACAGATATTTACTTACTTACTATCTATCTATTACGATAGATATTTACTTACTTACTATCTATCTATCTATCTATCTATCTATCTATCTATCTATCTATCACAACAAAAAACTTAATTACTATCTATCACGACAGATACTTACTATCTATCTATCTATCTATCTATAATGATAAATAAGACTTCAAATCACCCCAACATCGCCTCACAGTAAAGGTTTAATAAGTACGGCGAGAAAGCACATCTTTGTCTTACGACCCTTTCTGTTTTCTGTGTATTTACTGAATTCATTTTATATTCGTGTGCAGACGGATTTTCCCCAATACGAGTTCTTAATTATTATAACATTTTTCCTAAATAAGTCCAGTTTGCCTGGACGTTGGATGAAGTCTTTGCGTCACAACCTTATGCAACGGTTTTGTATAATCTCTAAAACATAAACGGCCAATATTTACCTATCTCCGGTCCAATTGCGACTGCTCGTCTCACATTGTCCGCTGACCTAAGATGGAACGAATACATTGAGTCAATAGCTTCGTCCTCCTCAAGGAAAGTTGGCTCCCTGTGCTGCGCCAGGAAATTCTTTTTGCCAGAGTCAATCCTTCAAATCTACAAATCAACCATTTGCCCTTGCATGGAGTATTGCTGTTATATATGGTCCGGTGCCCCTTCTGTTTGTCTCAAGGTCATTGATAAAATCCAAAGACGGATATGCAATGTAATTGACCCTGATCTGGCATCTCGCTCTCTCACAGACGTGCCTTTGCCCCCTCTGTCTTTTTTACAAATACATTCACGGTAACTGCTCTGATGAGCTGCTTCCGCTGGTTTCCAGACTTCATCAGTTTAAGCGTTCAACTAAGCTGGCATCTCGCTCACACCCTTTCACTGTCGAAATTGTTAAATGTAGTCGTCTCTTCTTCTCCAATAGATTCATGTCTTGCACTTCTCGCCTGTGGAACTCTCTCCCCATTTCTTGTTTTCCTGATAGCTATAATCTCCAACCATTCAAATGTAACGTCAATCGATGTCTCCAGATGCCCTGATCTATCCCCTAACCTTCTCTTCATCCTTTCCTCTATCACTCCTATTTTCTCTCGCTCCAATTCTCTGTAACCCCCTTGCGTGCTAGTGACTTCCCGCCTTGATTGGGGTTGAATGCTTAAAAAATATGCTTATAGAATCAAATATGAATGATTGATATTCATCTAACCTCGAAGCAAATACACATCGACTCAATTATAGACAAAAAATATTTACCTATACCCTTGACAAGTACATGCTTACAGTTCTCAAATATAAACGACATATATTTATTTACCTATCCTCGAACCAAATAAATGTATGCAGACTCGAATGTAACAATAAAAAAGGGCGATTTCTATATTAAATAACCTAACATGTCATAAAATCAACCAACCCGAATTTATTTTAGTAAATATTACGAAATGTGAGAAGAGAAGCCGTAGTCTGTGAACTGAGAATAATGAAGAATTTTTAAAGAATGTCATAAATGGGAATTGAACTGTTGCAAGAAAAATATTTTAAGTTTCAGTAGAAAGAAGATGGTGGAAATTACGATGTTGATAATGATGGATGAGATTTCAATGGCACTGATTTTGAATAAAACAGATGGCACTTTTAAAAAGATTTTTGCTATATTTCATTTCTTGTTTCTTTCTTTTTACACTTTTCTTTTTAGCAGTCAGCATCACTTTTTGTGTATTCTGAAATTCGTATATGGCGTATAGGTAAGATTTATTTAATGCAAGTGACGAAAGAATTTGCTTTGTTGCAACGACATTTACCTTCGCTTGACTTACCATTTTCAGAAAGACTTCAATTCGATTGTAACAACTCTCACGTCTTTTCCAAGAATATAGAAAGCCAAATTTTTAACTTTAAAAATATTTTCTAACGTTTCCTTCATATATATATATATATGTATATATATATATATATATAATAATCTTATAAATATAAGTAGCTATACTCGTCCGGTAAAACCGTAGGTGTTTTAGCTTGTGAATGAACAAACTAATACTCAAGGGGGGCGGAAAGGGTAAAAAGAAAGAACTAAGAACATATACTTCCGGCGAAAATAATCGTCTAGAATCTAAGTTCAGAGTCCAAAGAAAAAAACCTCCGACACGAGTAAAGTAAAATAACTAAACAAAGTGCTCAATACACTAAGTAGAGCAAATATAAGTAAACCTAAAGACCCAGACAAACCTACCTCTTTACGTTTATATATATATATATATATATATATATATATATATATATATATATATATATATATATATATATATATATATTCAATCAAGTTTGGTTAAATAATTTAGACGTATTATCTATTTATTTTTGTTTTAACCCTTTTAATCCATTTCTTGGTGGCTTTAGAAAATTGATTAAGAAAAACACCAATATTTTCTTTCAAATATTTTTTTTTTTCCTAATTACTTTCAGTTTCATCTCACACGATCTTCTGTAAAAAGCTGTAAAATATCTGTGAATGTGTTCATACAGTAGCTTCGTAAATTCAAAATATTTTTTTTTTACTGTTCGTTTACTGCGTTTCAAATTCGAAATCTGTTTTTTTCTCCAGCCACCAAGAAATGAATTCGTGGATTTGAAAGGATTAAAACGAAAATAAATAAACATAATACGTCTGAATGAACATTGAAGTCAAAACTCAGACGCGGTTGCGTATAAGCATGAAACAGACTGTCGACGCTGGGCGTTGACTTCAATGTCCACTTTTATATTTACATACGCTATATCAATGGTATTGAGCACTTTAACCGATAAATATAGCATACCTTAAAACTATATTTTATCATATGTTTATATATATATATATATATATATATATATATATATATATATATATATATATATATATGTGTACAGGGTGTCCATAAAGTTCGTGTGCACTTTAAAAAAATTATAACTTTATTTGTATTTGCGATAGAAATAATGTGTAAAAAATGTTATAAAGTTTAATGTACCTAGTTTTAAGTATAGCTAAAATAGCTAATGTGATTTCAGGCATTACTGTAAATCAGTTGGCAAATGTTTTCCGTCAACTGCAAAATCGTATTACCCTTTGTATTGCTAATGATGGAGGACATGTGGAAACTTAAATAAAATTTCAATAAAACCTTAAAAAATATAGGTTTACTTCTTTCTAATCCTTTTTACAAATTATTTCTATCGCAAATACAAATAAAGTTATAATTTTTTTAAAGTGCACACGAACTTTATGGACACCCTGTACATATATATATATATATATGTATATATATATATATATATATATATATATATATATATATATATATATATATATATATATATGTATTATGGGTGTGTGTGTGCGCGTTTGTGTGCGTGCGTGTGTATGTTTCTAAATTTTTCTTAGTGCAAAACAAGTCGACAAAGTTATATGAAAAGAGTGATATAGATACAAGCAGATAAATTGCTATGAACAGCTAGAGATGAGTTAGATATACAAAAACAGACCATGGATAAATAGTTATATAGTAATAGAATGTGATAGTGATATATATATATATATCTACATATATATATATATATATATATATATATATATATATATATATGTAGAAAGAGAGAGAATATATATATATATATATATATATAAATAAATATAAACAGACAGCAAAAACTGACTTAGATAACGAACAGGGATAGATAGATAGATAGATAGATGACAAACATGTATAGATAGATAGATAGATGACAAACTGTTGAGTCTTGACTCAATGTTGAATCTCGCCTAATGCATGGAATAATAATGCAACAAAAAATGTACTTAGAACAAGAATGTATTATAACAAGAAAGTGTACACAATAAGTACATATAGTATTTCTGTATATTTCTGGGAAGACGTTCCTGGAGAATGTGTTGACTAGTCGCAGTCGATCAGAGTCTCTAGTTGGATCTCGTGATTCCACCTTCGTCTTCCGGTACCAACCACTATTTATATAGTTGGTAGTCACCTATGCAGATTAGGTGGATCCCACCACAACACCCCCCTCCCAAGCCTTGGAATCCTTTTGGATTTCAAACTGGCTTCTATATGGGATGATGATCATGGTTATTTCTTTGTAGATCCCCTTTGCATAGTTCATATGTATATCTGTTTTTTTTTCAATATCTTTTTCGTTTTGGATTCACGTCCAATGGGTCCGTGAACTTTCGTTTCCTACCGGATCTTCTCGGTTCATGAGCACTCTGCGGAGGTTCTACTTGAAAAGTATCATACATTACATCAATGGTATCTTCCTCCTCATCCGGTATACTCTCTTCATGCTCTAGCACGTAGCATTTTTTGAGTTGGTTCTGGTGCCTTTTATGAGTATTCTTCGGCCCTTTTATTATGTAAATCAGGTCACCGATTCTCTTATCCACTATGCCTCGCTCCCAGAACTCAATGTTGTTTCTGTTGTCTTTCATCTAGTTTCTCTTGATATTTATGCTGTGCTATCTGTTGTTTCCTTATTAATAAGGCAAACTGTTCCTGCTGGGATTTGAATAATTCGGATATGATTTTGGATAGTTCATCCATTTTTAGCTGATAGTGTTCATGCAACAAGGAATATACTTTTAATTTGTGTATCCACGAATATCTATAAGCTGACCAAAAAAATCGAAACAACGTACGACTTTTTATATTTTATGTCTTGCTTTTACATTCTGGGAAGACGTTCCTGTAGAATGTGTTGACTAGTGGCAGTCGATCAGAGTCTCTAGTTGGATCACGTGATTCCACCTTCGTCTTCCGGTACCAACCACTATTTATATAGTTGGTAGTCACCTATGCAGATTAGGTGGATCCCACCACAACACAAACATGTATAGATAGATAGATAGATGACAAACATGTATGGATAGATAGATGACAAACATATTGATAGATCGATGACAAACTTTATAGATAGATAGATAGATAGATAGATAGATAGATGACAAACATAGATAGATAGGTAGATGACAAACGTATGGATAGATAGATGACAAACGTATTGATAGATAGATGACAAACTTCATAGATAGATAGATAGATAGATGACAAACATGTATAGATAGATAAATAGATGACAGACATGTATAGATAGATAGATAGATGACAAACATGTATAGATAGATAAATAGATTACAAACATGTATAGATAGATAGATAGATAGACAGATGACAAACATGTATAGATAGATAGATAGATGACAAACATAGATAGATAGATAGATAGAAGACAAACATGTATAGATAGATAGATAGATGACAAACATTCGGCCATGTGCCACATCTGACCGCGTGGGCCGGTTAGTAGAAATCCTGCAGTTGGAGATTCGTCTCCAGCTGTGCTGGTAAAACTATCTGCCTCCGGGCAGAGAGGATCCTCAGACGAGGCTATGTCGAAGGACAGAGTCTCGTCTCGGGAAACAGCTACCCGATCCCGTTTTATGCGTGGTCTACGGTGATTTTTTGGCCGATCCTATGTGCTCGTTTACCCCACATTAAATTCGGCCTTGTGCCACATCTGACCGCATAGGGCGGTTCGTAGATATCCCGCTTGGTCGGAGTTGCCAAGGGAACAGCGCTGCAGAACACGACATGATTCTGTGGAGGAGATAAAGAAGAGACTGAGGATAGAGGCATGACCGTTAGAGTTGCCAGGGAAACACGTGGGGAAGTCAACTATTTGAGTGACAACGTCTGGATGACAACGGGGTCGCTAGCCTTAAAGCGATGAAGCCGCTTGACATGGTGGGCATTGGAGTCGTGGAACACAAAGATATTTGAAAACGAGTGTACAGTGAGGGATTTACCTATACTAACAGAAATTCTAGCAAGACTTGGAAGGAAGTGGAACGGTAAAAGAAGAAGCGATAACTGTCTTAATTTACCAGTGAAAGACGGAAGCGCATGTAAGGACAATCAGGAGACTCAAAAGACAATTCCCTTGCCAGTGGGAGATGCTTACGATCATTGACATGCATATAAACACGATAGTCATTTCGATTCAAATTAAGAAGCAGATAATTGAGCAGATAGGATTGAAGGCTTTAGAGAAGGTTAGGATAACATAAAAGAGAAATGATTCTACACTGAAAAAATCGGTCCGAATGCCACAAATGTAGAAGAAAGAAAGGTTGAATGGCTTATGTGATTTTTCGCAGTCTGTTTATTTACTTTTATGTAATCGACTTCACTCAAGCAATGCAGTAAAGCGACAGAGACGAGAGGGGTTACTGGGTGTGGAAGAGTTAGAAACAGAAAACAATTGCTAATGAGCGAGAACAGAGGAAGTGTAATTAGGAGGACAGTAGATAGCGATTGACATCGCGTTTAAATTTCTGCATATTAAAGTTGGTTGGAAAGCATGGAGTCGGAAACGAGTTCCACACGCGAGAAAAGAAACTGTTAGCATAGAATTTACGGTTACGTCTAGCCAGCTCAATTCTAAATTGGCGAGACCTCGTCACCAGTTTAGTAATATGCTTAAATTCGAAGAGTCTAGGCACCATAGCGAAGTGCTCAGCTGGACAATTACCATGAAAGTATTTATTAAAAAAGGCAAAGGGAGGCAACATTACGGCGATGGGGAAATGACTGAAGCCGCGACGCCAGATCGGAGCCAATAATATTGCTGATTCTTTTTTGGATTTTATCAAGGCGCTCAAGGTAAATTGCAGGTGCTCCAGACCATATATGGCAGGAATATTCTAAGCATGGATGAATGGTAGACATAGATATGAAAGAAGAATCTGGAGGGGAAAACGTGTCTAATTTGTATTTAGATACATTGTATTTATTTTCATTTTTTCTGGATCTAACTAACTAAATTCATACACAGATGTCCTCAAGGACACATGGCACAGTGGATAAAGGCGTTAGTTAGATCCAGTGACAGGACGCAAAGAGTATAAGTTCAATACCCCGTTAAGGCAGTAGAGAACTTGGAGAGAGGAATTAACAGGAGATAACTGATAACTGATATCCATTAAACATGGCACGTGGAACTAGAACAGTTTATCCCAGTGAGCGAAATAAAGGGTTCAGTTCGACATTCCAACCGACTTGAAGAAGGCCAGAGGGTACAACGGCCGAAACGTTATAATAAATATGGCAACAAAGATAAGGACAATAGTCCGAATAATGTAAATGGTGTACATAATACCTCATCTCAGAAATATAGACAGATACTCAAAACATTTTGTCTTATAATTTGTGCCCAGCAGTATTATGGTGTTATATACACTTTTATCTATTTTTTGTTTTTATTAATTATGATCTAACAAATCATCTAACATTTCTTATTCATTGTGTAGGCTTTTTAGTAATCTTTTTTACATAGGTTTTACTTATAGAATACAGTAAAAAAAATCATATTTTACTTGTGGTGATTCATAATTAAAATTGCGGTTTAAATATTTTTTCTATTCAATGTATTTAATAAAAAAAGATATCAACTTTATTTGAATTTATTTTTGAAATAGTAAAATTTTGAAGTCAGTTTGTAAGCAAAAACCTACGGAAATTTGGCATTTCCCTACATTTTTTTCAAGCGATATTTAAAACTAAATCTACAAAAACGGGTAAAAGCTATGGATTTAATATTTGGTGTCAGTACTTAGCACATCAAACCGAAGCTTTTACACTGAGCACGATACTGATCTAAACAAAGTGAAAACCAACCTGCCCTAATTTTGGATGAAGAGTTTGTCCCGTTCTTTCGCAAATTCTATCTATCTATCCATCTATCTATTTGGCGTCCCTGCTATATATTTAGAAATGTTTTATACAGGGTGCGGCTGGTATTTGAGGACATACAGATTTAAGATTAATGCTGCTTCCCACTAACTTCTAAAGCTTTCATATTCAGAAATCAAGAATGGCAAACCCTATGATAACAAATGAAATGAAAAGGCATGCTGTGATTGTGGCATTAAAGGTTGATCAGATCGATTTGGATATTGCGCGTTTTCTCAGATTTGCAAGATCGTTTGACCACAAGATACGAAAAGAGTTAGAAGACGCTGACAGTTCCCCAATGTCTGTATCAAAACGTAAAAGACATTCTGCACGTTCTGATAATGTGAGAACATCCGAATTTATTCAGGAAGTCAAGCAGACAATTGATGAAAACCGAGGTCAATCAATGAGGTCAGTTGCCAAAAAAGCTGCATGTGTCTGAAGAAACAATCAGAAGGAGTGTTCATGAAGAGATTCGATACAAGTCCGACGTGATGAAGAGAGGGGAATTTATGCCTGAAAAAACAAAAGAAAACTGTTTAAAAAGATCCAAAAGTTTTTTAAACAAACTTTAAAATCCTTCAGACGCTGATGTGATTTGGTTTTCTCAGAATGAGAAAAACTTTGATCGAGATCAAAAACTTAACCGAAGAAATGACAAGTGACTTTGTTCAGATCCTTCTGAGGTGCCAAGAGTGATGCGCACAAAATTTCCTTCAAGTGTTATGGTATTGGGTGTTGTTAGCAATGAAGGACATGTTATGCCACCACACTTTTTTCCACAAGGTCTTAGAGTAAATGCTGTTGCTTAAATTGAGGTTCTAGAAACACTTGCCAAGCCCTGGATTGACAACATATGCAACGGCAAGCCTTACATATTCTAGCAAGACTCGGCTCCGTCCCACAAGGCTCTACGAATACAAGAATGGATGGCTGACCATATGTACGACCACATCACACCAACATTTGGCCTCCTAACTCTCCAGATCTCAACCCACTAGACTATTATGTGTGGAGCGTTGTTGAGTAGGAGGTTAACAAACAGCCTCATAACACCAAAAACACTCTTAAAGCTGCAATAGTTCGAGTAATGTCTGACATAAATAAGGACCAATTAATCAGAGCTTGCAGCCGATTTCGACCTCGTGTAGAGGCAATTATTGATGCTAGTGGTGGTTTTATTGAATAAAATTAAATAATAGCTAAATTTCATGTTTACTTGTTTGTAATCAAATATAATTATATTCATTTGTTCAGCAAGTTTTTTGCTCATCCATAAAATATGTCCACAAATACCAGCCGCACCCTGTATAATCCAAAGAGTAATCAGCAGTATTATTGGTCCTGATCTAGCTTCTCATCTTCAGTCACTTTTCCATACGATGAAGAGTTTGTCCAGTTCTTTGGCAGCTCGTGTCAAAACAAACCCTCTTCTTTCCAGTTACTGTTCTCCACATCTCTTAATCTAGAAAGGGAAAATCAAGATAAGAATGAGAGTGGTAGGGGTATCTTCGAATAAATGTGTTACGATCAGGTTAGTTAGGGAACTGACAATATGATATTAACCAATAAAGTTTTAATTTCGTATAAGTTGGACTGTCTCGTATCAGAATGAAATCGGACTGAGTATGATCATAGGATTTCTGCTTAGGCAAATAATGGGGACCCAATAAGCCGGCTCCAGATAAGTAAATTAGATGGATAAAGAATCAGATGGCGTACATTTAGACGGGCAAATTCAAAGCTAGCCTACCTGGCCAGAATATACAGACGGACACTTGACTGAATCTCATTTTAAAGACCCGACATTCACAAGGAAGAATGACCAGTTAGACAGCAAATTCAATTAAATTCAGCTAAGGGAAAAAGAAATAAGAATACTATAAACAATTATAATATTCAATAAGATAATTTCATATATATATATATATATATATATATATATATATATATATATATATATATATATATATATATACACACACACACATATATATATTATATATATATATGTGTTTGTGTGTGTGTGTGCGTGTGCGTGTGCGTGTGTGTGTATGTATTACATTAAAGGGCTTTAATTGCTATTTCATATATATATGTATGTGTGTGTGTTAGAAAGTGCTTTAATCACTGTTATATATACATCTCACTCTCTCACTATCTATCTATCTATCTATCTATCTATCTATCTATCTATCTATCTATCTATCTATCTATCTATCTATCTATCTATCTGAGCCTGTCCATAGCCATCTGTCATTCTTTTAATATATATCTTAGTCTCTGTCAAGTTCATATCTATTTACCATCCATTCATATGTCTACACACACATTATTCTAAGCAACTCGTCTCTTCAATGTATTGATCATATATATATATATATTTAATCCATATATATATATATATATATATATATATATATATATATATATATATATATATATATATATATATAAAAGTAGTCATTCAATGAATAAATCAATAAAGTTAATGTAATTAATAGCAAACTCACTTCGCTAACAGATTAAATAAGGCATTAACTCACTGACCACTCACTGAACGACACGATCCTTGTTTTTATTTATTATAAAATGGATTAGATGTTCGGTCCATATTGCAAGTGCTTGCGGTAAATATTTACCAATCTCAGGCATAATTTAAATGGCCACTTTACAATATTTATTAAGCAGCATTATTTAATATATATATATATATATATATATATATATATATATATATATATATATATATATATATATATATATATATATATACTAACATATTAGAAAGTTCTTTAATTGGTAGATCATCCTCACCGCAATATATTTGCGTCCAGGTTTATGACAGATCTATTATCGAGATGTGGTATATTTAATAACAAAAGTGATGGAAACATAAGGAAAAAGAATCTAAATGAAATCGACTAGATTATATAACCAAAGCAGATAGGGCACCCCGAGGTGGTGTAATGGTTAGCAAGCTTGTCTCGCTAGAACAATTACAATTGAGTAGTGCGTTCGATTCTTACTGGATGCCCCGTAATTTCGGTCTTGTGCCACATCTAAGCTATTCTTGGAAAAAAGGGCACCTCGAGGCGGTGTAATGGTTAGCAAGCTTGTCTCACTAGAGCATTTACGACTGAGTAGTGAGTTCGATTCTCACTGGGTGCGCCCTAATTTCGGCGTTGTGTCGCATCTAAGCTACGCTTGGAACGTCGCTATAACCAAAGCAGATATTAAAAACACATTTTACTTAATATTGTCAGCTGCCCACTTCACTTCATATACACGTGTAGTCATATCAACGTAAACATAGATAAATAAAAACCTAACCGAAAACCGCGTTATGATTTCTTTTTCCACTTTGTTATACTTCTTTTTCCTAATATATATATATATTTATTAATCCGATAGATTATTTTTAGTGGTTACACGTATTTGAGTAGACGTTCTGTTTATTTATTAAACAGTATATTTATTTATCTTCATCTAAAATAACGTTTAAACTCTCACGACCTACACTCTGACAAGCAACATGGCTTCCGTTTTGCCTACCTCTGTACTAACCGCCATCACTGAATATGTATACGGCTCTAGATATCTCGAAGGCATTTGATAGAGTTTGGCATGCCGTCTTTCTATGTAAGCTCCAGGGCTACGGCACTACAGGACGATTGTTTGATTTAATCCAATCGTTCCTATCAAATCTTGAAATGAAGGTTGTTTTGAACGGGCTAGCTTCCAGATCCAGGCATTTATGCAGTTGACACTACCATTTACCCAGAAGAAAATCCGTCAGAGCTGACAAAGTTAAATTGGCTGCTGTTCTTGTAAAGGACTTCGAGTCAGTGGTTAACTGCGGTAGAAAATAGCTTGTAAATTGTAATGCCTCCAAAACGGCATTGTTCTCATTTAGCCATCATAGAAATACGTTCCTATCGGTCATCAGCATGGCTGATGCTAGAGTCATGGAGAGCAACACACTACGCCTTCTTAGCCTCACTTTTTTTCAACTGACTGGAAGTGGAACGACAACATCGAATCAACAGCTGCATCTACTGCAAGGAAAGTTGGGTCAGTGTGTCGTGCCAGCAAGATTTTCTGGTCATACTCCATTTTTCACATTTACAAATCTATCATTGAATACTGTTGCCATATCTGGTCTGGTGTTCCTGCTATTCATCTAGAGGTTCTTGACAAAATCCAAAGAAGAATCTGCAATGTTATTGATCCTAATTTGGCATCTCGACTTCAGTCACTTTCTCACAGGCGTGATGTGGCTTCCCTCTGTCCTTTCTACAAATATTTTCATGGCAACTGCTCTGACGAGCTTTTTTCACTGGTGCCTCGACTACATGAATTTAAACGTGTTACTAAATTGGCATCTAGGTCCCACACTTTTAATATTGAAATAGTTCAATGTAACAGCCATTTCTACTTCAACAGTTTCTTTTCTCGCACTTCCCGCCTGTGGAACTCCCTTCCGATTATTTGCTTCCGTGATAATTACAATCTTCAAAATTTAAATTTAACGTCAATTGGTATCTTCTGTCGTTTTCATCTTTTATCCTTTCCTTAATTCCCCGTTTACCCTGTCTTTTCTCTCTGTGTCAACCCCTGCGTATGAGTGGCATTTTCGCCTTGCTAGAAATGAAAGGATATATATATATATATATATATATATATATATATATATATGTTTATGTGTGTGTGTGTGTTCGCGTGTGTGTGCGAGCATAAAATAAAAGAGAAAACTCCAATAAAGAGTGTACATCTACAGGAAAAGCGAAAACGTGCCGAGATTATTTGACTCAAAAATCACATAGCTTATATTTAGACGGGTGAATACAAAGGTGGCCAATCTATCTATCTATCTATCTATCTATCTATCTATCTATCTATCTAAGTCTGTGCATATCTATCTATCTATCTATCTATCTATCTATCTATCTATCTATCTATCTATCTATTTATCTAAGTCTGTTCATATCTATCTATCTATCTCATTCTGTTCATATCTATCTATCTATCTATCTATCTATCTATCTATCTAAGTCTGTGCATATCTATCTATCTATCTATCTATCTATCTATTTATCTATCTCATTCTGTTCATATCTATCTATCTATCTAAGTCTGTGCATATCTATCTATCTATCTATCTATCTATCTATCTATCTATCTATCTAAGTCTGTGCATATCTATCTATCTATCTATCTATCTATCTATCTATCTATCTATCTATCTATCTCATTCTGTTCATATCTATCTATCTATCTATCTATCTATCACTCTAAGTTCATATCTCCATCCATTCATATATCTCTGTATACACATTATTCTAAGTAACTCATCTCTTCGATGTATTGATCATGTCTAGAAAGTAATCATTTTCGCAGTCTTACTTGAATGTTTTTTTCTCGACTAAAAGAGTTGACAGAAAATAAGTGCTTTATTTGGAAAACGGACGAAAGCAATTCTTTTTTTTGTGATTTACACTATTTATTTATTTTTTGCAAAATACGCAACCACTCCGTATACGCCTGTCCCCATGGATTCCTTTCCTTCCCTGGCTGATTTTAATCAACGGGTTTGATGTGAAAGCGTTACTTGGCTGCGCTGACGCAATTATGGAAAACCTGTATTTGGCCGCGACATCGTGAGACGTGTCCGCCTTGTATGCTTTCGACGTAAACATCGTCGACAGACGAACATCGTAGCTTTTTGCTTTACATTTGGAGTTTTACAGAGAACCGAGTAAATCGTCGCAAACCGAGGCAGGGTTGTTCGGACGACGAACGGCACTGAAACATTTATTTTAAATTGTACTGTTTATTCCTTTTGAAGTTTTATCTCTTTGCAGAGTTTGACTTTTACACTCTGTGTTCAAAGGAGGCGTTGCGTTAACGCTAATAAATTTATAATGTTTTGTGCGCATGCGCTCATGAAATGACTATTCACACACACACACACACACACACACACACACACACACACACACACGCAGTCTTAGATTAAAATTCATATCTATAATCAGGAGGCTTCAGGGCGGGAGAGCGGATAACGAACTTATACAGTAGATCGTTACTAGTGTTAAATGAGTTTGATCTAAACTAGCGCCCAAAATGTGTAGCCTTATGTCAGACTTATTAATAATGAGTAACTACAAATAAAAATGAAAACTGAAAGAACAAAATAAACAGATCTCATTATAATCGGATTAGAGACTGAAGACATTACACCAAATAGATTAATACTAGTGGAATTACTCGTCGACGTCAGGTTAGAAGTTTTAATGCTTTTTATATTCTTAGGAGTTTTACTCGATCTCATCATTGTGGATTTTTATCAAAACACTTAGGTTGATAAACGCTTTATTATTATTATTGTTTTTATTTCCTTTGATTTTTGGCGTTTACACATTTCTTTCCGGGTCCTGCCCAGGGACCTAAAGTTAGAAATGGCATCATGACACTTTCCACTGCAAAAAAAAAAAAAAAAAAAAAAAATTACATAGATAAAGCCCTTCGTAAAGTGTGGGCTGTACTTGTCAGGATAATTTTTTGTATCTCTTTGAGGCATGGACTTCCAGGGATCCCTTCAATTAGTCTACTGGAATCTTTTCCAACCAATCCTAAGGCTCCAACCACAACAGGGATTGTTGATGTTCCCATGTGCCACATTTTTAGATTTCTATTTCAAGGTCCTTGTATTTTGACAACTTTTCGTATATCTTCAAAGATACATTGCAGTCTGCAGGGACTGCCATATCAATAAGGTAGCACTTATTTCGTTTGTGGTCTTTAATAACAATGTCTGGGCGGTTGGCTTTGATTGTTCTGTCAGTGTGTATTGTGTAGTCCCATAGAATTGTAACAGGTCCTATCTCCGTAACTGGGTCTGGGTGGTGTTCGTACCAGTTTCTTTCAGTTTCCTTCCCGTAGAAGATTCAAATTTGATTTCTGTTTTATACACATTTCCTTCCGGGTCCCAACCAGAGACCTAAGGTAAGAAGTGACTTCATGACATTTTCCCACGTTCATTTAAAAAAACAAAACAACAGAACCCCCCCTAAAAAAACCCAAGACCATACAAATTTTGCATAGATAAAGCTCTTCGTAATGTGTGAGCTGTGCTTGTGACTACAATTTTGTTTTGGTTATTTAAGGTATGGGCCACCTGGGATCACTTCAGTGAGTCTATCGGAACCCTTTCAAATCAATCCGGGGGCTTCAACTACAACTGGAATTACTGATGTCCTCATGTGCCACATTTTTGAGATTTCTACTTCAAGATCCTTGTATCGTGATGGTTTTTCGAAGATCTTCAAATATCCTTTACAATCTGCAGGAACTGCCATGTCAGTAAGAAAGCATATTCTATTTTTTGTGGTCTTTGATCACGATGTCTGGGTGATTAGCTTTGATTATTCTGTCTGTGTCTATTATAAATGTCTCATAAAATTGTTACAGGTCCTATCTCTGTAACCTGGTGTGGGTGATGTTCATACGAGTTTCTTGTAGTTTTCTCCCCGTAAAAGTTGCATATTCACCAGTGCAGATATTTACCCACTCTATCATACCGAATTTTATATTCAGTGAGCGCTAACACCGTGCAACCTGATACAAGAGGTTCAATTGTTTCTGCATATTTATCACAAATCCTTCATTTGGGTCAACACAATTTTTCAGAATGTGCATTTGGTAATTTCTAGTTAGCAAGTATTGGTCTTGTGCAGCAAGAATAAAACCTTCAGTTTCAGCTTTTAACCATACACTATGCAACCACTGATGGGTATGGGGTTTGTCTACATCAGCATGTTTGGCACAGGTAGTGTATTGGCCATGAAGAGGCTTATTTGTACCTCTTTACCCACTTGAAATTCCCTTTTGAATTTGTTGGCCTTCTTTGATATTAAATAACATTTTTTATTCTTTTCATGTTCTTTGACACAAATCCTTATCCAGACCTCTGTAGTTTCCGGGAATATTTGAAGAACAATTGTTTATTATTATTATTATTATTTTTATTTTCTTTGATATCTGGCGTTTACACATTTCTTTCCGGGTCCCGCCCAGGGACCTAAGGTTAGAAATGGCATCATGACACTTTCCACTGCGAAAAAAAAATGATTACATAGATAAAGCCCTTCGTAAAGTGTGGGCTGTACTTGTCAGAACAATTTTTTGTATCTCTTTGAGGCATGGACTTCCAGGGATCCCTTCAATTAGTCTACTGTAATCTTTTCCAACCAGTCCAAGGGC
>OZ038492.1:13184957-13194957 GCA_964036315.1 Acanthosepion esculentum | reverse complement strand
AAATGACCCCCTTCCCCACAGAAAACTTGACCATGTGTCGCATCTAGTCCGCAGTGTGGTGACCACTAAATACCAGACCGTAATAGTCTGTCCAAAGCTCACGACAAGACAAGGCCATTGTCTTCAGGCAGAGGGTGACAAGATCTCCTTCTCCGGACGGAGAATGATTCAGTAGAAACTCTGTCTTCTGATAGAGACTCGTCTGAGAAAAGAAGACAAGTTGGAATCAGGTAGTTCGCTGTCTAGCTTACGATTGAAAAAACCTCTGTCTTCGGGCTGTTGGTGATTCAGTCGGGGCTCTGTCTTCGGATAGAAACGCGGCTGAGAAAAAACAGACCAGTTCTGTACCCAAAACCGCTTTTGTGGGGCCTGGGTAAAATTTGACCAATGACCAAGGTGGAAACGCACAGGTCCTCCAAAATAAACTTGACCGTGTGTCGCATCTAGTCCGCAGTGGGGCGACCGGTAAATACCGGTCAGTCGCAGTCTGTCCGAGGATCGCGACAAGTCAAGACAAAAGAAGTCAGTCTTCGGGCAGAAGGTGACAAAACCTCAGTAGAAGTCAGGCAGTCTGCTGTCTGGCGCGCGATTGTCAAGCTCTTTGTCTTCGGGCAGAGTACTACTTAGTCTACGGACGGAGAGTTTTGACCACTGGCCTGGGTGGTCTAGGGACGGAGACTCGGCTGAGAAAAATAGCAAAGTGCCCGATCCTCCGGTTGCGACGGCTGGGTAAACTTTGACTATTGGTCCGAATGTACGCTCTCGGATTCCCTATACTAAACTCTACATTGTGCCACATCTTGTTTCAGTGGGGTGGCTGGATAAATACCAATCCGTCGGAGTCAGTCCAGAGTTCGCTAAATCTTACTCAGAACAATATTAGTCCCTTACACGCACGAAATATTTTTGTCGCTAACCGATTGGAACTCATATGTGTGTGTTAGAAGAACTCTTATATTTTACTTTAACTTTATGTCGTATTTTTTACGTTTTTTTTACTGACTGTTTTTTTTGTGGAAGTTTTTTTTAATTATCTTTTTCTATCTTCCTTTTCTTTTTAGTTTTGTTGCTAATGTAACATCTAGTGTCACTAATCTATTGATTTATTTTTTGTGTATATTGCATTTTAATTTTAATTTTCTTTTATTTTTGAACCCCCGTCCGTAAACTTACTTTTTATTATATTTTTTCCTATATCTTCTCCTTTTGCTTAATTCATTTGCCTTTCATTTTCCGCGTATTACTTCTTCTTTTTGCCCGCAATGTTAATTATTACTCATTTCTGCTTAGCCGTAAGCCATGTTTAATTTTAGTTTAATTTTAGTTTATTTTTATTTTATTTTCGTGTTACACCGGTCATTTTGTTTAATTGGTAAATTTTTTTACACGTGTTTCTTTTATTTGTCATAATTTTTCTTTTGTAGTCTCTATTTCATAATTAGTTTATTTTGCTGATTTTAATTAAAAAAATTGAAACCTTTTTAGTTGCCATGTTTCACTAAATTTATTCTTATTTTTTTCACGTCAAACAATTTCTTTTTCCTCTTGTCTTTTTGTTCAATTTTTTATTGTTTCATTTGTTTTCATTCGTTTTTTAGAAAGACTTTGTTTTTATTTGTAACATTTTTTACATCAAAAATCCTTTTTCTAAATCTAACTTTGGCCGATCTTTTTGCTTCATTGTCTTCGTAAATTTGTTTTTCATTGGTCTGTATTTGTTTAAGAATTTCTGTTATTTATTTTTTCTTTAAAGAATATTCCCTGTTTTTCGCAAAGAAAAGGGAAAAAGAAAAGCAATTTAAAGTAATCAAAAATGTCCGATGAACGTCGGTCAATTAAAAAGAACCTTTCGGGGAGAAAAAGAATCAATCAATCAACATGGTTATTAAGAACGTAGCCATTGTCAATATAATTGACGAGCAAATAGATTCAAAGAAAAGTATGGAAGACAAGAATAATCAAACAAGACAAGTTGTTGCCAACTGACTCCAGTAACAACACCAGCAAAAGACAAGACGAAAATGTAGTGGCCGGGGACTAGCTATTTTGCTGGAAGTTCCGCATAATCAACACGACGGAGTTCCTGGAGAGAACAAAGAGCTTCGTACAAGTTATAAAAAAAAAAGCAGGCTCTTGGTAGGCCTTCAAGAATTACAGAAGGTTGAAAAAAGAATTGTGTCAGACTTTGTGGTCGGCAAACTTTCGCCCAAAATGTGTCGCTTCATAAAAGACACCGTCAGCAAATCACTGACCTCGCTAAGAGTGAAACTCCAAAGTATCATGAGCGGTAAGGGATATTTCATGTAAGGTACTGTTACCCACGTTTTCCGACTGTGAGAACGTTTACAGTCGGGGCGTAATCACAAAAGACCTCATCATAAGAACTGAATATGAGGTCAGGTGGAAGGCCAATGTATCACTATTTGAGGTTACACCTGGGGATATAGGGGAGCACTGGACGCGTATCTGGCTCAATTGGGGCAGTTACTCAGTGTTTTCTCCAACGATCTGGACGGGGGTGGGTGGGGATATGGAGTTTCAAAATTATGATTGACTATAAACTCTTCAGCTACATGCCCGATTGTCTGTATGTAGAGGGCCAGAAAATGCCGTTCATTGTGTCCGACCGTAAAGCAACCTGCTGGAAGTGTGGAGAAACTGGTCACCTCACCTCTTCCTGTCCAGAGAAGAAGGACTCTGGAGTTATGCCCCACTCCCAGACGACCAAAATCCTCATTTGGATGGGTCTGTTATTTCCGTCTTTCCTGTAATGGGGATGACAGCGACCAGAATCAGTGTGTTAAACCCCCTGGTTGGGTCCATTTCGCGGAACCCATTCGATCAAAATCCTCCTTTGGATGACTCTTATTTCCGTCTCGCCTGTAATGGGGATGACAGCGACTAGAATCCGTGTGTTAAAACCCCCGGTTGGGTCCATTTCGCGGAACCCATTCACCGTTTTTGCGATTGTGGAAAGCAAATAGGAGGAAATGCAGGTTGTTGGTAGGACAAAGGGTAGTCTACACTGCAGGTCTTCCGTCCCCAGAAACCATCACGGCAAAAGACACACACAGCTCTAGTCCCTCTTTCGGTTTCAAGGGCGATGCCCCGGTCCAACAATGACTCAGATATGAGTCCAGGTTAGAGAAGTTTGAAAGATTGGAGCAACTAAGGGAATCGATAAAGAATAAAGATCCGTGAAAAAATGGCCCTTCTTCCTCGGCGCCGTCCTTACGATCACTAAAAAATTAAATTATGGCTCCAACTCCCATAACCAAATCACTAACACCAACTCCAACCAAAATAAAACTTGTCCCCACTACCAAATTTCCAACACAAAAACGTACTCTCCTTTCTCCACTCTCAATCCACCTCCTTCACCTAAACCAATGACCCCACCCAAGAAATTGGAAAAACAGTAAAGCCCATCAGCCAAGAAAAGCATCACCAACATAGAAGAAAAATCCAAATCCCCTACAATACCGGAGAGGATGTGTACCGGGTGACAACTGAGCAGGAAGATAAAACAATTACACAGTCAAGGAAGACTTGAAAATTCTGCTAAACCTTAAAGACATCTACGGAAAAGACGTTGATGACCCTAAAGTTTTCCCAAAAGCAAAACGGGCTTTGAGCATAATAAGGTCTGGACAGGGATCTCAAAATATTTGAGCAATGGTACGAGAAACAAACGTTGCCGCCTTAGCTTTTTTTGGTGACGACAATGTCGAAAAGTTAAATCAATTTTATTTAGGTAGGCTGCCCCATTTTGTTCACCTTTCATTATAGAGCACTAAAATTAACACTCCTCTCGGGCACTGGTGGAGTGAGATGGGCCATGGGTCAATGGGACAAGCAGTCGGTGTCCTCACCCGGGCCATCTTTAATGCAGATCCCCAACCCTAATCGGACTGATAATGGCAATCTGGTTAGCTACTTTGCATGCCTGAGGATTCAAACCTGTATCCTATACGGAACCGTCATATAGCCTGACGTGCTTTTACCGATTTCGCCACAGAGGATCGTTTTGGTTAGAAAGGTCGATTCTACTGTTATTAAAACTACAATATTCTATAATTTTCTCACGTACATTCATATCTGCTCGATGCGTATCCAAATGTAAACAAATGACGTCACACATTATGAAATGGACTAAGTCCGACAATTATTTTAAAACATTTTTTTGTTTATACATTCTTTTTATAGATACAAATATTTAAGTAAATGTTCTGTTTATAATAAACAGTATTAAACAACATTTACCGGCCTGAATATCCGAGAAATTGTCATAGAAAATATTCGTCCTCCGACAGGAATTGAACCTATATCCTATACGGAACCGTCATATAGCCTGACGTGCCTTTAACCGATTGGGCCACAGAGGAGCGTTAGGTTAGCAAGGTCGATTTTACTGTTTTTAAACTACAATCTTCCATGATATAGGATACAGGTTCGATTCCTGTCGGAGGACGCATATTTATATGAGAATTTCTCGGACATTCAGGCCAGTAAATGTTGTTAATACTGTTTATTATAAACAGAGCATTTACTGAAATATTTGTATCTATAAAAAAAGAATGTATAAACATAGAAATGTCTTAAAATAACACATTTTGTTTGATTTCTTCTATATATAGTATTATTCATGTTGTAAATATTCATTGGGGTTTTCATTTTTAAGTTTGTTATTCTATTGCTCACCACTCAAAGGCAAATGGTAAATATGGGGGTTAGTTAGGACTTCATAGAGACTTTCAGGTTTTAAGGTATTTGTGGTAAGAATGGTAAGAATGTAGCATTTTGGTGCAAGGAATATTGTATAGTTTGTTTCGGTCAGTGATTGTGACTAGCTAAGTTTAAGTTAAGACAGATGATGACCAACCTTCCCATCCCCACTTTTGGGCCTTGTGCTACACATATTTTCTATTTCCTTTCGCAAATATAAGTATTAGTCCGTCGGAGTCAGGCGGTCCACTGTCTGGCTCGCGATTGTCAAGTTCTCTGTTTTCGGACAGAGCACGAGTCAATCGGGCTCTGTCTACGGATGGAAACTCAGCTGAGAAAAAAATAACAATGCAAAGTGCCCGATTGCGCAGTTGCGGGGATTGGATAAATTTTGATCATTGGCCCGAGTGTACACGCTCAGGTTTCCCACAATAAACTCGACCTTGTGTCACATCTAGTCTCAGTGAGGAGACAGGGTAAATACCAGTCCGCTGGAGTCAGTCGGGCTGAATTCTAAAGACGTCACGGCGAGTAACTGAAGCTGTAAATAATTATACAATATAATTACAACCGCTCGGAATGAGTTATCACAAATGGCATAAAAAATAATCTAAAATTAACAAAATAATCACAGAACAAAAACCGTTTATTAAAATGAAAAGCTTAGCGTCCAAACATAAAGAACGAAATTGTAAATACACATGTAAATTACATTAACATTATTGATTAATGTTTATACAGAATATTATTAAAACGTGTCGAGGCCATCACTTTTAATTACATCTGACCATCGACGACCTTTGCCCTTCATTCATTTCTCACATTGTTCACGCGCAAATTTTTCCCAGTTCATCCTACAGTTTATGCCACAAATCAGTCACTGTCGTCAATTTTCTTGCACTAACATTATCGCCTATTATCGTTCAAAGATTATTAATTGTTGTTAAGTAAGGCGATAATGCCGCTAAGATGCAAGGGGTTACTGGTAGAGGAATAGAATGGAAAGGCTTTAGGGAGGAGATAGAACAATAAAAGAAAAACTTTCAGGAAGACAGAAGATGGCAATTGATGTTGCATTTAAACCTTTGAAGATTGTATGTCACAGGGGAAGCAAGAAATAGGAAGAGAGTTCCACAGGCGAGAAGTGCGAGAAAAGAAACTATTACAATAGAACTGACAGTTGCATATTGTTAGTTTGATAGTAAAAGGGTGATACCTAATTGCCAATCTAGTAAAACGGTGAGACCTAATTGCCAATCTAGTAGCACGCTTAAATTCCCATGCTGTCGAGGTTACTAAGGAGGAAACTCATCAGAACAGTAGCCGTGAAAACATTTTTAGAAAAGGCAGAGAGAAACAAAGTCAAGAAAGTGATTGAAGTCGAGATGCCAGGTCAGGACAGATAACATTACAGACCCTTCTTTGAATTTTGAGAAGAATCTTAAAAAAGAGGGCAGGAACCCCAGACTAAATATGGTAGCAATATTAGAGGTACGGACGAATGGCAGATTTATAAACGTGCAGGACAGGTTCTGACGTGAAAAATTGTCTGCCACGACACAGTGAACCAACCTTCTTAAAAGAAGACCTAGCATTTTTCCAATATAATCACCCCATTTCTTTCTGTAGAAAGAGTAAGTCAAATAAAGTCCAATGAATTTCTCACTTGGATGTTATGGAAGGCATAAATGGATCTCTGTGATGATCGTATCTGTGTGTGCGTCTGTATATATACATATATATATATATATATATATATATATATATATATATATATATATATATATATATATATATATTAGTTAAGTTACGAAGAATTTATTTTTTGTTTCACCTTTTGAAAGTGATGTCTGATGATCCAGTGTCCTTTAAAAGGGCTATGGTGAAATAGATTATTACATGGAGCCTTAAAGTCGTCTGTTTTTTCTTTATATATATATATATATATATATATATATATATATATGTGTGTGTGTGTTAGCTTTATCTCTGATATTGAGCGCTTTCTAATAAGTACCGCGCATATAATATATAAATAATAATATATATATTACACATATATATTTATATTTATATTTATATACACACACTTTTCACACACACACGCACACACACATACACACACACACACACACACGCGCGCGCACACACATACACACACACACTTATATATCCTTATATATATATATATATATATATATATATATATATATATATATATATATATATATAAATACAGATATACCAATGTAAGAGATAGAAAAAGGATAACGCTCCTATGCGAATAGACCATGCCAAGAGATATCTGTTGCGATTAAGCGATATAAATATGTGTGGGTGGTACATACACCAAGAAGACAAGATAAAAGAAGGTTAGCATAGGTTCGGGGATTTAAAGAGATTGCGAACTTTGTAGTGACATTGATTTTAAGAACGCACACACATAAATACATACACACACACACACATATATATATATATGTGTGTGTGTGTGTGTATGTGTGCGTGTCTGTGTGTGTGTGTGTGTGTGTACGGTTAGATGCACGGATTAACCAGTACGTACCCGGAAGAATTAGGAAGGGTACGTTCCAATCTGGTGACAAGATCAGGAACACATATGGCTCTGCCATTGCTGAGCACTTTATAAACAATCCAAGTTGTGCCACAAATTTCAGCATTGACTCATTTTCCATTCTAGTCATGCTCATTCTATGTTACAGTTAAAGGTATTGGAAACGATGTATGTCAGGTCCAGGCAGCCGTCCCTCTCTAAACAGAGGGAATGCCTGTTAGGGCTTGACATGATTTCCATCTGATCGTTCTACCTTTATCTTATCACATGCTTTTCATGTGTTTATATTGTATATATTGCAATATTTAGTCTTCCCTCGATTTCAGCTCTGTTGAGTGAGGGCGAAACCGGTCGCTGGTCTATTTTTTTCTTTCCTTTTAATCATGAATGGTAAAGCCCGTCTTGTCATTTTTATCTCCCTAATAAAATTTTGTACCCCAAGAAAATAATGATATATATATATATATATATATATATATATATAAGAGAAGTAGCCAGCATTAAATAAGATATATTTCTCCATACGAAACTGCGTATTAAAATGTGTGTGAAAATACACGTAATATTTAGGTTTGATCATTGCCAATTGAAGTACCCTTAAGTGACTTGAAATCGGTTCCATCAAAGCGGAAAGGCGGTAATTAGTAAAAACAAATGAAAAAACAGTTACATAAACAGACTAAAAACAATATCATTTAGAACGAATATAGCAACATTGAAAGTAATCTGAAAAATATAAAAGTAAAATTGAACTTCCGTAAATTTACGAATTATCTAAATAAAGTAATTTGGCTATCATATTAAAGACCCATTTTAGATTTTGTCTAGAATCTCGAGATATATGGCCGATGCAGCAATGAATGGCAGATTTATTAAGACGGATTCTGACAAGAAAAATTGTCCGGCATGACACTGTGAACCAACCTTCTTAGCAGCAGGCCTAGCAATTGATTCAATATAATCACTCCATTTCATGTCAATAGAAAATGTGAAATCAAGGAAAAGCAATGAGTTTTTCAATGCAGGAGGTTACAGGAAGTGAAAGAGAAAAAAGAATAGGGAGACTGAGAATGGGAAAGATTGAGGAGATGACAACAAAGAAACCGGGTTCAAGAAGACAAGATAGCGATTGACATTGCGTTTAAATTTTTGAAGATTGTAGTTATCCGGGAAGCAAGAAATCGGAAGGGAGTGAAATAAATGGGAAGCTGTTAGAGTAGAAGTGGTGGTTGCATCTCGATAGTTCAAAAGTAAAACGGTGAGACCTTGTTGCACGTTTAATTTCATTGAGTCGGGCCATCAGGGGGAGAAAAAAAAAAAAGCTCACCGGAACAGTTGACATGAAAATATTTTTTAGAAAAAGCAGAGGGAAGCCATGTCACATTAATGAGAAAGAAACTGACTGAAGTCGAGATGTCTGGTGAGGATCGATTATATTACAAAACCTTCATTGGATTTTGTCAAGAATCTCGAGATATACAGAACGAGACACAGACCAGATATAGCAGCAGTATTCAATGCACGAGCGAATAGTAGTTTTTATAAATGTTCAATATTTAGAATAATTTTCAGAGGCGACACAGTGAACCAACCTTTCTTCTTTAATAAATCTGCGTAAAGTTTTGACTGTAGAGCAAAAGAATCTCTTCAAATAGTCAATATTATTTATGTAGCATATATAAAATATGGCACAAGGCCGATTCTTGGAGCAGAGGATAGGGCTGGTCATTATCTATCCTAGCGTTTAACTTAGCTCTTCAGAATCGTTGGATAATATTCCTTTGACCAAAACGACTCATTCTTGCTGACAATTCTCACTACAATCACATGGTCCCAAATTCTCTATAAAGTTGTAACTAGTCCCTATATAGACACTTGTCTGCAAGACGTGGGAGGGTGATGATATTGACTTTTAAAAATTTTACCTCATTGTTCATGTACAATGTTAAAAATTATATTAGTAATAGACGCTCCTCCAACTACACGAAAGGCGGGAAAAATGAATCATTGATTCATTCTAAAAAACACTCACAAAATCACTCACTCATCCAAACAGTAAAAATTACGAAATTTAAAATAAATAACTACGTGTAGAATAGATATGGCACAAAGCTACAATTATAGTGCATCCCGTGAGGATTGAACTTACTATTCAGTTTTACTTGATCTAGCGAGATAAGTGTATTCATCGTTACATTACGTCAGCGTGTCTAGGATTCTTGACCAATCGTTTCACTACCCGTCTTTTATATACAGGGTGACCCCCCCCAAAAAAACGGGAACTTTTTAACAATCCAATAAAACCAAGAGTGATGGAAGAAAAATATTTAATTCATAGTAATTGAAACCTTAAATCATGCCATTTAAGAAACAATGATGGAATTTTCATTTTTTTAAAAATACGTCCTGTAGATGGCGTCCTCCTGTACGAATGCATTCTTGAAATCTGCTGTTGAGATTCCTCATTGACTGCTGCAACATCTCAGCTGGGATACTGTGAATTTCATTCTCGTTACTAAAATGGCGATATGTTTACTTGCTCAAGGTCAATGTCTCGCAGTGTTGCCACTTGTTCATGTTTGGCAATACGCACCTCAAAAATTCCCGTTTTTGGGGTCACCCTGTATATGACTAACAAATGGCGTTTCCAACATAAGCGGTAACATTTCAATTGCATAGTCATTTGAAAAAGCATAAGGTAGC